>SMDT01000049.1:0-222606 GCA_005392925.1 Aquilaria sinensis | reverse complement strand
GAATGTGGAAAAGAACAAACATTGATATAAAAGGTATAACCAACAGAATATAAAACACCAAGTGATACAAAAAATAACAAAAAGAGAATTCTAAAAGAACAAACAGAAACATGTAAAAGTACAGATAAGAATGCGGAAAAGAACAAACACTAACACGGAAAAGAACAAACACCAACATGTAAAAGAATAAACAAGAACAAATAAAGAAGCCTAAAGGAACAAACAGTAACATGTACAAGAACGTGCAAAAGAACAAACATGTAAGAGAATAAACAAGCACAAAAAAAGATTCTAAAAGAACAAACAGTAACATGTAAAAGAACAAAAGAGGACAAACAAGAAGAAAGAGTGTCACCTTTCCCAGTCCAAAAGAACCTGCAGCTTTTCTTGGTTGATGCTTTGGATGATTAATTTGTTGTCCCATCCAGACACTCTTGGTATCCGCCTAGGAACGGTTGGTTGGCCCTTCATCCAAAATCTGTCAAAGTATAGTTGCTGAAGGAAAAGGATGCATCCACCAATGTTGGCCATTGAACTTTTCCGCTTGTACTTTTCAATTGATGAAACAAGAGAATCAATCAAGTACTGAGCCCAGTTCATATTCTTGACAAATGATAAATCCTCTGTTGCTTTCACAACTTTCCATGTGCAGTCATTTGCTTTTGCTGTTGGAGCAATCAAATGTGTAGCAACAAAGACAATAAAGTTCCTTTTGAAATTTTCCCCTCCCTCTTTGTCCTGAAGAATTGATTCTCTTAGTTGCCTCGGGTGTGGGGATTTGCCACCAAATTGCTGCGCCCAAGAAGCAAATAAGGGGGCTCGATCAGAATTTGGTGTGAAGAACATGTCATATGTTTGAACAGTGATCTGCCCAAAGGGTATCCCAAATAATACACGGGCATCAGCAGCGTCAATCTCAATCTCCCTTTTGTTTAAAATACATAGAGTCAACGAGTTGCAGTCAAACGCGGAGATTAAAAAGTTCATCAGCTCTTGCCTAATAGTGATCCCGGGAAGATGGAAAAGTTTTTCAAACCCAAGCTCCACTACAGCATTTTTCTGTTCAGTGTTGTTTGAAATTATTTGCATTAGCTCATGAACTTGCAATGCAAAGCACCTGGGTGTAAGAGATGACCTGCAAACAATGAAAAAATAAAGATTTATTCCAAGAGAACGTACAAGTAGGAAAAAAGAACAAATAGCGCCCTTTGAAAGCACAAACACTTAAGTAACAAAAAATGAACATGTAAAAGAATGACCAAACATTGCATTCCCAAAGAACAAAGATGCCTATCTAAAAGATCAAACATAGCCTTCTGGAAGAACAAGTACCAGAACACAAAAGAACAAGAAGGGGCGCAAGTGTAATCACCGAAACACAAAAAATAATTAACGTTTCTAAAATAACAGAAAACAAACAAATCACCAAAGAAAAACAAACATACTCATCTAAAAGAGCAAACATGAAGGGACAAAAGTACAAACGGTACTTTCTCAAAGAACAAACACATGAGTACCAAAGAACCAACAATGCCTTCTAAAGGAACAAACAGGCGCTATTAAAAGAACAAACAGTGCCTGCTTTCTAAAGGAACAAACACATCAGTACCAAAGAACCAACAATGCCTCATAAAGGAACAAACAGGCAGTTGTAAAAGAACAAACAGGCACTATTAAAAGAACAACACATGAGTACCAAAGAACCAACAATGATTCCTAAAGGAACAAACAGACACTTTTAAAAGAACAATCACAGCAGAACAAACAGCCAATTTTAAAAAACATGAGATCTGAGACAGACAAACAGTGCCTGCTTTCTAAAAGAACAAACACATGAGTACCAAAGAACCAACAATGCTTTTTAAAGAAACAAACAGGCATTTCTAAAAGAACAAACACAAAAGAACAAACACAAAAGAACAAACACAAGATAAAAGACAGACAAAAAGTGCATCCTCAAAAGAACAAACACATTCACATTTGAAGAACATAGAGGAACATATGGATACCGTTAAAAGAACAAAAACGAGATATACCTTTCATGTTTGATTTCTTCTGGCTTCTTTCCAGTTCTTTTATTCCTCGCAAATGCTTCTAGTTCGTCTTTGGCAATCGGTGTGATTTTATTTCGTTTTTCTTCTTTTCCTTGTTCAGGAGCTTCTCTCTTTCTTCTCTTACATATTATCGACTTTCTGCAGGGATTAAATACGTTTATGGTGCGAAAGAACGACCAACAATGGAAGATGCAACATGTTATATGGACACCTGTGGAAAATGATAAGCACTTACAGTTGCTCACTAAGCGTTTCTGCATCCCGTGATCTCTTCATCATTGTAATTCTCCGATTTACACCGGAAATCAGTTTATCGTCAGCTAGGTAGGTTTTTCACGACGGAAGTTTAGCGGCTAGGGCAGAGATTTAGTCCGGCGTTTCAACGGAAAACGAAGTTGAGCGGTTGAATGCAAGTATGCAACAATGCGTTGGCGACGGAACAGAAGCTTCTCGGAGAAGTTGAATCGTTTCAGGTTTCGCGCTGTAGATATTTATAGGATGACATAAGATGTAATTTCAAGAGTTTTGGACGCGGTGGCACGCTCGTAATTTAATAGAAATCGTAGCGCGTCTGCCGGATGATAGTTTTTAATATGTAGGGGTTGAAGTGACAGTAGTTTTATAGTAGAAGGAAGGCTTGTGGGATAAGCCAAGTTTATGCAATCAGTACTCAACTTATAATTGTGGTTACCTTTAAAGTTTTCGTTAATAAGTGTTCATTGAATAGGTGGATGTGAGATATTTAAGGCCGATTCATGCTGTAGTTAATCAATAATCAGCAGTTCCACGAACTAATTATCTTTGAATGTAATTTAGGGAACGCTTAGTTCTTCAATATAAGGTTTTCTTTTCCCAAGGAAGAGGCAGGAATTCATTAAATATTGAAACTGTACAAGAAGAGCCCAAGTTTTATCCAAAGCATTGCAATTACAAAATTTCATTACTAAAATATAGTAAATTTAAACTTATATGCTAATTTATTATATTTTTACCTAATTTTGCCATGTCACCTTTTCTCTTTGTCATGTCTCGTTGAAGGTGAACATTCATAAGAAAAAGAATTAAAAGCAGATGGTTATACTTAAGTCAACGAAAAAAACTCCTCCATCAAAGGAACCAAAGTATCTTTATCTCCACTTAACTAATTCCCTAAGTTGCAGTCAATAAAATTCATAAACTATTTGTCTCTTTCTCAATTCTTACTATATATATAGGTTACAATTAGAATTAATTTTATTTTGAGATCTATTTTGGAGTATTCCTCATATTGTTTTTTAATTTAGTTATTTCTCTTAATTTATTTGAAGAATAATATTTTCTTTGGTCTAGCAAATTTGGGGGAAAATAATTTTAAATTCATATCTTTACAGATATTAGGTTTTGTGATTTAAAGGATAGTGGGACGTATAATATGGTTTTTTTATTTTTCTTTTATATATATGCAGTAACTTTGATTTTGCAAATAAGTCAATATCCCATGCATATCTTACTACAAAAAATCAATTTATTTGCGATGGAGAAAAAATCGTAGTTTGATCGTTGCACAAGAGAATTTTACTACAAAAATAATCATCACAAAAGTCTCCGTCGTTAATAAGGAATCATCGTGATATCAAGGAAAAAGAGCGAAGACTTTTATTATCGCAAAATGCAATAAAAGTGATGATTTTGCGATGATCAGGTAGGCGATGATTTTCCCTCGGAGAGCGAGCGACGATTTTCCCTCAAAAAATGAATGACAACTAAAATCATAGGAATACTTACCCTCAATTCTACGATGATTCATGGTTTTTTTTTTACTTTAATGCTCATTTTTATGTATATAATTAATTAAATTAGTCTATTATATTAATTAAATTTGTTATATTAATATTATAGCATATTATATTAAATTATTGTAGCTAAATAAAAATATATTATTGTGGCAACGTCGGGTTTTCTGGAGTCGCCACCAATCCGTTTACCTAGTGTGGCAACGTCGGGTTTTCTGGAGTCGCCACCAATCCGTTTACCTAGGTCGATTGGTCACCTTAAAATTGGTCTGCGAGAGTTCGGGGATCGGGAGTACGGTTACGCTAAAACAGTATTGTTAGAGCGCCCAAAATTGGCACCTTAGTTGATTTTAATTTTATTTTACTTTGCTTTTAAATAATTTTCAGTTAATTTAGAAATTTTAACTGAATTAGTTAAAATGTGGATTTTTAAGTTAATTTGTATAGAATTTTATACTTCCGAACCATGGACTCTACCGAGTCATTTGGACACGGAAGATTTGGATTCCGAACCATGGACTCTGCCGAGTCATTTGGACACGGAATTTGACTGAAATTTTAATCAATTTAATCCATATTGTAAATATGGATTTTTACCTTTTTATTTATTTAATTTTAAAAAAAAAAGTCGATATTTTCCAAACCGTAGATCCTGCCGGATCATCCGGATATGGAAATTATTTAGAGTTAATTATTTAATTATTACTTTTATTATGGAATTAATTATTAGTTTAACTTATAAGTCTTTTTTTTATTAAATTTGTTAATGATTTAAAAAAAATCTTTTTTTTTTATATCTTATTATTCTTTTCTTTCTTTTCTTTTCTTTTCTTTGTCTTTTTGATTTTTATCTTTTTCTTATCTTTTTTTTTTTTTTATCTGATTTTTCTTGTTTAATGAAGGATATTTATTATTTAAAGAATTACTCAATTTATAAAAGAATTAAAAAAATAATTAATTTTTTTTATTTAATAAGAAGTTAATTTAAAGGAATCAAAGAGTTTAAAAATAAAAATCTTTGATCATGGTACGGGGCGTTGTTACTCAGCCAGACCCTCTTCACCAGGTGAAGCAGCTCAAAAGCGGGCACGAGACAGTTTCCAGCCAATATACCATGAACTAATTTTTTTTTTTTGTTTTTTTTGACTTAACAACATGGTTCAGATTTATTTTAGATATATATTTTTTTTATGGCTAATTTCTTTAAATGAAATGAGTTTAATCATAAAATAAAGAAAAATTAAATAACAATAAATAAAGTGAAGGTTTTCTTTCTTTTTTTTTTTTATTTTATTTTTTTTTATTTAATACCAGGATTTTATTTACCAAAGAAAACAAAAGAGTTAAAAATAAAATCTTGATATTCATGTATTTGATTGATTTTTTATGTTTGATAAAAGATAAACCAAAATTAATTATTCAAGAAAAGATTTATATAAAAAGTCTTGATATTTATACATATTTATTTTTAAGCTTATTTTTTTTAATTTAATAAAAGATGAACCAAGAAAGTAATTATTTAATCAAGGTTTTATTTATTTAATGAAGAAAATTAAAGATTTATATGTATATTTTTTAAAATAAAAGTAAAATCTTAATATTTTATTTGATAAAAAGGTGAATCAAAAAGTAAACAAAACTTTATTTATTTAATGATGAAACCAAAAATTTATGTGTATATTTCAAAAAGAAAATTTCTTAATTTTTATTTGTTTTATTTTTTTTTATATAAAAAAAAATTAAACAAAAAAATGATTATTTAATAAGGAAACTAAAAATTTATATGTATATTTTAAAAAAATAAAGGTAAAGTTTTGATATTTATATAATTTATTTTTAAAAAAAAAAGAGTAAAGAAATCAAAAGATTTATGTGTATATAAAGAAAAAGTTTTTTTTTTTATATTTATATGATTTTTTTTTTTTTCGAATTTTCTAATTTATAAATACATCTAATTAATAAGTAAAGAGATTTAATTTTTTTTATTATTCCCTTTATTTGAAATCATTTGGATAAAATTTTATTTAATAAAGGAAACAAAAAGTTATATATTTTTATTATTTTGAAAGAAATAAGTAAAAACCAAATAAGTAAAATATTAGCCCAAAAATTTTTTTACTCTTTTATTCTTTTTAATAAAGAAATTAAAAAGTTATATTTTATTATTTTGCTGGATAAAGAGATAAGTAAAAATATTAGTTCAAAGTTTTTTTATTTTTTATAATAAAGGAAAATTTATTTATATACTTTATTAAAAAAAATACTTTATATATTCTATTTAAAATATTTTCCAAGCCATGGATCCTGGCGGATCATTTGGACATGGAATTTAATTTTTATTAAATTTTATTAATTATTTAATTAATTATTAATTAAAAATTATTACTTTTAAAGATATATTTGAATTAAAAAAAAAAGATTTGTATTCATTTATTTATTTATTTATTTTTCATTATTTTATTATGTTTGTTTATTAAAAGGAAAAAAAAAGTTATGTCTCAAAATAATAAAAGATAGTTGGCTTTTTTTTTTTTTATTAGTGATTTTTATTAGCCTTTAAAAATTATTCACATAAAATTTCCTTTTTATTTTTTTAATCATAAAAAAAAATTAATAATAATAAAGTGGGGCTTTTTGGCCATCCACTTTAATAACACAATAATAATAAAAAGTTAGCACAGTTAATATGGTTAGTTGTTAATAACAATAAAAAGAAAAGTTAGTAAAGTTAGATTAGTGTTGTTAATAACAATAAAAAAAAAAGTTAGTAAAGTTAGATTAAATAGTGAGTTAATAACAATAAAAAAAAAAGTTAGTAAAGTTAGATTAATTAGTTGTTAGTTGTTAGTTGTTAATAACAACAATAAAAAAAGGGTTAGTAATAATAACAAATAATAAACAAACAAGTAAAAATTAAAAAGGTTAGTAATTAATTCTGTAAGAACAAAAAAAAAAGGTTAGTGACCAAAGTGAAAGAAATTGAAAAGATGAAGGATTAAATGAGAGTTGTACCCTTAAACTTTGAAATTGAATTCTCAGGAAAGAAGCGCGACGCGGGCGCAGGGGGCAGGGGGGTGGGGCTGCTGGGGCGACGGCGGGCCAGGCGACGGGGCGGCGGGGCGGGGAGGGCGACGGGCGGCGGGGGCGCAGGGCGGCGGGCGACGGCGGCGAGGGCAAACGGGGCGCAGGGCGGCGAGGGCGACGGCGGCGAGGATGGATGGGCGCGGCGGCAGGCAGGACGGCGGCGGCGCGGCTGGACGGCAAGGAACGGCAGGGCGCGGCGGCGCGAACGGCAGGACGGCTGGGCGCGGCGGCGGAACGGCAGGACGCGGCGGCGGCGAGACGGCAGGGACGACGGCGGCAGGACGGCGGGGCGACGGCGGCGGCACGGCAACGGCGACGGCGACGGCGGCGGCGGCGGCAGGGCGACGGCAGCGGGATAGGACGGCGGCAGCAAAAGAAAGAAAGAGAAAACGGAGGAAGAAGGTAGTCGAAACGTAAAAAAAAAAAAAATAATTTTTGGGACTGTTTTGGCAGAGGGAGGAGAGGCTAGGACTAAGACTTCTATTTTCTCTTTTTTGAAATGGAGCTCTGAAATTTTTTCTCTGATTTTTCTATGTGTTCAGTACTGAATTTGGGGGGTATTTATAGAAGGAGCTTAGCAGAACTGTGGACGGATAAATTAATAAAAAATATCAAACTTATCTTTTAAATTGGTAAAATGACAGTTTCAGTCCTTTACGTTCTTTGACTTTGCCTATCAGCTCTGGATAAGCTCAGAAGCTTCTGATTTTGACAATTTTAACGTTTTCTGTCAATTTGGGCCAGAAACGTCCGTTTAGGCCCAAAAATTGACGCGAAAAATTACCCAAAGCTCCTGAAACTTTCAGAATTTGTCAATTTTGTCCGAAACTTCTCAATTTTGTCAATTTTACCTCAAACTTTTAATTTTTTTGTCATTTTTTTCTGAAATTTTATTTTTATTTCAAACACATACATATTCACACATATATTATTTTAAATCAAATCTTCTCAAAATAAAAAAATATATTTTAAACTAATTAACATAATTAAAATTTTTTAGCAATAATAATAACAATAATAATTTTTTAAATTAGTTTTTTTTTTAAAAAATTTTTTTTAAAAAAAGTCGGACGAAATTGGGTGTCAACAGCTGCCGCCCTTTGCATGCTTCATGGGACATGATGTATGCAAAGTAGTTACCAAATTTCGTCCGGCTTAGCTAGGCATTGAGAACCTTCTCGCCGCCTAAACTTTTTCCTGAGGTTAAGGAAAATTCTTTTAGAACCTCTGCGATAAGAATTCTCCTATCGTTGAAGGGAAAATTTGATTGATTGGTTGGTTGAGGTTAAGGAACACTCCTTAGAACCTCGGTGATAGGAACTCTCCTATCGTTGATAGAAAAATTGATTGATTGATAGGTTGAGGTTAAGGAACTCTCCTTAGAACCTCTACGATAGGAACTCTCCTATCGTTGAAAGAAAAATTGATTGATTGATTTTGAGGTTAAGGAACTCTACCTTAGAACCTCTGCGATAGGAACTCTCCTATCGTTGAAGAAAAATTGATTGATTGAGGTTAAGGGTCCTAGGTTAAGGAACTCTACCTTAGAACCTCTATCGTTGAAGTAAAAATTGATAGGAACCTCTCCTATCGTTGAATAGAAAAATTGATTGATTGATTTTTGAGGTTAAGGAACCTACCTTAGAACCTCTGCGATAGGAACTCTCCTATCGTTGAAGAAAAATTGATTGATTGATTGATTGAGGTTAAGGAACTCTCCTTAGAACCTCTACGATAGGAACTCTCCTATCGTTGAAGAAAAATTGATTGATTTTTTTGAGGTTAAGGAACTTCCCTTAGAACCTCTACGATAGGAACCTTCCTATCGTTGAAGAAAAATTGATTGATTGATTGTTTGAGGTTAAGGAACCTTCCTTAGAACCTCTACGATAGGAACTCTCCTATCGTTGAAGAAAAAATTGATTGATTGAGGAACCTTCCTTAGAACCTTAAGGAACTCTCCTTAGAACCTCGACGATAGGAACTCTCCTATCGTTGAAGAAAAATTGATTGATTGATTGTTTGAGGTTTAAGGAACTTTCCTTAGAACCTCGACGATAGGAACTCTCCTATCGTTGAAAGTTTGAGGTTAAGGAACTTGAAACTGAGGATGATTGATTGTTTGAGGTTTAAGGAACTCTCCTTGAACCTCGACGATAACCTCGACGATAGGAACTCTCCTATCGTTGAAGGATAAACTTGATTGATTGATTGTTTGAGGTTAAGGAACCCTACCTTAGAACCTCGACGATAGGAACTCTCCTATCGTTGAAGAAAAATTGATTGATTGATTTTGAGGTTTAAAGGAACCTACCTTAGAACCTCTGCGATAGGAACTCTCCTATCGTTGAAGAAAAATTGATTGATTGATTTTGAGGTTAAGGGTCCTACCTTAGAACCTCTGCGATAGGAACTCTCCTATCGTTGAAGAAAAATTGATTTGAAAATTGAGGTTAAGGGCCCTCTCCTTAGAACCTCTAATAGGAACCTTCCTATCGTTGAAGAAAAATTGATTGATTGGTTTTGAGGTTAAGGTGAACTCTCCTTAGAATCTTTTCTCCTTATTTTGATTTTACCTCGAGCGAAATTTATATGAAAGGAATTAGAATTGGAATAATTTTCTTCGAAAGTGTGAATTTTTATAATAGGCGAGTGCAAAAATTTAGACTTCGATAAAATGAGTGAATCTTGATGATGACAATAACACTGACAAATTATGTAAAGGGAACGGATGTTTGGAATCAATAATATCCAAGGGTTCATCTAATATTTTCTTCAGTAAATATAGATTCGCTTGAGAGATATGTCATCCAAATAAGGTTGAAGCTTAACTACCCCAAAATGTTATGCCTAGTAGACCTAATAGGATGCGTCTCAAGAGCAATAAAAATTACTCTTTACTCAGCCATTCCAACCTAAAGGCATTGTCCTATGGTTTTAATATCAGCATGGACGAGACTATCTTATAAGATAAAAAAAAGAAATTCCCTGAAAAGAAAAACTAAAACACAAAAGAAAATGCTGATAATAAAAGTAAAGGACAAGCAAAACGGATCGGATCGCTTCTTCTTCCACAATATTTCAACAGGGTTAGTAGAGGACTATTATGGGATCGAACTGTTCGGGAAAGACTGTCGCGTCCAGTCTATCTGAATCATTGCTGGATCTGGTTCAGGAACAAAAGCTTGCATTTTATCAAGTAATTCTTCAGCAGTTTTTGCAGATATTAGGATTCGTCATGCTACTCTTGATATAAAATTCTTCTGCACTGCATAATCCACAAAAGATATTAGACCTGTAAAGAGATCGTTAACATTCAAAAGCCCAATAGGTTTCTTGTGCAAATTAAGTTGGGCCATGGAAGCAATTTGGAAGACTTCTCCCAATGTACCAAAACCACCTGGTAGAGCGATAACAGCATCAGCATTAAGAAGCATTTGTAACACACGCTCTTGCAAATTTTTAACCACTAATTCTTCTCCAATCGTGCCCCCAGAAACAAATTTCAGAGATCCAGGGATGATGCCTAGAACTTGGCTTCCTCCTAGAGATGCTGCTGATGCTACACCTCCCATTAATCCGACACTACCTCCTCCATAAACTAAGTGTATTTTTCGCTCAGCTAATACACTACCCAAATGGTTGGCTGCCTTTAAGTACTCTTCATCTTTTCCAGGAAAAGCTCCAGAAAATACACAAATAATACACTTTTCCAAAAAGCCCCAGAAAATACACAAATACTTCGGGATTTACGAGTTGAGGTTTTCTCCATTCCTATCCTTACCCTTGTGAGAAAAGAAGAAAAGAGGATATATTTATAGAGATGAAGAGATAAAGCAATAATTTTATTTTCAAGCATGGATACATTATTGTCGGAAGTGGAGAAAATTTCCAAAATGACAGCTATACACAGTAGTCACGACTATGACTCATGTCAGGAATGGGTACATTATCGTCAAAAGGGGAGGAAAATTTTCAAAATAGCTGCTAGCATGTACAGTAGTCGTTACTGTAGCTTACGTCAGGAGTAGGTACGTGATTGTCGGAAGAGAAGGAAAATTTCAAAAGTGACAGCTATATACAGTAGTCATAATTGTAGTTCATGTCAGAAGTAGGTACATGATCGTCAAAAGAGAAGGAAAATTTTCAAAAACAACAGTATATACAATAGTTAAAACTGTAGCTCGTCGGAAGGTACATTATTGTCAGAAGAGAAGGAAATTTCAAAAGCACAGCAGCTATATACAGTAGTCATGACTATGGCTCACGTCAGGAGTGGGTACATTATTGCCAAAAGGGGAGGAAAATTTCAAAAGCGACAGCTAGCATGTACAGTAATCGTGACTTTGGTCCACGTCTTCCACTGGCCTTGCGTCCAGTAACGGCTTTAATGCCTTCTATGAATCGGCGATTTGCATCCCATCTAGTTTTCTCACAAACTGGCAAACAGGGTCGTTTAAAGTCAGATTCCCAAGACTGTAACGATCTCGTTCTTTTTGGAAAGTCATCCATAAACCGACAATCTCAAATTGCACCATTCCGCAAGAGTGCGCTTTAAGAGTCTCTCGGATATCCTCCAGAGATTCCTTACGTAGGCCATTCTTGATGAATTTTCTTCTATCTTCACGATTTCTGGTGATCATCCCTGAAGAACGACATTTATTGCCGCAAATCCACCATCCATAATTATGACAGACGCCTAGCCTCCTTGCTCTTCTCTTTTTGGCATAAGCGCTTTTACCAAAGCCGGGCATACGGGGGAAGAATGCATCTGGAACTTCACCAGCCGAACGAACCTTAGCTTTGATTAGCTACCGCACATTATCAGGAATGCCTTTGTGCATAAATACTCTGAATCGTTCACATCTAGCTTGATAAATCTTTTTAAGAACATTTATTGGGAGGGAAGGAAAATACTTTCGTAGGGCGGAAAGAGAAGACTCCATTGAATAAGGAGGAATTTAAGAGAAGAAAGAAAGAAATTAGTTATTGTAGGAAACGGAAATAACTGACTTTGAGAGTCACGGAGTACCGTATCCAGAAAGAAGAACACGCATTTATAGCGATAAAAGGATAACGTGTTTATTACGCTTACAGAAGCAAGTACATTATTGTCAAAAGAAAAGACAAATTTCAAAATGACAGCTTATATGTACAGTAATTGTGACTGTGGCTCACATCTTCCACTGGTTTTACGTCCAGTAACGGCTTCAACGCCTTCTATGAGTCGGGGATTTGCTTCCCATCCAGTTTTCTTACAAGCTGGCAAACAGGGTCGTTTAAAGTCAGATTCCCGGGACTGTAACGGTCTCGTTCTTTATGGTAAGTCCTCCATAAATCGACTATTTCGCGTTGTACTATTCCACAAGAATGCGTTTCAAGAGTCCCTCGGATATCTTCCAGAGATTCCTTACGCAGGCCATTCTTAATGAATTTTCTTTTATCTTCACGATTTTTGGAGATGTATCCTAAAGAGCGGCATTTAGTATTGCAATTCCATCGTCCACATTTATAACAGACATCTAGCCTCTTTGCTCTTCGCTTTTTGGCATAAGCGCTTTTACCTAAGCCGGGCATACGAGGCATAAATGCATCTGCAACTTCACCAGCCGAACGGACCTTAGCTTCAATTATCCACTGCACATTGTCAGGAACGCCCTTGCGTATAAAAACTCTGATTCTTTCACATCTAGAATGGTAGATCTTTTTAAGAACTTTTAGTGGGAGGGAAGGAAAGTATTTTCGCAGTGCAGAAAGAGTATCGCAGTGCAGAAAGAGTAGAATCCATTGATGAAAGAAGAATTTGAGAGAAGAGGGAAAAGAATCAGTTATTGTAAGAAATTGGAATAATCGATTTTAGAAGTCGCGGGGTATCTTATCTGCTGCTTAATCAGAAGGAAGAACACGCATTTATAATGATGAAAATGGATAACGTGTCGATTACACTTAGGGGAACATGTACATATGTCAAAAGAAAATGCCAATTTTTCCAAATATAACAAACTTATGTACAGTAATTGTGACTGTGGCTCACATTTTCCACTGGTTTTACGTCCAGTAACGGTATTAATGGCTTCTATGAGTTGAGGATCTGCTTCCCATCCAGCTTTCTTACAAGCTGGCAAACAGGGTCATTTAAAGTCAAATTCCTGGGACTGTAACGGTTTCGTTCTTCATGAAAAATACTCCATAAACCAAGAATTTCACGTTACACAGATCCACAAGAATGCGTCTCAAGAGTCAATTGGATATCATCCAATGAGTCCTTACTCAAGCCATTCTTGATGAACCGTATTTTATCTTCTCGATTATTGGAGATCATTCCTAAAGAACGACACCTAGTCTTACAAGTCCACCTACCACATTTATGGCAGACTTGTAATCTTTTCGCTCTTCTTTTTCTGGCATAAGAACTTTTGCCAACACCAGGCATGTAAGACGCAAATGTCTCTGGGATTTCACCTGCCAGACGAACCTTGGCTTCGATTAACCACCGTACATCTTCAGGTATTCCTTTGTGCATCAGAGCTCTTAATCGTTCACAGCGAACTCGGTAGATCTTTTTTAGGATGTTCATTGGGAGAGAGGGGGAAATACTTTCGCAAGGCAGAAAAAGTAGGATCCATTTTCTAGGAGGAAGTAAAAGAATGAAGGGAGGAAAGGATCAGTTATTATGGGCAACTGAGAGAACCGACTTGAGAGTCACGGAGTACCGTATCCGCCACTTAACCGGAAAAATGGATCCTACTTTTTGACAATTTTGGAATTTTCTTATCTTTGATACTCAGTTGATGTCATAGATATTTCTTATCTTTGATATCTCATCCATTGCCAGCTTTTGATGTCAACGACAATATTTCTGATTATTGAATCCATTGACCACGGGTGTAGCCTCGATTATCGAATCGATCACCAAGCTTTTGATAAATTGTCGACGACAATATTTCTTGACGTCTACCTTATCCTTGACCATAGCTATCTCTTATCTTGGATACTGCTAAGCTGGCGTCAATCCTGTCCTTCCAGGTGTAACCTCGATTATTGAATCGATTACCAGGCTTTTGACATATTGTCTACCTTATCCTTGAATTCCTGATGGGGCTGGGTCCAGCATATTAGCTGTGCATCTAGTGATAGATTAGTAGGAGCTGATGTCATTGAGATCTCAGCTTATACTACTATAACTGTGCCGTGGATATGCTTCCCATTTAATCCCTGTTATGTAAAAGCCATGCATGCATGATGTGAAATGCATGAATGCAGAGTACGTGTAACTGATGGTTCTCACTTTTTTTTTTTGATTTTTTTTTTCTTTTGTTTTTTTCTTTTTTTGTTTTTTGTATGGATCTAGTTCTTCATGTCTTTGCTTTACTGGATCCTCTTTGTGATTGCCTTCTTGAACTATCATTGAATCTCTTTATGCTTCCCAGCTCTTGTCCATTGCCTCAAAAGCTGTTGTCTTTTCAAAAGCCCCTCTCAAAAAAGTTCTTTTCCTTGATTTGCTCTTGAATTTTGGCTTCAATTTACTTAATGTCCACCTCATACTTTATGCCTCTCTGGATAATTGCCCCTGTTGAAATATTCGTGAGTATGATTCTTTCTTGCTGACATGGACATGTTAAGACTTCTGAAGCGATCATTCAGACTACCACCAAGGCTATCTCCAAAAGATTTGTTACTCCTTCTTCTTTGTTAGCCTATGTTCTGTGCCGCTCGCAAAGCAGGACCTCAATCTTACCTGTTTTAATTCATAAAGCTTATCAAAGTAATCTACGGTCTTTGTTTTTTCTAAGTTTTAATTATTACTATTCTTCCTTCAAAAGTCACAATTTATTGCACACTTAAGGCTAGTAGGAATGTGAGATTTGAAGGAAAAGAACTGGATAGAAGCGACTTTAGCATTTTGAACGTGAGAATCAAAGGCAAGCTAAAGAGAATTGGCTTTTTATTTATGGGTAAGAGAATATAAAAATCTTGGGTACAGATAGATAATGAAAGTGTAAGGGAAGAAAGCTCTCTTTGACAACTTTGATCAAATAAACTTTGGTAACCCTGTATCCACTTCTTCCCTTCTGTCCGAAAATTTCTTCATTATGCAAAGTATTTCTTTACTGAATCTGAATTTACTGGCTTTGGTAACTCTCGTCCATCCATTTCTGTTAGAATTAGTGCCCCTCCTGAAAATGCTTTCTTTACAACATATGGCCCGTCATAATTTGGTGTCCATTTTCCTCTGGAATCATGCTGAATGGGTAAAATTTTCTTGAGCACTATGTCACCCTCGTGAAATTGCCGTGGGCGAACCTTTTTATTGTAAGCGCGAATCATCCTCCTTTGATAAAGCTGCCCATGGCAGAGGGCTATCATTCTTCTTTCATCAATTAGGTTTAATTGCTCGTATCTAGCCTTGACCCATTCTGCTTCTCTTAATTGAGTATCCATTAGTACCCTTAATGAAGGAATTTCGACTTCAATGGGCAATACAGCCTCCATACCGTATACCAGAGAAAAAGGTGTTGCTCCAGTAGAAGTACGGGTAGAAGTTCTATAAGCATGTAGTGCAAAAGGTAACATCTCATGCCAGTCCTTGTAAGTGACGATCATCTTTTCAACAATTCTCTTGATATTTTTATTGGCTGCTTCTACTGCACCATTCATCATTGGTCGATAAGGTGCTGAATTGAGATGCTTGATCTTGAATTGCCGGCACAAAGTCTGCATCATTGCATTATTCAGGTTCGTGGCATTGTCTGAGATGATACACTCTGGCGGCCCATAGCGACAAATGATTTCTTTCTTAATGAACCGGCATACCACCTTTTGAGTTACACTTGCATAAGACACAGCTTCTACCCATTTAGTGAAGTAGTCAATTGCCACTAGGATGAATTTATGACCATTGGAAGCTTTGGGGGTAATGGCTCCAATGACGTCAATTCCCCACATGGCAAAAGGCCAAGGTATTGCTGTTACATTAAGAGGAGCAGGTGGAGCTTGGATCTTGTTGGCATATATTTGACATTTGTGACATTTTCTCACGTGATTGATACAATCACTTTCCAATGTGAGCCAATAGTAACCAGCCCTCATTATTTGTCTTGCCATGGTATGACCACTAGTGTGGGCTCCACATATTCCAGAATGAACTTCTTCCATGATCTTTCGTGCTTCATGAGTATCTACACAGCGAAGTAGCATCGAGTCTGGGGTTTTCTTGTAAAGTATGTCAAGGTTTAAAAGAAAACCCATTGACAATCTTCGTAGAAATTTCTTGTCATTTTCTGATGCTTCTGGTGGATATACTCGTTCTTGGAGGTATTTCTTGATATCGTGATACCAAGGCTTTCCATCCAATTCTTCTTCGATGCTCATGCAATAAGCTGGAGAATCTATTATCTTCATTTCGAACACAGGAGTATGCTTGGGGTCGCTTATCTTGTACATAGCAGCTAAAGTAGCTAAAGCGTCTGGAATTTGATTATCTTCCCTTGGAAGATGATGGAAGCTTATACTGTTAAATCTTCGAGCCAAGTCTAGTATGAGCTTTTGGTAAGGGATCAATTTTGAATCCCTTGTCTCCCATTCTCCATTGATTTGACATATGACTAATGTGGAATCCCCATAAACTCAGAGATCTCATACTTTCAATTCTAATGCCATTTGGAGTCCCATAGCACATGCCTCATACTCTACTATATTGTTGGTACAAGGAAATGTAACTTTTGCTGTGATGGGGAACTGCTCTCCGATTGGAGAGATGAGTATAGCTCCAATCCCTTGTCCCAAAGCATTGGACGCTCCATCGAATGCCATTTTCCATGTTTCATTGTCTTCAGAGACTTCCTGTTCAATTGTCATTATATCTCCATCAGGAAAGTCCATTCTCATTGGCTCATAATCATCCAATGCTCTATCAGCAAGATATTCAGCAATCACACTCCCTTTTACAGCCTTTTGGGTGACGTACTGTATGTCGTATTCAGACAACAGCATTTGCCATTTTGCAATCCTGCCTGATAAAGCGGGTTTCTCAAAAATGTACTTAATGGGATCAGTCTTGGAGATCAGCAATGTGGTGTTGTTGAGCATGTAGTGTCGTAGTCGGTGTGCTACCCATGCAATGGCGCAACAGGACTTTTCCACTATTGAGTATTTAGCTTCATATGTGGTAAGCTTTTTACTCAAATAGTAGATTGCATGTTCTTTCTTGCCTGTCTCATCACGTTGACCCAATACGGATCCTAATGAAGAATCCTGTATGGATAAATATAGAATCAACGGTTCTCCGGATCGAGGTGGTATCAAGACTGGTGGATTTGATAGATATTGTTTGATTTTCTCGAATGCTTCTTGGCATTCGTTATTCCACTCGATCGGATTGTTCTTCTTTAGTGATTTGAAAAGAGGTTCACACTTGGACGTCAATTGTGATATGAACCTTGCTATAAAGTTGATTCTACCCAGAAAACTTCTTACTTGTTTTGGAGTCTTCGGGGGTTGCATTTCTTGTATCGCTTTGACTTTACTCGGGTCAACTCGAATCCCATCCTTGCTTACCATGAAACCCAATAACTTTCCTGAAGAGGCTCCAAAAGTACATTTGGCAGGATTCAACTTCAGTTGATATTTGCGAAGTCTATCGAATAGTTTTCTTAGCACTTTTAGATGCCCCCCAGCAGTGAAAGTTTTGGCGATCATGTCGTCTACATATACTTCAATTTTCTTATGCATCATGTCATGGAATAACGCGACCATGGCTCTTTGATATGTAGCACCAGCATTCTTTAACCCAAAAGGCATCACCTTGTAGTAAAAGGTACCCCAAAGGGTTATAAAGGCCATTTTTATCATATCATCTGAATCAAGTTTGATTTGATTATATCCAGAAAAACCATCCATGAAGGAAAAGTAGGAGTTTCTTGCGGTATTATCCACCAGCGTATCAATGTGGGGAAGTGGGAAGTTATCTTTAGGACTGGCTTCGTTCAATGGCCGGTAGTCCTGACAAACTCTTAGTTTCCCACTTTCTTTCTTTTCAACTGGAACAATGTTAACCACTCATTCTGTATATTCAGCGACCCCAAGAAATCCTGCATCCCACAGCTTTCAAATTTCATCTTTTACTCTTAAGATTAGATCCGGCTTTAATCTTCGTAACTTCTGTCTGACAGGCTTCGCCCCAGGTTTCAAGGGTATTTTGTGTAGTACTATGTCTGAACTTAAACCAGGCATATCTTGGTATGACCAAGCAAATACATCCACATATTCCTTCAATAAGTGGACTAATTCTTCTTTTTCTTCAGGAGGGAATAGAGTGCCAATCTTGACTTCTTTTACATTCTGACTGTCTCCCAAGTTAAATGCCTCAGTTGGTTCTTGACTTGTTGCTCTTTCTTTTTCATCTCGCTCGATCATTTTTAATAGCTCAGGAGATATTTGAAGATCTTCGTCATCCGAGTCGGTAGTGTTTACAGGATTATCAAAGTTCATTCTTTCATTGTCATCAAAGAGAGTTTCGGGTCTGCATTATCCAGAGAGAAAAGAAAGAAAAGAAAAAATGGCACGAATGAGATGGATGCAAACTGGTACTTTATTTACAATGTGCATAAATCACAACTTTATTGGAATAAAAAGCAATAACTAAAAGGTTCACTTAAACAAAGACTACACCCTATTGATTGAACCTTTCTTTAGGAGGTTTTTACTATTAGATTACTTTGGAAAGCTTTCGATTATAACAGGCAGTTCTATCGCCTCCCAATTGTTCAGCACATCCCGTGGGCCACAAGGTTGAACGAGCTCCTCCTCTTCAGGTGAATCGCTGATGATTGCCTGAATAGAAAGACTTTCAAAAGACTTGTTGATGTTGATAGTCAGCTTGCCTTCATTGTCATTTTTCGGAATGAGACCACCACTCACGAACGTTTTGGTGATTTCAGGGATATCCAGATTTCTTTCCTGGAGAGGATGCCCTGTTAATCGTGCAATCCTCTTTTCTCTCTTTTCAGCTATTGCCTTCATTTTGTCATGTCTTGTCGGTGTGAAGCCTAGGCCGTATTTCTCTTCATTTGCGGTGATTTTCAATGGCTCTGTGATTCCTTGTAAATCTTGTCCCAGACCTAACCCCGGTGAGTATCCTCCTTTCATTATGAGTTTGGTGACCATGCGACTTGTTTTAGAGATGCTAGGAATGGGTTCTTCTCCATATTTGCTGACATAAGCAGCATTGACAATCTCAAAAGACCTGAAGGAGCAATCAGGTATATCTTCATTCACCTCGACATATTGAGCATCCGCAGGTCTTGATAGCAGAATGTCTTCTTCAGCAAAGACTGTGATTATCTTTCCTTCAATGATGAATTTCATTTTTTGATGTAATGAAGAAGGAATTGCTCCAGCCATATGGATCCATGGTCTTCCCAGCAAACAGGTATATGATGGACAAATATCCATGACTTGGAATGTGATGTGGAAGAGACAGGGACCAATCCCTATTGGTAGCTCTATTTCTCCAACAACATCTCTCTTCGTTCCGTCAAACGCTCGAACAACAATATGACTGTTGTTGAGGTATGATGGGTCTAAACCGATCTTATGTAAGGTTTCCAGTGGCATTACATTTAGAGCTGACCCATTGTCGATAAGTACTCTAGCCATAATCCGATCTTTGTATTTAACCGAAATATGTAGAGCCTTAGAGTGACCCCTTCCTTCTGCTGGTATCTCATCGTCAGTGAATGTGATGAGATTTTGTGCCGTGATGTTGTTGACGAGGTGGTCAAAGTTGTTCACGGAGATATCTTGTTCAACATAAGCCTTATTCAGGACTTTGAGAAGAGCTTCTCGATGAGCATCAGAGCTTAAGAGCAATGAAAGTATGGAGATCTTTGCTGGCAGGCGGTTCAACTGCTCAACAATACTGTACTCACTTTGCTTTATGAGTTTGAGAAACTCAGTAGCTTGTTCATCTGTTACTGTTCGAGGCATCTCTTGCTCTTTGGATGTATTTGTATCAAGAGGTCCAGTTGTTGGGTCTGTAACGTTCTTATCTTTTTGGAGCTTGTTCATTTGCTCTGGAGAATAACACCGACCACTTCTAGTCATAATCCCGACTTCTAACGGAGTTGATGTGATGTTAGAAGTGTAATCATAGCTCCATGGAACAGTTTTGTCTTATTTGTATGGGAATGGCTTCGGGACTTGAATTTTTAGAGGCTTAAGAGTAGGTTTTGAGATTGATATGACTAGTGGTCTTGGCATAGCATCTTGTTCTTTAATGATCACATTCACGTCATCATCTTTATCTGACATAAAAACGATGAGTTGGGAGGAATCAATGAGACTTTGTAGTCTTTCACGAAATTCTGAGCATTCCTGGATAGAATGACTCTTACTGTCATAAAAGTCACACCACTCCTCATCCTCGACTTCTTCATGTCCAAAAGAAGGCTTTCCCATGATAATCCCTTCTTTCACAAGGCATGAATATACATGCTTAAGAGGGGTTATGATATCGTTGACTAACTTCTTCGTCGGCCGGTGTTCTTCTATCATGTTGACTGGTTTTGCTTGATGAGGCGGTAATGGGTTGTGAGTGACGTTTGGCTCATCGAAAAAGTCCAACCACTTTGACTCGATTAATTGTTGGACTATACGCTTCAATGCTGTGCAGTTTTCCAAGCCATGGCCTGGAACGCCATCATGATATGGGCAGGTAATGTTAGGGTCATACCACCTTGGGTATGGGGGTTCCATCGGCCTTGTAGGAATTGGGCGAATAAGTTGGCTTTGGATGAGTTTTGGATACAACTCAGTATAAGTCATGGGAATTGGTGCGAAGACTTCTCTTGGTCTTGGTGGAGGCACTGGAGGAATCGGAATAGGTGGCCGTAACTGATTAGGCCTGTTGAGAGGGTAATTGTTGGGTCTATTGGGAGGATAATCATTGGGCCTATTAGGAGGATAATCATTAGGCCTGTTGGGAGGGTAATAATTGGGCCTGTTGGCAGAATAGGATAGGCGAGGTCCGGTGGCCACAGTACCCACAAGGGGAATCCCTCTTCCTCGTCCTATTTGTTGTATTTCTTCATCTTTTCTTCTGGATGGTCCTCCTCTTTTCATAGGATCACTAAAGGACTCAGTAATCTTCCCGGTCCTGATACCATGCTCGATCCTTTCTCCAGACATGACTACGTCAGAAAAATTGGTTGCCGAATTGCCAATGAGTTTGTCATAATACGGGTACTTCAGTGTCTGGACAAATAAAGTGACCATTTCTCTTTCTGTCATGGGTGGCTGTACTTGTGCAGCTAAGTCCCTCCATCGTTGGGCATATTCCTTAAAAGTTTCTGGCTTTTTCTTCTCCATGTTTTGGAGAGTTTGGCGATCTGGAGCTAAGTCCATAACATGTTTATAGTTGCCGATGAAGGCTTGAGCAAGGTCATTCCAAGTTTTTATGTTTCTTGGACCTTGGCTTAGATACCACTGTAATGCTGATTTTGTGAGACTTTCCTGAAAAAGTGCGATCCACACCTTCTCATCTTTGGTAAGTGGTTGTAGTCTTCTGAGAAACAAAGTGATGTGAGTGATGGGATCACTCGTTCCATCGTATTTCACGAAATCTGGCACCTTAAAGTCTGAAGGGATTACAACGTCTGGAACTAAGCAGAGGTCATCCACTGAGAGAGATCCGAACATAGTACCTCCTTCAATGGCTCGCAGTCTCTTTTCTATCGTTTCGAGTTTTTGAGATTCTGCTTCTTCTTTTGGTAACATCTTCTTCTCTTCATGTACGGTGTCTTGTTTCAGGTGAACACTAGCAGATGGACCTGGTTCCTGAAACAGGTTTTCTTGAACTGAGACTCGTTGCGGGGTGAATCCCGGAGGATAAGTGGGATCTTGTGCTTCTTTGATGGGAGCTTGAGTTGCTTTCCCCTTGATTAGTTCCATCAACTGTCTCATCTGTTCTGCCATACTTTCTATCTTGGATTCCATCTCCATGAGACGTCCTTCGGCTTGTTCTGCCATTAATCTTGTTTGGAGCCGAGTTGAATATCGGTGTTGAGGTCCAATTTTACCCTTTTAAAGGAATATTTATTTTATTAGATTTACATGTATATGATTGATGTAATGCATGCATGCAATGAATGTTGTAGGTACTCGGTGAAAGAAGGACTACGATGGAAATTCTTGATTACATTCTCAAGACAATTGTTTCGACTGCTTTTATTAGAATTTCTCAAAAGAAACGGCCCAAGGTACAATATTGTTTTCTAGCCTTAGCAATGAACTCCATCATTTTTTGAACATTTAATGATGAAGTAGGGCAGTTCAGTTCTTCCAATTCTCTAGCTTCTTCACCCATTTGTTGGGCTTGCTGAGTGATTTTCCTGACTTCAGTCAAAAACACTTCTGTTTGATCCTGAGAAAGTCTGTATTGATCTTCCCAGTATCTTGCTCTCATCTCTCTTTGATCATTTTCTTCGACTAATTGAGAGATGATTTGTTTTTGACATTCAACTTTTTCTTCGAGGTGTTGTACTTTATGACTGAGCTGTTGTATATCGATAAGCATTCTTTTGTTCTTCTCTTTTTCCTCCTCTAATTCTTTCTCGAGTTTTCTTTTTGCCAACTTTCTGGGAGCATCATCGGGCAGCACTATTCCTTCCTTTCGATTATTTATCCATTCACAGTAGGGGTGGGAGAAAGAATAGGGCCGGACTTCAGTATAAATAGCCTTTTCCATGCAATTGAAATACCCATCGCAAACTTATTCGCCATTGGATCTTCGTGTGAGAATTCCAATTTACTTAGATTGTGAGTCATGGGTATAAATTGCATGGACCCAAATTACTTCCGTACTTGGGCAGAGGCATAAGTTGTTCCTCCCCATATACCCAGAAGAGGAACCCATGGGCAATCGCCACAACGATAGATGACACGGGTGGAGGTGGACCAGGGGGCTCTCCATTCAATTTGCAACTCATTGATGTTCTTAAAATAGTCAATCCATCCTTCCTTACTGTCATGATGAACGGATTCACTTTTCAAGAAGGCTTCGATTGGAATGAAGTCTTTTGAAAAGCGATTCCCGAAATTTTGTTTGTCACAAGGAAGGTGGCTCTTGATCCATATGTCGAGGAGGTGAGAACATCCAATGAATTTGCCCCCGCTTTGGCGACAAAAATTCAATGACCTGATGGTTTCACAAAGAATGGCTGAAGTCGGATTCACTTGAGCGTTGCAGATTTGCTCGAATAGTGAGATGACATCTCCTTCAATGAATCCGATGATTCTAGGAAAGATTACCAAGCCATATATTGCCAAAGCAAAAACCTTATGTCTTTGGTCCTTTTGTGGGAGAGTGTGGATCAATTGCTTTATGTCATTCCAACTGATGAATCTACGATACCCCTTTGTTAAGAATTTGGATTGAAGAGTGGAAGCTGGCATGTCCAACAGTTTAGCCAAGGCCCGATGAGGCTCAGTTCTCCTATCATAATGGTACGTCTCCATTGGATAATCAGATGGCCAACCCAGGAGGTTATTGTATTCTTCTATAGTCGGAACAAGATCCATCTTGTTGAAGGAGAAACACCGATAATATGGATCCCAGTACTGTATCAGTGCACGGATAAGTGATGTATCAACGGTGATTTTTAGCAGGCGAGCAACATGGCCATATGTCGATGTGAATGCTTCCCGATCTACGGAGCTCCAACTATTCCATACTCGTAATAGTTCAGTTACGTCGCTCTGATCTATACGGACCGATACTTGATCCTTGAGTTCTACATGAGAATGTGGTGTCAGGGAATCTCCATGAAGCTTTTGGGCCGTTTCGGAGAATTCCATAGCTTCCGGCTGAGTTTCCACTATTGTGGCATTCCAAGATTCATTAACAGCCGTGGGAAGGTATTCGAGAATGTCCATGATAGTGATTCCTTCACCGAGTACTTATCCTAATGAATGATATGAATATGCCGGAAAAATAAACAAGGAAAAACAGAGTCAGCAAAAAGTAATACACGGAATCATAAATCTAGCCATATAAGCAAATGGATAAAATTCATGCCTATGGTGATTGGAACCAAGACATAGGAGTTCTTATTGATTGGTTCTATGGTAGAGTGAGGAGTTCTATATGCATAAGGTGGTTTATCAAAAAGGCTAAGGGTAGTTCCCGAATCCCATCACTAAATTATAGTGACAGCCCAATTCCTTACCCTCGAGGGTTTATGTAAGGAAAGGATTAATTCGAGTCGTAGCTTTTCGTGGGCCCATGCAGAGACTATCCGTCTCAGGAGGCAATACACTACTTTGCTACTTTGAAACCGGTGAAGGCTTGGAGACCATGGCCTCACAAGGACAACAACACCAATTCCGGTTAGAAAGAACGTGTTCGATTTGAGGAAGCTCGGGTATAGAGCTTCATGTCGTGAATGCATTATGCATGTTTGTAATAAGTAGATATAACATATAAATCCACATAAAAATAAGCAAAGCAGAATAAAACAAATCAAGTCTTAGGCTTGACTCACTAACCAGCTCCCCAGTGGAGTCGCCAAGCTGTGGCAACGTCGGGTTTTCTGGAGTCGCCACCAATCGGTTTACCTAGGTCGATTGGACACCTAAAATATGGTCTGCGAGAGTTCAGGGGTTCGGGAGTACGGTTACGTTAAAACAACTTCGTTAAAACACCCAAAAATTGGTACCTTAGTTGATTTCAATTTTGTTTTGCTTTGCTTTAAAAATTTTCAGTTAATTTTCAAATTGAAAATCTAACTGGATTAGTCGGATGAGGATTTTTAAATTAATGTAGACTTTAAAATTTTCAGTAATTAATTTGTATAATTTTTACAATAAATTTGATATTTCCGAACCATGGACTCTGCCGAGTCACCCGGACATGGAAGCTTTATTTCCGAACCATGGACTCTGCCGAGTCACCCGGGACACAGGAATTTGATGAAATTTTATATAATTTAATCTATCTCGTAAATATGGGTTTTTATCTTTTTTTTATTTAATTTTTATTCAATTAGAAAAATGAAACTTTCCAAACCGTGGATCCTGGCGGATCATTTGGACATGGAATTTAATTTAAGTTTATTTAATTAATTATTTTATTAGATTTTATTATTATTTTTCTTGAATTTTTTAATTATCACTTTAAAGATATATTAAAAAAATTGATTTCTGTATTTTTAGAATTATTTAATTATTTTTGTTTAATAATTTTTTTAAATAAAAGGAATAAAAGGTTAACTTTTTAATAATAAAAGATGATTGGCCTTTGTTAAAAATTGATTTTTTTTTGTTTTTGTTAGACCTAAAAAATGAAGTTAATTATTCACATAAAAAAAAACTTCTTTTTATTTATTATTATTTTATTTTTTATTTATTATTTTTTTTCTTATGGTTAAAGGTGAAATAAGTGAAATAAGTTTTAACCATCTACATAATTAAAACTTGCATAAGATAAATAATGGAAAATTAAAGGAAAATAAAGTGGGGTTTTTTTTTTTTTACCATCCACTTAAAAAAATTGCAGAAATTAAATAACATATGCAAATAAAAAGCACATAAAGTAAATAAAGGAAAGTTAAAGATCAATAAATAGTAAACAAATAAATAAAGTGGGGCTTTTTGGCCATCCACTAAAAAAAAAATTAGGAGGTATAACTTTCCATAATAATAATAACAAAGATAGTAAAAATTAGTTGTTAGAATTAATAACAACAATAATAAAAGTTAGTAAAGTTAGTTGGATTAGTTGTTAATAACAATAATAAAAATTAGTGAAGTTAGTAAGGTTAGTTGTTAACAACAATAATAACAATAATAAAATTTAGTGATGTTAGTTGTGCAAAAATTAAAATGTTAGTGACTAATAACAATAATAATAAACAAATAATTAAAGATTATTGTTAGTTCTGCACAGATTAAACAAAAGGTTAGTGACCAAAAGGAATAAATATGAAAAGATGGAGGACGAGATCAGGGTTTTACCCACAAGTTAAAATTTTGAATCTGGCGAAACGGAAACAGAGGTTGGCGCGAGGGGCGAGGGAGAGTGGCGACAGCTGGGGAAGTGGCTGGGGCTGGGGAACGACGGCTGGGTGGCGTGCAGGGGTGGTGATGGCGGCGCGAGGACGGCGTGACGGTGGTGGCAGCAAGGGTAGGACCGGGAAGGAGAAGGGGGAAGGATAACGCGTCGGGGAAGGAAAACGGACGGTGGCGGGACGGCGTGTGGAGCGACGGACGGCGGCGGGACGGCGTGGGAGGGACAGACGGCGGCGGCTGGACGACGGCGACGTCGACGGGATGACGGCGTGACGGAGACAGGAAGCAGTGACGGCACGCAAAGGCAAACGGAAGTGTGAAAGGGGGGAGTTAAACGTCAGATAGGAAAAATTTCTAGTGTTCTGGGAATAAGAAAGAGAGGCCAGGGATTAAGACTGAATATTTTCTTTTTTTTTTTAAAACGGAGCTCTAAGCTTTATTTTTTTTCTCTCTTTTTATGTTAACACACAGATTTGGACCCCTATTTATAGGGGAAGGGGTTCTGGACTGTTCATAATTAAAAATTAATTAAATTCAAACTTATCTTCTAATTTGCTAAAATGACAGTTTCAGTCCTTTACGTCTCTCAGACTCTGGATAAGTTCCTGAAGCTTCTGATTTTGACAATTTTGTCGTTTTCTGTTAATTTGGGCCAGAAACCGTTATGCTCGCCCCAAATTGATGTGACAGACTACCAAATGCTCCTGGAACTTTCAGATTTTGTCAATGTTTCCCGACACTTCTCAATTTTTTCATTTTTACCTCAAACTTTTTAATTTTGTCATTTTTATGGAGTTTTATTTTTTCTTTCAAACATACACATATACACACATATATCATTTTAAATCAAATCTTCACAAAACAAAAAAAAATATATATTTTAAACTAATTAAAAAAATTTAGTAATAATAATAATAATAATAGTAATAATAATATTTTTTTTTATTAATTTTTTATTTAATTCTTTTTTTAAAATTTTTTAATGGCCGGACGAAATTGGGTGTCAACACCTACCATAACTAGCCTTAACAATTTTTACTATTTTGTTCAAAAACTGAGAAGTTAAGTGCTAGTCTAACTTAAAGGTCATGGAACTCATGTCTTAAGCCACGATTCACTTGAAATGCTTGGAAAGGCATAGGCTAAGGGCGGTTTAGGACATGACATCAAGTATCAGCAGTGGCTATGCTTCAGATCATTCTTTTCTTCATGTGGCATTACCGAACAACCATAGCTTTGTAACTTTTGTTGATGGTTCGATAATTTTACTGGTTTTATATTTTTATTTTACTTAGTTTATTTGGTGGACGAGTTGAATAGGTGAAGAAGTTTTTTCTAAATTTTGATTTTAGCTTATTTGGTGGATTTGTTTTTAATATTATTGTATGTTGTTTACATGCTTGCATATCGAATATTTTATTCATAGGGAAAATAGAAATCCGATCACCCCAAAACAACCTGAACTGCTTTATATGTGGACTAGGTTTGATTAGGTTTCAAAGCCTTACATGTAATGGGGTTCCAAAATTTGAAACCCGCATTTAATGCGAGTAGGATTAGGTTTTGGTTACACCCTATTCAACTCAGCCAACGAACACCCCAGTGAAGGTTGCATTAATTGTCCTTTCGTTTGAGTCCCCCATCAAGATAAATTGAAATAACACAATGCATTAGGAAGTTTGGTCTTTTTGGTAACTTTATAGCTTAAGAAGTTGGTAGGATTATGTGCATTTAGATTATGTTGTCATTTCATGTTATAAACTTTTAGGAATTTAGAATGGTCATCTAGGGTAGAAATAGGAATTAATTTAGTTTAGGTACTAGTTTGGAGTCCTAAAGATTTTGTAGGGTCAATTTAGGTAAACGGGAAAAGTTTGGATGGAAAATTCAAGGATGGCAATTAGGTGGGTCGGGTCAGGTTTGGATAAGGTCTTTCAGGTTCGGGTTTACTCGAGTTATCATGATTTCGGTTCCCGGTCAAGTTCAAGTCAGGTTATTTGGGTTTGGGCTGGCAAATTTTAGGTTCAGACTCGGATTAGGTCGGGTTCATTTGGGTTCAGGTTCAATATAGGTCGGGTCGATTTCAGTCTCGAATAATTTTAGGTATAGTTATTTGGGTTTTGGGCCAAACTCTAGTTGATCTGTTGAGTTTACTTTGCTACTAGACTCTAGTGTATACGCTAAAATCACTTTAATCAATTCATTTTTTCCCAATTTTTTTTTAAAATTTAAATTAAATAATTTGAATTTTGGTGTAATTAATAGTATGTCCAATTAAAAAATTGGGAAAAATTTTCTTAATTATGCTCCAACAAATTTGTTACAATATCTAACTTTTGATATGAAATTGCTACAAAATATAACTCTAGTTCATTATTACTCTATTATTATTAGTGGCTAAAATGTAAAATTTAAAAAAATTTGGGTGAAAATGTAAAGATTTGAAAATTTTTGGGACCCATGTTGTAATTATCATAGGTGACTAAAATGAAAATATTCAAAATTCAGGTACCTTATTACAATATATGACATGGCCATTCCTTGACCCTGCCCAAGGAGCCTGTAAGAACTAGTATCACGGTGGTTGTAATTGGCTAGCTGTATATGTACGCAAATTAAAACTTCATGATACTAGTTGACTAACCTAAAATATGCAAGATGCATGCTCTTTATGCTTGGGCTAATGTTCTTTATGCTTTGATTAAGGCAAATGGAAAACATAAAAACATTCACCGGGCCAAGGTACTTTCATAGAAATATGTTCAAATAGACAAAGCATACAAAATCAACATTTATATGATTAGTACTACACATAACAACTGTGTGAAGGCATTCAACATGAGGTGACTAATGCCCTCACCCAAGAGCAACCCTAAAGTCTAAGACTCAAAAATATAGATAAGGGAGGCATCTAGGTATACAACACATACACAAGCCTCAACTGAGATCTCTTCCACTAACTCCCACCTTAGAAATGAATCCCAGTGGTGAGGCACAAAAGTCTATCCACATGCTACTAGGCTCTGCGGCCAAGAAAAACACTATAGTTAACAATGTTACTTAACCAACAAGTAGATTAGAATCATGAAGATTGTCAAAGCAAAGTACCTGCAACCACAAACTATCGTGACAACCCTCAACGGTTATCCGGCCCAACAATGTCAAAATCTACACAACATAATTAAGGAGTGAGAATTCAGAATTCTCAATAAAAGACTTCACTTCACCTACACGAAAAGTGACTAAGGACAACACATACGTGAACATATGTAATCTGCTGTGAGCTCATACAGCCTGAGCCTAGACTTACACACATATATCTTAGTCCCTTGGGAAATCTCTTTAACCTAGTCCTTGAATTACAAGGTAAAGCCTTGCCTACTAGCAAGCAGAGCTTACTAGCCTAACCAGTGATGATTCACTAGTTGAAACTCCCTTATGTTATGCAGAGGCTCTATGGTGGGGCTACTATCAATTAACCATCAAGACCCACTAGGTGCACTAAGGTTTCATATCATAACCTCATGCCCGACAACATGGCAGGTTGCCGATGGTACTAAACCTTTCACCCAAGCTAGTGATACTTAGTGTGGACCTTTGTTAACTAGTTTTCATGCTTATGGTGAAAGTAACCATAAAAACCCAAGAAAACTCCTAGGTCTCGGAGGAGTTTTGGAAGCCTCAGAGTACCCCTGGAATACTTAGACCCCTAAGTACCCTAAGCACACCCTCAAGCCTCCCCCCGAGCCCTTAAGCAAAATTGAAAAATTTCAGCCAACATAACTATGGTGACGCGTCGCTGTTGGCTAACGGTGCGTTGTCACAGTATACAACCACTTTGAACATTTTCGTGGTGTTGGCGACATGTCACCAATACCTACAACGCCCAAAATTTTTCAGTTTTACTGCTACAACCTTTGAAGACTTACCAAACATGTTAAACATGCTTGGATGTCCTTCAAACTTCACATACCTATAAAACATATTACAAAGACCATAACCAACTATCATAAGCATTCCTATGATGCATTGTAACATCCTTCCAAGCTCCAAAAAACTAGTAGTCCACTATGATTAAACTAGCCCACTAACTAATGCTATTGCCAAAACTACTTGATTTCATCAAGCAAACACACTCCAATAGTATTAATCAAGCTTGAAAACACAACTCTCTTACCTTAACTTCACTCAAAAGCAAGAACCAAGAAATTCTTCCACCAAAAACCAAGTTCCACAAAGTTCTTCCTAGTTCCAAGCAACCAAAGGCACAAAACACAAAATTACTAACTTCTAACTAAAACCCAAGCTTCCAATCATCTAATAAACAAAAATTCACCATAGAATTACAAGTTACCTCACTTCAAAAATAGGAGATGGCTGAAAACATGGTTCCAAGCTCCAAAAACTTGAAATTGCACTTGAAACACGTTTCCTCTAACATAAACACCCTTAGTGGCTTCAATTTTCACCAAAACCTTGTGATTTTAAGCTCAATTTCATGGAGAAAAAATGGAGGTGAGGTTGAGGTCATGTTTGAGGGAAAAATGGCAGCCTCCTCTCCACTTTACCAAGTTATATAGTCTTCTAAATCCCAAGCCACAAAAGTATTTTAAAAGTTACAAAATGCCCCCTCATTTAGGTAACCATAGTTAACCTTGGTCAAATCTTATTTATTTTAGCTAAGTTTGGGTTAAAAGTAAAAGTTAGATCTTCAAAACTCATTTTTAACACTCAGGATCTAGCTCGACTCTTCGGGACACAAAATTACCATTTTGCACCCAACCTCATTTGGTGCCTTAACCTTATTAGAATTTAGTGAACTTTGCTAAACTTACCTATTGTTTCTATGCGAACTTGAAATAAGGTTCCAAACTAAGTTTCAAACACTTTACCTTCCTTGAAATGCCTCTAGCTAGGAGAGCCATAACAGTATACTTAGAAGTTTAGGGACCAATGCTGTAATTTTCACAATTGTTATCAAAATCATCAAACTTACTAAATATGGAAGTTACTTGATTTAGAAGAATCCAAATATGGAATGGAACTTATTAAATATGGAAGACTTTGAATATTAAACTTACTAAATATGAATGTTCCAAAAAAATGGAAGTTACTAAATATGAAAATCCCAAATATGAGATTGAAACTTATTAAATATGGAAGGTAATAAGGGTTAGCTGGTTAAGATTATGTGTTAAAGTTTTAGGCTTATGGTGGTGGTTCACTTCACTCATGTGAGGTTAGAACTGGTGGTGGGCAATTTTGACAAGAAGTAAATTCAAATTTTTTTGTAAATAAACTATTTTTCTATTGTTATGCTTGCATATAATTTTATATGTTGTACAATGCTCTCGAAATTGACAGATATGTTGATGTGGATTTAGGATGTTTCCTAAGATATAATGGGAAGTTTCAACTTAAAGGCATAGCTTGTTCTTTACTTGGATAAGCCTAGAAAGCCAATTGAGTTGAAGTTTGATGTTCTTGCTTATTGGAAAGAAAATGAAGCATAGTATCCAATTATTGCACATATGGCAAGGGTCATATTGAGCATTCCTATCACAATTGCTGCTTCAGAATCAACTTTTAGTATAAGCAGAAAGACTATTAACAAATATAGGAATTGTCTTATCCTTGATAATGTGCAAGTTTCACTAACATGTCATAATTGATTATATGGTTATAGAGGTATGGCTGCTATTTTATGGTTTTTCTTTAATTTTCAAAATATCGTAATTATTAATAATTTTTTCTTTCTCAACAAACTCAAGTGAAAAGTATGAATTGAAGCATCTGAATGGCATAAAAGTGGAATTAGAGTTGTTGACCAATTCTGACACATATTCTAATTTAGTGTAGAGGTAAGATTGAGTCTAGTCGCTTTATGGTAGTTAAGTTTTAGTTCTTTTTAGGCAATGGTTCAATTGATAACTAGGCATAAACAACTCTAGATTTTATTTTTCTGTGTTCTTGGTCACAAAATTGCTGAATATGCTCTTTAACTATTGCTAGTATGCTCACCCAGACTATTTGATTTGTTAAAATTGAACTTTTGCTTGTAATTGACATGTTTATGGAAGGTGTGGGCAGTTGAGGCTCTACTAGGAAAAACAGAAGGTCGTCTCATGTTGCTACCATTAAAGCTAGTGCTTATAACAAGTCAAATGATATATAGGATGTTTGGATTCCTTCTGATGTTTTGGTTTTTAATGTTTATCTACTGGAGATTCTTGAGATCACATTTCACCTTTGTAAAAAGTGTTGGTCCTTTCTTCTGTCCAAGTACTGGTTGGCTCATGTGTCATGTCCTGACAAGAGATATGCTAGAATATGATGATTTCAGGTTTTTGTGTTTACATTCTATGTATAATGATTAAGATGTGTGCCATCTTTCCATAGTTTTTACTTCCTTACAAGCTAGTATTTGTTGGATCATAGAATTTAGATTCAAATGCTTTCTAGGGACAAGATTTGGTTATTTTCTTTTGTGGATGGGGATGAAAAAAACAAAAAACTTTCCCTTAAATGGATCTACTGCAACTTGATCTAGATTTGTCAATGTCCAATTATCTACCATATGAGACTCATTGTGTCGGTTACATACTTCAAAATAACATGTAAGCAAATTCCTAAATTATTAAATTCTAAAAGACCCTTACATAAGGCATATTATTTTGTTAACCCCTAGATAAAATATATTTTTACAGTATTTTAAAGTTTTTTAAATTATATGGTCATAATTAATGTGTAATTTAGATAAATAAGCAATATATAAAAATAATACTCCCTCCGTTTCATATTAGTTGGCCATTTTGCCGTTTTTGACTAAAGTTTGACTTAAATATATTTACATTAATATGAATTCAAAAAAATTCTAAAAAATGATATTTAAAAACTAGAATATCTAAAGTTTCATTTTCATATAAAAAGTTCATATTTTTACGATAAATTTTATGAGAAATAAAATCATAGATTAATTGCTGTGAATAGTAAAGAGGACAGCTTTTGTGAAACAGAGGGAGTAATTTTTTACATCTCTATCAACCATATATTTATGTTGATTTGGGTTAAAATCAGTTTTTTCTTTTTGTCTATTCATCGAGTCATTTCAGGTTCGAGTCATTTTGGATTTAGGCCAGTTCAGGTTTAGGTCATTTTGGGTCCAGGTAATTGGAGTTCGAGGTTCCTCAAGTCTCGCTTCAATCGGGTTCAAGTTCAGGTTTTGTCAGATATACTCAGGTTTAAGTCATTGACGTTTTTTGTCAACTCGGGTTAGGCCGATCTTGGGTTTGGGTGGGTCGGGTCAAATTTTGTCATCTCTAGTGGAAATCGAGGGTTCTATGCAAAATTGAAAACTTTGGGACAGATCTGTCAAATCTAAAAAGTTTTAAGCAAATCTGGCAAATTTATAAAAATTTGGGAAGAAACTGGAAATTTTACAAAGTTTTGGGCTAATTTGACAAATCCTGGAAGTTCTGGGTTGAATTGAAATTTCACTAAAACTATGGGCCCAATTCAGCAGCTTAATAGTTTTTGTGGACCTGGACAGCTATTCTAACCAAATTATATCCTAAGAGATTTAAACCTTCTACAAATTCGATTTTGATGAGTTTTAAACTCAAATTTGCTTGTTAGTCACGTTCAAGACACTTGCATTATAAATATGAGTCATCATTTGAGAGAAATCATAGAAAAAAAATCTAGGAAATTTGCAACCCTAAGCTCTAGCCAAAAAAAAAAATCAAAAATTCACCTTTAGTCCTCTATCTAGCAACTCTAACCCTATAGATCCTAAACTCTCCCAACTGCCATCCCAACCCCTAGTCTCTTCCTAGTTACCTAATGCACAGCTGCCAGCCATGCCATCTTCGATTGTCCTCGGCCACAGTCCTTTGTTCTCCGCACCGCCTGCCACAGGAGTCCCACGACACCATTAACGCCCAACGTGATCAGCCGACATTCCCTGCCGCCTAGCAGTTGAATCACTGCGAACTCCCTCCGCCCGCATGTCGTTCATTCACCTAGATACCACTGTTGTCGCATCTTCCGCGTTCCAAGCTGTCGGTCGCCTAAAGCTGCCGCACTGTCGCTGCTGGAGTTGAGGATTGAAAACGATCGGCTTCCAACCTGCCTTCCAACCAGTCAACCAATTGGCTTTGGGTAAAACTTTTGTTTAGTCCTTAGCCTTTTCTATTTTATTCATACAAGTTATTTACATTTGACTGTTTTGCAGAGAAGGCACTGACAGCAAAGCTTTTTATTATTTTCTATATGTTTTTTGTTTATTTGTTGGTTTGGCAATGCTCAATTTAATTATTAAATTCACTTAGGAATACAAGTTTGGATGTCTGTTTGTTTAAATTTTGTTTATCTTATAATCATTTTAATTTTAATTGAATCTATATGATGCACTCCAAAGATCAATTTTAGAGAATCCATTCCATGTGGGTTTAATAAAATTTTAGGATGAATTTAGGATAATAATTAGAAACAAATTTTGAGATCCATATTCAGCTAATCTGATAGGATCCATGGTTTGGATAATTATTTAAAATATTTTAAGAAATAATAATTAATTAATTAATTAATTAAGCTTTAATATCCATATCCAGGTGATCCAATAGAATTTATGGTTTAGATTGATAATTATTTAAAATTTTTAAAATAAAATTAAATAGAAATAGAATGAGTTTAGAGATCATTATCTGGGTGATTTGATTAGAATCAATGGTTTGAAAATATAATTAAAATACAAAAAAATAATTAAATTAAGTAATAAAGTTTTAAGAGTCTTTATCCAAATAGTTCGATAGAATTTATGATTTGAAAATTATTTTAAGCAAGCAATCCAAAACTTAAATCAAACTAAGGTGTTAATCTTTAGGTACAAAAATAAAATTATTTTAGCATAACCGTACTCCCAAACTCCTTGCACTTTAGTAAACTATTTTAAACTGTTCAATTAACGTAGATGTGAACGGATTGGTAACGGATCTTAAAAACATGTTGCTATACTAATCTTATCCACTTTCTCTGAACTGGTCCCCAAATTTATACTACCTATCTGTTGTTCGATTGGTCTTTTCGTTTGCTTCCCCCTGTCAAGCATAGATGGCAATATTATTTTTCATCCTTAATGTTATTCAATGATTTCAGAAAAGTCCCCAAAGTTGCAGCTTTTCAGTTTATAGACCACCTTGCAATAAAGGGTATAGTTTAGCCCGCAATTGTGCAGCTCAACTAAAATTTTCTATGGGTAAATCCGAAAGTACCGGTAACAAGAGGGCGCTAAGCCAAGTAACGAAAGGGATGTGAGCCGACATGTCCATGATTTCGGCAGGAAAGATTCAAAGAGGCAATAAACATTGGTTCCAAAAAGATTAGAAGCGAAAGCGATAGGGAGGGGAAGGTAGCCAAAGGCAGTATATACTGAATTCCATGCAACAATAATGGCCCTTTCAATCAACTTCTAAAGCCTTCCAAGTTTCAATGATGGTAGGGTGAGGCACCAAATGTTTGCTGGGCCCCCTCTCGCTGTCTCTTAACTTGAATTTCTTCTTCTATGGATTTTATTTGCAGCTGCCGCTTAGATCACTTCTATTATTTGGGCTTTGAATTTTTTGACCCAAATGTTTCTTGAAGTTGCCACTTACCAATCCTCACCCACCTTCACAATGCCAAATCGCCTTTCTTGAAAAAACAACAAGAAGTTGCATAGGAAGTGGAAGAATGCTTCCATTGTGGTTAAATAAATTTGCTCTTTCCATTCGCCAAAAACATTGGAAAACGCAAATTGTAATGCCCGAAAAAACTATTTATTGGTACTTTATTTTTTTTCTTTAATAGATTAAAATGTTGGTCTCCATCATTACTAACTATTCAAAATTATAATATTTTATCTAATGAACTGAAATTGCGGAAAATTTTAATATTTCATTCATTTTTGGATTGAATTATTTATTGCAACACCATACCTCATACATATAATTCAATCTCTAATCATTATGTACAATATTTTGCAAATTTCGATGTATGTTAAAGCATTTTCCATTGGTTTTGTAAATGTGTTGATGATTGCATGACTAGGGCCCTAGGGTAAATGGTTATGTATAACAGAAGAGTCGAAGTTGACCTGAGCACATAGGAATTAAAGCCGAAACAGAAATGAAAAACAAAACAGGAAAGTAATTAGGAAAATGTCACATAAACCTTGGCCACATGGTAGAGCCTGAAAAACCATAGAATGGGTTAGTGAAGTTTTTATAAACTACTTCTTCTGTCTCACTTTCTTTGCTTCATTTGATTTTTTTTTATTAATTTGACTTGAATTTATTTATATTATTATTTATTAGAAAAAATTAAAAAAATATATATTTAGAAACTATAGATTTTGATTTATCATTCATATATAAATATTTTTCATTTATATGTTAAAATGTTAAAAATAAAAAATTATAAATTAATTGTTGGAAAATAAATTATACAAAGAATTTAGGATAGAATGAATACTATTGATAAAGTTTTTCCATCCACTGCCAGTTAATTTTAAATTAAATGCTTTAACATGGTATCAAAGTTTAAGATTTGTCACTGTGGCACCCATTCTAAAAAATAACCCACATGATGGGGTTAAGTGAAGGTATAAAATCCATAGGAAGAGGAGTATAAAGATTTGTATTTTGAGAATTACCCTTAGCAGATTAACAATACTGTTGAACAATTTTTTCAACAACCCTTTTCATGTCCGGACACAGTAACACCATATTAACTGTGCATATATTTTAACAATGCCCAGCCCAGGTGCCCACACGTAACAAATCACTAATCTTCGCGTCAGGATTGACGCTGAACTCTCCAGCTAGCTAGTGATGCTCACATACTGCTCCCTCAAATCAGCAAATGCTATGATGATTTACAAACAATGAGTACTGAAATGTTTGATTCATTTTCAACTCTAGAAAATAACAATGTAGCAGAAATAACCAACGCCAGTCGGTCTGGGTGGAATAAACTGGGATACTTTAGGCCAGAGATCATGAGTTTGATCTAAGATCATATGTATGAAAGAAACTTATTTGAGAGAGGACTTCATTTCACCATTTAACCGTACCACGAGCAGATTAATGTTCGCCTACTAATTATAAATACCTCGGGTGCATAAAAGGAGAAAATATAGCGACAATAAATTATGGAAATAATGGAATATGAAACGATGAGATTATGGAATAAGTAATTAAAGTAGATTTTTCCGATCATAAAATCTAGGTGGAGAATGTTCAGAAAGGCGAGCCCAACGCCCACCGAGATGGGGTTAAGCCCAAAAGAACTTGAATGGTATTCTAGGCGTTGGCCTCCATTGGGGTGCTATCTTGTGGCCCTATTAAAACCGTACATCCAAATACCAAAGTCGCAATTTGTATTACGAGAGAAGACCCAAGCGAATTAGGCCATCTAAGGAATCGAGTGGCAGAGCCTACTTGGTGGCTTCTGTGAAGCAGGCTTTTCCCGACTCTGAACGGGCCTGGAAGTTGTAAATCCCAAGGACTGGGGAACACACCCTACAAGGCCGACAAGTACTACAGGCCCAAGCAATTGTGGGCGTGGTCGATGTAGATTACAAATAACTACATAAAACTAAGGTTGCCAAAAAATGAGAATCTACCTAGAAATGTTTAAGTGTAAGATTTTACCAAAGTCCAATGAATAATACATAAAAACTTTTCATAAACCTTAGACCTCAATATTAAGTTTTTTTGTTTTTTGGCCAATGTAATAATAATTATTAAATCATACATAAATTTGGGGCCAAAATACTCTTTCACCCCTAAACTCAATTAACTAGGACATTTTATCCTCTTAAACTTGAACTCAGATCAACTCAGCCTTTGAACTTGTTTAAGTGGGTCAGTCAACACCTTTGACCAACCCATGATTGTTACATGCCTAACGTCGCTCACCTCTATTTACTAATCCCATTAGCCGATTTTGCTTCACCATGATCCCACCTTAATTTCACTGGCTTTGCCCCGACTCAACCTCCACCACCACAACTCCATCTCCCCGTGCCCTCCACCCTCACCGGCCCAGAAACTACAAACAAATACCATCAAACATCCCGACTCTAGAAAAGCCACGAGATGCGTGGTTCACTCCTATGCATAGCTCTAGAGCAGCGTCGCATTTGCTTGTCTACCCTTCCTCTTCGAGCAATTGCTTAATTTCAAGTTGTAAAATCTAGAATCTATCACGAATCCTTGTTTATGTATAAGGATGGAAACTTATAGGATGTGGGTAGAATAATGCTAAAACCGCATTCTATCCATCATGTTAGATTCTCAATCTGTATCCTATCCATCATCCATCGGATTTACAATTTTAATATTCATATCCTATCCATTTTAAGACAAGTAGAATTGGGTAAAACCCATCAACCCAGCAACCTACCACATACTATCATAATAGAAAATAGTAATTTTATAACAAAGTGTCATAATAAAAATCATTAAAATAATCTTGGAGAAAAATGATATGAATAAAGTGTGACCTTTGTTCTGTATTGCTAGGTTTTGGCTTCATCGGTTTGTTGTCTCAAATTATGTGAAGTCCAAGAGTTGGTGCATTTTCAATGGGTTTCCAACGCGTTTTGTGCGTGAATCTCCAGACTTTGTGACCAAAGCAATATGCTTTTGTAGCATACTTTTGTATTTCTTTCTGTTTTGAAGCTTGAGAGAAGCTTATGGCCCCAGAGGCTAAGTGACGTCGGGTTTTAAGCTGCCTCTCTCAAGATGGCGGCGTAGATGAGGAAATGACTAGTAGAAAATGGGGTGAACAACAAGTGTACATGGTAACGGAGGAGAAAGGTTGAATGAGGGTGAACAACGTTAGTCATGTGATGAGCACGGATCAGTCAAAGTTGCTGACTAACCCATTTAAGCAAGTTTAGAAGCTGCATTGGCTTGAGTTCAAGTTTAGGGGCAAATGTCTTGGTCAACCGAGTTAAAAGGCTAAAGGGATATTTTAGCCTAAATTTGGAATATGTGACAAAATTTGCTAGTTATATTGATATATAAGAATAAACTTGAAAACTAATATTTAACTTGTAAAGAGAAGAACTTTAACAAACATAATTACAAAGTAAAATGACTCAAATTTTTGAATATTAATAAGGTTTTTAGATGCAATCATTTTATATTATTTTTTTTCAATAATCAATTATAACTATAACTAATTACCTAAAAGGCTATTGATAGTACATTAAACATAGCCCGCTTAGACCTCCTTAAGAACATTCGAGGAGCACGTTCCGCAGGAGCCTTGTACCCTCAAGTGCCACTTATATCTTGCCACTTTGCTCAAATGGCTAGCCCCAAAGCTCGACTTACTTAGGGTGCACCTCTGCCACTCCTTGGGACACACTTACTTGTAGACTTTTCGAGCAGAGCCATAACGAATGTGAGCTTTCATATCCTTCACCATGTTGCTGTCTTAGCATGTATATCATGATGGGGTATACGTAGTTGAGCTAACCGACATTCATGATCTATCATGAGGCCACTATATAACAAGGATTCTCAAATCCCCAAAGTTATGCTCACTTAATTTCTTACAAAACTCCCATGCACTTTCATAAAAAAAAAAATTAGTTTGAGCATCATAGACTCCCCCTTGGTAAACACCATGAGGTTTAGGGATGGCAACATTGCAGATCAGGTACACGTACCCCTTATCCACCATCTGTGCCTATAGGTTTTTGCTTACTTGCAAAGTAGCAAATACTCGCCAATGTGTAAAATTTCTCATATGCACCCGTTACCCACGGATAACTTGTACGCACCTGATTTCTCCATTAAAATTACATGCTTCATGGGTTTGGGGTTTATCACTTTGTAAAATGCCCACTGTTGCAAGGGTATGAGGTGTAAATCTTATTGTTGTTATGTGATTAAAGAGGTGACTCCAATGGGCACAAGTTCATCGGAGGTTGAGAAGAGTATGTTTAATGAGTGAGTATGAAAAATATTTGAATTACACAGTTTTTCGATCATTGCACAAATGATGACAAAACAGTTACCGAAAAGGTCTCTCAAAATTAGTCAGTTGATAAGTCACTATTCACAATCGGTCACTAGAAATGAAGACCAAAATAGTCACCCATAGTGACCATCCTCGCCACTGTTTTACTAACCCACATTTCGGTGGCCAAACAATAACCAGAAAAAATAAATTTTAAATTGGTGACCGAAATATCGGTGGCCTTTTTAAATTCAAATCAAATTTTTAGGTGATCGTTTGAAGCTCTCCAAAGCTTTTTATTTCTTCATCTTTCAGTTCTAGATCTGAAAACTTAGAAACTCAAACACCTTCCTAACACTTTCTTCATGTTCTTCCACCATGTCATGTGTGCCAAATTTCTTGATGCCTCAATTATTATTCCATGCTCTTCTTTTTTTATCTACAAATTCTCCTCTATGATGTTTACTTCTAGAAAAATAGAGCTCTGATATTTGTTTCTCTCATATGATTTGAGCAATTTACTAATCTTTTAGCCCAAAAGTAGTTTTTCTTGGAAGATTTTTTAGAAGCAACATTTCTAAGTCAATGGAAGAGTTGGAATCAAAACTTTTTGCGAGTTTTGGGTGTGCACCCGAAGAAAGCAGCCAGCGAGATTGGCACCAAAGGGAAAAAGCTCAAAGTGAAACAAACATGAGGGTTTATTTTGTTTTGTTTTGTTTTGTTTTTGTAGAAAGCAATGGTGATTGCGCATAGAGTACGAGAAAGGGATTTGCTTTTGCTTTTTCTATTCTCTAATTTTTTAAAGGTTGTTGAGTGTTGGTGGAAACAGAAGAAGTATAATCAAAACTTCCAAAAAAATGAAAATAAAAAATTAAAATTATTAGAAGAATGAAAATAAATTAATTTTATAAATAAATAGTGTAGCAATCAAAATAAATGATCACTAGGAGCGACTGAAATGGACAATTACCTCCCCTTGGTGACCAGGCTTTCGGATACCATTTGGCTACCATATTATTCAGTCACTCAAAAGTAAATCAGCCACCGTTAGCACCAAATAACCGGTTGCTAAAACCTATTTATCTTACAGTGATAGTTCGAGGATAAAACTTCCCGAGTTAGCATAATTCGACAAACAAAAAATTTATCATAATAATAAATTATAGTATATTTGATGGAAAAAAACTTTTTATTGAATTTCATATAGTATGTTATAGGATACTATAGTAGTTCTTAATATAGAATATAAATTTTTATAGATTTTTTGTTGTTAATTGTGCTAAGTTACAAGAATGAAGGTAAAAATTAATTGGCAAAACTTCTTTAAACAGTTTATGTCAATCTGATTAATATATTATAGGTAGGCTAACGGGATAAATACCTTTCCTTACTTGCTTACTCATTAAAACTTTCTAATCTTTTACAGGTAAGAGAGAATATTTGTATGATGCAATGGTTTTGTTGGCAAGCCAAATTCAATTCTAATCTGTATATGATTCCATTATTCTAATAAACTTAAAGTTATCCTATTTTTATTGAAGAAGATTTAGGTCAACTAGATTTTCATCAGTTGGACTAAGTTATTTATTATATTTGTATCAACACAAGTCAGGTTATTTTTTCATTTTAAGAGAATTTTAAATGGGTTAATGAAATTCTATTTAAATTTAGGTTCACTTATTAGATTTATTATGGTAAAAACATGTCACACCCTAAAACCCACCCTAGGAGTTTCAGGAGAATGACACGCAGCACACTCAAGAAAATAAAATTCCTTTGAACACGCAAAGCTAAAAATATTTCAAATAAATCCAAATAATCATAACTTATAATCCAAATTTATTACAATTTGGCATCAAGTGATAGAGCAACTACAACTTAAAATTTCATACATAATATCTCTAACCTAAGAGTATCAATTACATCTCATTTTAATGTTATCTCAAACCTTGAGCTCTTGTAGTTACTCGCCAACTAGCTAATTTTGTATTTCTTGCTATTTGCATGAATGAAAAAAATAGGGGTAAACACGAATGCCTAGTAAATGCTGGGATATCCATCATTTCATAAAACATGAAAACAATTCATAAAATATATATACCATAAGGATTGAGCGGAAAACAATCTTGTTTGAAAGATCATAAATTCAATATAAATAAGAAAATATAACAATAAACATATAAATATGTTAGAATATTCACTTGTAAGAAAGTCATACTAAAAAAAATATTAAAAAGTCACATAAGTGCCAGAAACAAATACAATTAACTTTATCATAAAACATAACAAAACAAATGTGAAATTCATACCTGAAATCATTAATCAAAACAGAGCAATTTAAAATAGATAACAAAACATAATATTTTTTAACATAGTGAGTGGGGCGATCACTATGACTACACTTTAACCGTTGTAGTATGTTATGTTAGAATAACTACATTTAACAGTTATAGTACGTCATGTCATAATAATTACATTTAACCGCTATAATACGTCATGTCATAATAACTAAACTTAACCGCTGAAGTATGTCATAGATTGACTAAGAATCGCTATCGGTGGAGCGCCTAGAAGGATCAATTCTGAACAGTGCACTACAAATCATATTTACATAATACTCTGTAAGAATGGCCCTGAATTATACTTTCTCAGTAGTCGAGCATAGAACCAATACTCATTAAAACAAAGTGAAAACATATATATTCGTATTCATATTTATGAACTTTTAGGATCTAAATATCCATAAAAATCAGTGAATAATATTGCTGTAATAGCATAAGTAAAACATGTTTGATCTCATAATCATTAAAACACAACTTACATATTTAGAAACATAAATAATGCATATATAATTATTTCCAATATATTTAAATAACAAAACTTTATAATAAAATTTTAAATAATAAAATTGAAACCAAGAGAAGAAGTCTAAAAATCAAATTATTCATACTTTAAAACCAAAGCTTCATAGAACTAGAATTCAATATAATTCAATACATTAAAATCAATAAATTGGATAACAAAATAATAATTTAAGTTTAGAATGGTGGACAGCCACTTACCTCAAGTTGCAACTTTTCAACTCCCAAGACAATAGTTTAGTCACCTAAAATAATTATATAAAAATCTATGTCAAAACCAAATAAAATTAAGAAATAACCAAAAATTACTCTCTATCAATGACCTAACTGAATATTTCTGGAGCATAAGGACTCTCTAAACCCGTGTCCAATGCCCAAGGATAGATATTGTAAATAACCCGATTCTTCTTTTCAGCCCTAAACTTGCAGTGACCAAATTGTAACATTTTTAACAATAGGAACTAAATTCACTTGCCTCTAAACACTAGGACTTACATCGTTATTATCCAAATTCTTGCCCATGAATTTTTCATTTCTTTTTCCAACTCGCTGAACTCCAACATTAACCAATCCTAAATCTCATCAAATTTGTCCCTTATTTATTCTAAACAATTTCAATCATCAACCATCTCTTCCAATTTTTAAAATCTATCAAAATACTATCCAAAATAATTTTATTTCTTCTTAAATTTACATAAATATCTTTATATAATATATAATAGAATACTAAATAAAACTCACCAAACTTATTTCTTTAAAGAAAAAAATCTTAAACTTGCTCTTGATCTTCACTTCTTACTTTTTTCTTCTTCTTAAAAAGAATCATAACGGTGTAGGAGTAGAAAACTAAACCCTACTTCTTTTGCCATAATCATATATATATATAACTCAACCCTCTCCTATTTGTTACTAACTCTTTTTTTTTTTCTCGCTTTCCATGTTTCTCACCCTTTCTTTCGTCTTACGGTTTTAGGCCCCCTTTATTTTTTTTTCCTCCCAGTCTTAATTTTGGTTCCTAGTTTTCTTTTTTTTCTTTTAAAAAACTTAACCGAACCTACTATTCCCCCTCCCCCCCTTTCTTTTACTTCTTTGTTTTTTTTTCGATCCTTCCAGCCGTACTTTCCCTGTACTTTCTCTCTCTTTTTCTTTTTTAACTTAGTGCTTATACAATTAACCTATATACACTATATTTAATGAAATTTTGGGGCTGTTATAAAAAATTTTAGTGAATTTGATAGCATAACATTGCAAAATTTTTTGGATTCATAATATAAGTTTGTATTGATAATTTTTTTCTTTGTCTAAATTACTGTATATTATTATTAATAATACAAAAATAAAAATTGATTGACAGTTTTTTTCAAAAGATTTATATCAATCATAATAATCTATACTATTAGAGAGATTGATAGGATAAGAATTTTGTCCCACTATCTTAGTACATGTACTTTTTAAGTGTTTTTGTACTATAAAAATGTTGAACTCAAAATATAAATTCTTTTGGCTCATGTTATTATTTACAATTTTTTAAAAATAAAACAATTACTATAACATTTTTTTTCCATGTTTCTGACTTTTTGAATTTTATGGGAACGCCAGAAATTTAAAATAGTTCAATTTATATTGCAGTGAAACATGAGTAACGTATTTACGAATTTACTCACCAAAAACACGTTCACTCGCTAGCTTTGTAACGTCTATTAATTGGAGTTCTGATTGTGTGCACTGGTATGTCAATTAGTAAGTTGTAGTGTGCACCGTGATGACAACTCATGAATAATTTGCAAGTGGATGCACCCTGCATCTGCAATATGTAGTTTCACAGTTTCACATCGAAAACGCACCAGTCCAAGCTTTAGTGGAAGACTTGGAAATTAAAGATTTGCAGAGTCTTCAGTTCAGATGGCGCCAGAATTGCAATATAATAATGGCATTAATAATAATGACCTTTTGAAAATAGTTACAGTACTTTTCTAGCCCACCGGAGAAGATAACCACTATAATTAAGTCATTAATATCGCCTTAATCCAACAAATTCAGTTCTTCTTTGCAACCTTTTCAGTTTTCTCTAACAAATTCTCTTTATGTATATTGTCTAAAAGCTGCAAGCAAGCCATGCGTTCAAGTGTTTCAGCTCTACTTGTTCTGCTTTACTTCGATCTCTTGCTACTTTCTTGTTTCAGCTTCCATGGTGGTGCAGGTGCAACACGACCACGACTTGGACAAGAAAGTGATCGACGGGCACTGCTACAGTTCAGGGCAAAAATCAGTAGAGATCCTCTTGGGATTCTGAACTCGTGGAACCATACCCTTCCGATGTGCCAGTACTGGCACGGCGTCACTTGTGGCCGTCGGCACCAAAGGGTTGTTGCCCTGGAGCTTGATTCAGCCAAATTGGTGGGATCGATATCTCCTCATCTTGGAAATCTGAGCTTTCTAAGGGTGCTAACTCTTTCAAACAACACCTTGGGCGGTGAAATTCCCCGAAACATCTGGGACTTGGGTAGATTGGAAAATTTAACACTAGCCAACAACTTCCTTGTCGGTGTAATTCCCCCCAACATATCTTGTTCCTCTAAACTCAAATCCCTTCACCTCTTTGGGAATCTTTTAACGGGGGATTTACCCGTTAAGCTCGGTTGCATGTCACATCTCCAGTGGCTTCAATTAATGCGCAATAGGTTCATAGGAAAAATCCCACCGTCTTTGGGGAACTTATCTTCATTAGAAGTACTCTCTCTCTCTGAGAACAGTATAGGTGGGGTTATTCCTGAATCTCTTGGCCAACTGAAAAGCATGACCGTTTTTGTAGTGGAACGCAATGGATTCTCACTCTGTTCCTAGCTCAATATTCAACCTTTCTAATCTGTCAGTTTTGGGTTTACAAGGTAACCAACTTCAAGGAAGTCTCCCTGCAGACTTCGGACTCAACATGCCTCGCCTTGAGGCCGTTGGCCTAGCTGCGAATCAATTCACTGGAAGCCTCCCTTCTTCCATATCCAATGCCACCAATGTCATCCGATTCCAAGCTGGAACCAATAGATTTACGGGAAGTTTGCCCTCCCTTGAGAAGCTCAATAATCTTAATGGTTTTGGCATTGAAAAAAATCATCTAGGAAGCGGGGGGGAAGATGATCTCAACTTTATTTGCTCTGCGGTGAACATTACTAGTTTAGAAATCTTGGCCCTTGAACTCAACAACCTTGGTGGAGTAATACCAACGTGCATAGGCAATTTGTCGAAGCATCTCAGCGTCATTGATTTGGCAAGCAACAAAGTCTCGGGAAAGATTCCATCTGCATTAGGGAATCTTATCAGCTTGGAATGGCTTTCCTTGTTTGATAATCAACTTTCAGGTCACATTCCTTCTAGCATTGGGACCTTAAACAAGCTGAAGTATCTGTTTCTGAGAGATAATCAGCTTTCAGGAAATATTCCTTCCTCGTTTGGGAATTTGAAAATCGTGACTAAACTCGTTATGAACCAGAACAATCTTGAGGGCACCATCCCACCAAGTCTAGGTGAATGCGAGAGCCTAATAGAGTTGGATATTTCTGATAACAATCTTAGTGGCTCAATACCTCAAGAACTATTTAGCGTTGCACCATTCTCCATTGGCATGCTTTTATATGGAAACCAGTTTACAGGGAACATTCCTTCACAGGTCGAAAATTTAAAGAATATTGGTATACTGGACATTTCTTCCAACTTACTTTCAGGTGAAATCCCAAACACTCTTGGCAGTTGCCAAAGTCTTGAAGTGCTAGTTTTAAGTGGAAACCTGTTCCAAGGAATTATTCCTATTTCCTTGAGCTCATTAAGAGGGCTTCAGGTATTAAATCTATCTAACAATAAACTTACTGGAGAAATCCCAAGATTTTTGATGTCTTTGAAGTCCTTGAACGTTCTAGACATGTCTCATAATGATCTCAAAGGTGTTGTTCCATCCCAAGGGATATTTCTAAATGCAAGTGCAGTATCTTTGATAGGAAACAACAAACTGTGTGGGGGAGTACCTGTACTTCACCTGCCCAAGTGCAACGTCCGTAAGTCCAAAAAGAATTGGAAAGTGATTCTCTTGATAATATCTCTCATTTTAGGAGCAGCCTTTGTTGTATTTGTGTTGGTTTGTTACCGGTTACGAAGGAAGGGGATCAAGTCAATGACAAGTAACTCAGATGATCAGTTCATGGAGTTATCATATCATAGTCTCTTCAAAGCTACTGATGGCTTTTCCTCTGCCAATTTGATTGGCACAGGAAGTTTTGGAGCAGTATATAAAGGGATGCTGGATGGTGGTACTACAATAATTGCCGTTAAAGTTTTTGATCTCCTCCAACACAGAGCTTCAAAGAGCTTCATGGCTGAGTGCAATGCACTGAGGGGTATTAGACATAGGAATCTCGTTAAGATACTCACAGTTTGTTCGAGTATCGACTATCAAGGTAATGATTTCAAGGCACTAGTTTTTGAGTTCATGAGTAATGGAAGTTTGGATGAATGGCTTCATCACACCTTTCAACATAATGATTCAAATCAAAGATCACCAAAGAATTTGAGTCTTGCTCAGAGGCTCAACATAGCAATTGATGTTGGTTTTGCACTGGATTATCTTCATCATCAATGTGAGACTCCAATAGTCCATTGTGACCTCAAGCCAGGCAATGTCCTGCTTGATGAGGACATGACTGCACATTTAGGTGATTTTGGAATGGTGAGGTTTCTTGCAGGAGCTACTAGTGGTTCTTTGCGAAATGAGACAAGCTCCATTGGAATAAGAGGATCAATTGGTTATACTGCTCCAGGTAATATACACCTATCCATATTTCGTTATTTAATATCCTTGAACTCTGATTTCATCAATAGCATTTGAAAATAATAACTTGGTTTTCATTATTGTATTCCACAATTTGGTGTATGTGAATGTCTATGAAGAGTATGGAATGGGAAGCGAAATATCAACCAATGGTGACGTGTATAGCTTCGGGATGCTCTTGTTAGAGATGTTGACTGGAAAAAGACCAACTGATGAAATATTTCAAGATGGATTGAACCTTCACACTTTTGTAAAGAATGCTTTGCGAAATAATATGTGGGATATTATTGATGAGACACTTCTTCGAGGGAATGAAGAACCCAGAGGCATAAGCATCGTTGATGTTAGAAGCAGCAGCAGTCAGTTCCAAAGGATTCAAAAATGCTTGATCTCAGTATTGGAAATCGGAGTCGCTTGCTCTGTTGAACATCCTGGAGAAAGGATGAGCATGAGTGATGTCGTAACACAACTAGGTTCGACCAAAGACAAGCTTCTTCGCACTGGAATATACCAACGGAGACACCACCTTGGAACTCTTGAGCATGCTCAAAATTCAGGCCAAAATAATTAAGGTTTTTATCTTATCTTGTGTGCCCGATCTTTCGTTTTCATGTTGAATAAAGAAACAATGCCCTCAAGTGAAAATGAATGCTTGAACCTGTCACATGTTCTGCGCATTAGAACTATTGTGATGTATCCAAAGTTTAAGAGTTTTTTACTCTTTTAGTTTGACTCTATTTGTTTGCCTTTGTTTGATGACAGAATGTCTACTGTTTTGAAAATCCCTTTTCTTTCTTGATTAGGAGCAAAATAGGTGTTAGCTAGAGCCTAGCTAAGGCCATTGCTTCAACTTATATGGCATTTATGATATTGCTAGACTTGTCAGTCTTTTTGAATACGCTGAAGAAATATGGAAATGTTTGGCCTTTCTAGATTTTGTGGGTGAAGTGTGGATATGGTCAAGTGAAGTGAAATTAACAGAGCTCGTTCTATTCAGAAATTTAGATGGCTATGGGACTTCTGGTTGTTTTGTAAAAATCTTTGCCACTTTTTATCGAGAAAATGAGAACCCCATAATATTAGAAGTTAAGTTTTTTCCAACCAAAAAAAAAAAAAAGATCAACTAAACACTCTGGCCAGGTAATTGCCCTTCCAATGTAGTTTCCTAGTAAAAGCTCTCTCAAGTTTCAAGTGGCATTCACCAATTACATAGCAAACAAAGTCTAGATGTTACTTTGTGATAACAAACAGAGAATGGGAAATATCAGCATATGGAGATGTACACTTGCTGGAGATGTTTGCAGAGAGAAGTCGTGCAGATGAAGTTTTGACCCGAAAGCCTGCTGGGATTATCACCCAGACCCTTGTTCCTGAGAATCAAGAACCGAGAGGAATTGGCAGTATTTGAGATTCTTGTTCTTAATATAGTGCTGTAAACCACTGCAGGAGTTAATAAAAGAGATGACAGGAGACCGGGAGATGCTAGTGAGCTAATATCCTCCTCCACCACATTTCAACTGTACAGAATCATTCATGTGACTACAAATTAATCCCTGAGAGGTTTTCATTTTGGGCAGGCTGCAAAGCAGGTTAACACCTTTCTCCTGTCTGTTACTGAAAAGTGTGTTAGTAAATGTTTCTCGTTGTAGGGATGGTGTTGTTTTGCTTAGCAGATTCGCCAGCACTAGAAATACAAAATCATTCATGTTTATCTTCACTCGAAGTAGCTGAAGATGGAGCCTAGAGGAGTGATGTTTGATTCCCATTGTTCCTTCTGAATCATTCAATTCTTTTTCTTTCAGACACGCAATGTCGATTTAAGATATCCTTTGCTCCCATACTTCCTACCGGCTGTCATCTGTCATGATTGAACTTTGTTTTGTTTTTTAACTGGCAAAAGCTTTGTTTTTTGGCTTGTAGGTCTCTTTTCCTTGGGTTTTGACTTGTTTTATGCAATATTGTTCCCGAATTTGTATTCCTAAACTATGTGCGTAGCCCTTAAGCTCTATACATGTGCTTATGTATGCTCATGTTCACACTCTGGGTCAATGAACAGCTTGAACGTTTCCCATAATGAGGAAATTAGTTGAGGAACTGATCCATCTGTTTTCATTTGCAGGAAGCAGAACTGTGGGGTTAATGGCGTTGCGGGTCAGCAGACACTGTAAATTGTGGCGGAATTAAGCACTTGTATGTATAAGAGTCAAGGTGGCCCAGCGGCCACCAACCTTCTAAGCTTAAAATGGACGCCTTGGAATAGAAGTCATCAACGGCTGTTTGATTCTTGTGGCACACCCAAGATGCCCTATATTAAGTTATTAACACTACCCTGAATCAAAAAGATTCAACTGCCACTTGCCAGGCCTTCTTTATGGTCTTGTTTCTTGGTCCCCTGTTTTCTTCTTTTTAGCCACTGTCGTTTCAATATCTGAATCAATAAACTGATACAAATTATCCTAACTTGCAAGCAAGCCATGCATTTAGAGTTGCTCCGAGTCGATCTTTCGGTGCTTAACTCATCCATACTAGTGGGATCAATACCCCCCTTTCTATGAGTGAAATTCCTCGACACATAATGTTGAAACATTTTTAAGTTTCATTTGCAGTTTGTAAGTTCCACATGAATAGAAAATGTATTTTGATTATTTGAATTTAGTTAATTTAATAAATTAATTAAAATTCAAAGAGTTGTGATTTCTAAAAATTATATCTTTTGTAAAGGACATATTTCTTCATGAATAATTGTATCTATTTCAAAAGAAACATATTTATAAATAGTTATATCCATTAGGGAAAAAGCTGTGTTTCTCTATTTTTTATATAAATGATTCATTTCATAAGTTGAGAGAAATTTTTCATAGAATTTTGTTATATCATAGAAGCATATTACTGGTACTTTATAGTGGTGAAATAATTGTTTACAGGAAAGTGAAATTATTTGACACCTCAAACCATTTCTTCATTTTCATCATTTTTTATTTTTCTAACAATCTAAAGACAATTATTTGAGTATCGAATACCAAAGAAATAACTTTAAGGCACTAGTCTATGCGTTCATGAGTAATGGAAGTTTAGAGGGATGGCTTCATCAAACCGTTGAACATGATGACTCAAACCAAAGACCAGCAAAAAAATTGGATCTTCTCCAGAGGATCAGCATAGCAATTGATGTAGCTTCCGTACTAGATTACCTGCATCACTGACACTGTTACACAACTAAGTTCGATCAGAGACAAGCTTCTTGGGACCGGAATATACCAAGTGAAGCAACACCATAAAATTCTCCAGTATGCTCAAAATTCTAGCAAAAATAACTAAGCTTCTGTCTTCGTGTGTGGTTAGTCTTTCAAATTTTCATGCTTAGTAAGCGAACCAGGCGTGCTCTAGATCATAGAGAATGATTATTGCTTGAACATGTCACGTGTTCAGCAAATCAGAAGTATACATAGTGTGATGTATTAAACGTGAGTGTTTGTTTACTCTGTTTTGTTTCTGCTCGATATGATGTTGAAATGTCTACTCTTGTTTTGAAACTCGTATGCTAATCTTGATTAGAAACAAAATTGGTGTTGGCCATTGCTTAGACTTTTTACGGCATTTCTTATATATAGAACTAGAATTGTGAGTATAATGTATGTAATGAAAAAATAATTAGGATTACTGGAGTGGATACTTAGTGCCTTTATCGTAGATTAAAAAATAGGGAAATTTACAAAAGGCCCCCTAACGTTTGGCCTAACCTACACTTATCTCCCTCTATTTTGTAAAACCTACACTTTGCCCCATTGAAATGTCATATCCGTCATCTTGTCTTTTATGCTAGTGAGCCTAATGCCCTAATTGCCCAACAAGATTTGCAAATTGTGCAAACCAACCACAATATTCATCTTATGCTACCTCAAATCCATTTTCCCCAAAATATATGATATACTTCGAATAAATTTTCTATTTCTGAATAATTTCTATATTTATAAATTCACTAATAATTTCTAAATCTCTAATATATTTTCATGTTAATAAACAAAGTTCATGCTTGTGATTAATATTAATATTTACTTTTTAACATCTTATTTATTTTTCAATTTGTTCAAATAAAGAAGAATCGTCTTTTAGGACAAATATATTTTAGCTAATTTCATTTTATTTTGAAGGCTGGTTCTCACCATATGAAAGAAATGTACACATTCTATAATTTTTAACAGCACGTAATGTACGATCATGCTTTTTTTTGTTGTTGCTTATATCATGCTTTATTTTATTTTATTTTTATATGACTAGATCTTATTATTTTCTCTTATTTTTCTTTGTAAATTACCATATTGATTCATGCATCAGTCTCTTATGTGGGAAAAAATTGTTTGAACAAATTTCTTGATTTGTGTTAGTTTTATGTTATCTTCTAATCGAGTCTATAAGCTTTAGATTAATCACTGGATAAGAGAAAAAGAGAGAGGGGGGGAGAGGAATTGATTATTTATTGATTAATTAGAATAACATTGAATAAAGCTAATAATAAATTCACATATTGGAAGATAAATATATGAAAGCAAGATTTTTTATGTTTTTCTTTCAAAATTTGTTGTAATTACCAGTATCACTAATTAAGCTAATTAGTTCACGTTATGCTTCCCTTATCTGTGACCATCTACCAATTAAAACCTCACATACTTCCACCCATATAACTAGCTCAATGTTATATCATATGGTTTAGTTCATATAGAACGTATTCAAATAAAAAATTTCACCAAAATAATGACAACAGATGCATCAAATTAGTTAAAATATATTTATCCAGAAAAATGACACTTCTTCATTTGAATTAATTAAAAAATAAATAAGATGTTAAAAAGTAAATTAATACTAAACTTGCTTTATAAACATGAAAATATATTATAGATTTAGAAATTAATAGTAAATTTATAAATATAGAAACTATTCAGGAATGAAAAAATTATTAAAAATATATCATACATTTAGGGAAACTGGATTTGAGGTGACATGGGATGAATATTATGGTTGATTTACACAAATTAAAAATATCGTTGGTCAATCAAGGCATTTGGCCACTAGCATATTAGACAAGCTGATAGATGTGATGGTTTGAGGGGGAAAGCTGTAGGTTTTGTAAAATAGAGGGAGGCAAGTGTAAGTTAGGGCCAACATTAGAGGGGTTTTTTGTAAATTTCCCTAAAAGATATCATAAAAGATTTGAGTTAAAATTGAAGGTTTGCATCATCTATTATATCATGATAGACTTTACATTAATCCTCGGGAGAGTGTTTGGAATGTTAAAATCCTAACAATCCTATGTTTGATTAAATTTAAAGAATAAACACTCATCATTAACAATTTTTTAGGATTTATTCTATTAATTTTATACTAGGTAGGTAAGAATCCACAAAGTAATTGTGTTTGTAAAAATGCCTAAATACACTAGTAGCCCCCAAACTTTACGAACTCGATAAGTTGGTCATTTAAGTATAACTCAAACAGTAGGAACCTTTAAACTTTCAACATGAGATCAACTTGGTCCAATCATTAAATAAGGGCATGTTAAGTTAGCGGCCAGTGGGGTACCTAAGATATAAGACGACGGCCATTTTCTTGCACTATTGCAAGAGGCTTTTGTTGGCCAACTCTACGCACTAGTGCCATGATTTGGAGGTGTGGTGGAGGAAAGCTGTTCTTAATCAAGACCAAAGCTTGCATGAACAACAACGAGGCCAATTGGATCCTCTCTATGATATGTCCTAGTTGATAACATGGATCCTCTAGTTGCCAGCGATTGCTTTTAGGATGGCTCGATTTGCTTGTGATGGCTTTTAGGGTGGCCCAATCTATCGGTAACGGCTTCGAGGATAGTACTGGTGTTAGTCTTCACAATAAATGCTCTCGAGCGAACAAACAACGGTGCCACTACCTGGTAAACCTTGGAGAGCATCGATGAAGTGGGCAGTCAATCATTCCATGTTGGTCCTGGCATTGGTCGATACTAACTCAATATCACGTAGGCAAGTTCATGGTTTTTAGTAGAACCATTAAAGCCCTCGGCCTCAACCATAAGGAAGTGAACAAGGCAAACACCTTGGAGTCTTCTCCGGCGGACTTAGTCAACCGATTCTATGTTAATGTAGACTATGGAGGACAGATGTAATCGTTCCCGTGACTCTTCTAGGACCAACTCAAACCAAGTTTAAAAGTTAAAGGGTTGTTGCTATCTGTGTTTTACTTTAGGGTCTAACTTGACTGAGTTTGCAAAGTTAAGGGCTGCTGGTGCATTTAGGCCTTCTAAAAATTGAAATATACTACTTGAACTTTCAAATATTTACATTTGTTCCTTGAGCTTTCAAGTTTTACGTAATAGTCCCTAAGAAGTTACATATTTAGTTCCTTAAGTTTTGAAAAATTTTAAAAATAGTCCCAAAAAATTACACATTACAAATATACTCCTAAAGTTTAAAAAGTTACATTTTAGTCACTATGCTAAAAATTGAAAAAAAAAGTATGCAAAATACCTTAACCAAATATATAAAAAAAAGTAACAAACTTCATTCTCTGTGATATTTGAACTAAACATAGGAAAGTAAGGATTATAATTTCATAGATTCTCAATTTTTGTGATTTTACTTTCCTATGATTATAATTTCATAGATTCTCAATTTTTGTAATTTTACTTTCCTATAATCTTACTTTTCAAATATTTTAAAAATCTTTGAACCAAATGTGCCATAAGATTGATTTTCATTTCTTATTTTTATTATTTTCTTTGTACTAGCACTGTTTTTTTTTTCTTGCAAAGATTTATCTTGCTTGAACTTATAAAGCCACTTAAGAGGTTGGCATTTTTGTGCAAAGTATAGGCGTCAAAGCTTTTGACCCCTACAAGTCCACTTGAAACCCGACAGATAAGGCTGAGTTAAGGTTAAGTTAGTGTATGAAATAAGCGAGGTTCAAATGAGCCAATTCTGAGAAGCAAAAATAAGGCTGCTTCAGATTAAACCTGATTCAACCTAAAACCTAAGGCCCGCTACCTAAGCCTAACCCACCTAACCCTAACATCCCTCAAACCCTTTCCCACTATCCCTAGTCATTACTCTCAACTCAAGTCTCACCTCAACCTCCTTGCTTGCCTTTGCCCTCCCTAGCCTCCCCTTGTGCCGCCTTCCCTCACTTCGCCCTCCCACTACCTCCCTCACCTCGCTCTCACCTAGACTTTATGCACCCTCCCTTGTCACCTTTTTTGTCATCGTCATCATTTAGTTCGTTCATAGTCATCCTCTGGTTCATCTTTGTTGTCAACGCATCAAACGGGGTTAGCAGCACATGCCACTACCAGATCGTTGCCCTTAATCTCCTCCTCAAAGCACACACACAAAGGTCAATCTCTTCTTCAGCACCTTACTGTTGATCTAGTTAGTAGCTGAACTTCTCCTTAATGCACGATTGTGTTTAGGTTTTCGTTTCCTACCATTTCTTTGCCAGTTTTTAGGGTTTTCATTTCTGTTTTTTATTGTGTTGAACGATGAAGACATTAAATCAAGGAGTTTTCTTCGAAGTCTAAGTCCACTTGATGGATATGAAGGCAAAGGAGAAGAGAACTGAGGAGAAGAAAAGATGGCAATAGTGCAATGGGACACGTCAGGTTGAATATTCTAACCTAATCTAACCCTAACACTATTTTCAGGTTAAAGTCAATTCGGGTTGGAAGCCCATTTCGATTCAGGTTTGAGCCAAGAAATGGAAGCTGTTTATAGGAACAAAAAATTCAAGTTTAGGCTTGAACCTAACTTGATACCCAAAACTTACACCCTTAACAGACTGCAAAGGAATCACTAGACACCAGCTACGGCAGATATGTGGATCAAATGGTTGAAAGAATTCATTTAGTCTGCTTTCACCAAGTTATGGCCCTTGTCTTGTCTTTTTTCTACCGAAAAATATATTATTAAATCAAAGTCATAGGGATAGTGTATTTAGCCAAGTAGTCTAGAAATACAAAATCATGGACTTAATTATCAACAAGAATTTTATGATTCGGTTGATGTGGCTTAGATATGTTCATAAGCATTATTAGAAAATGTAATTTACTATATGCAATTCTTCTTATAGGACCACCTACTACTAGTATTTCGAAGCCTCTTTCTTGGTTTAGTTTATTGTTACATCTACAAGACATATTGATAAGATGATGACACTTCTTGGAGTTATTTTTCGGGTATGAGTCCTTTCAACTAAATATAGGAAAGAAAACTCCTCGTGGAAGGCTAACCTTTAATCTAACTCAGCCAATGAAGTCTTATTTTTTTTTTTTTGTGGGAACTCCTCCAACCTAATCTATGTTAGAAGATTGGTGATAAGAGATCTGTTGATATTTGGAAGGATTACTGGGTTCCTGGGCTTCCTTCGGATAAATATGTTAAACAGAGTTTTCATTTAACTCCTCAAGTTGGCTATAAAGTCAAGGACTTGTTCATACTTGGCACCAATCTTTGGGACAATGGCCTTTTGCACTGCCTTTCATAATGAGGTAGTTGAAGTGGTTTTACTGAATACTCGACACATGGCTAGTAATTCTCATGACTGGCTAGTTTGGGAAGGGGTTAATGACTGATAATTTTCAACAAAAAAAAAATGTTCTAGCCTAGCTTGTGAATATTTTTACGACCTCAAGTCCATCATAATCAGAGCTGATTTGCTCGTCCATGAAATGCCCATGGGCTTCTAATCATCCTCCCAAGATCAAGATCTTTATTTAGAAATGTATTCATATGGCCTTTAAACCAAAATAGAGCTCCTAAACATATTGTTGTGTCATCTCCCATTTGTCCTTGTTGTGGATTGGCTAATGAAGATATATCACATTTATTCCTCCATTGCTCAGCGTCAAGGAATGTATGGGCTAACATCATTGGCATTTTAGTGCCTAACCCCAGTGAAGATTTGCTGGCTTGGTTTAATCATAATCTTCATTTGAATTCCCATTGGCAATATGAGAAAAGGGATAATGTTCTTATCTCTACTTGGTGCCTATGGTTTGGGCATAATTCCAAAGGCTTCTAAGGCACGTATATGTTTGAACCCTAAATTATTTAGTCTAAAGTGTTCTTTATCCATGACTTTAAGCTAGCAAACCAGTTCAAGGCGTACATATATCGTAGCTTCCAGCCTCAACCGTTTCTTTGTGTTAAAGAGTGAGGTCATGCATTTTTCTTTTCTTCACCTGACCTTTTTCATGTTGATGGTGCTTAGAATCATTTTGCTTGATTGGGTGCTCTTGGTTGGACATGCCAAGATCCTCGCCCCAGTCTTGCTAGTATTGCTAGTTATGCTATTACTAGTTGTCCTTTTACACAGTTAGCAGAAGTTGAGGCCATTTTAAGTGCTCTTCAGGCTACCCTCACAAACCATCTAGACAATGCCACCATCCTTTTAGATTATGCTCAAGTTTTTCTCCATATCTCAAATTACAATCCAATCCACTTGGATGTTGAAGTAGATGTAAGGGAAAATTATCGTCTCGTCAATATCTTCCAAAACGTCTTCTTGGTGGTTATCTGTCACTCTAGCCTCAAACAAACTCACTGACTGGTAACTGTAGCACTTAGGTCTTCTATCTCTTAGTTATGTGTTTTTCTTTTTTTCCTTTCTGATTACCAAAAAACAAGCAAAAATAAAAACAATGGGTAAAATACATTTGCGGCCACTTTACTATTTTGGTCATCCTAAAGTACTCATTTATTTCCAAAAGTGTCTTTTAAAGTCCCTTTACTCCATTCACATGTCCTATTCTAGTCGATTCTGTTAGTTGAATTGTTATTTTGTACGAAGCTTCCTAACATGGCATCCACACTACCATGTAGCGTCCTCTTGTAGAACAATATATGATTATAATAGGAGAATAAAAAACTTCAGGCAAAAAATGATACAAACACATAACCTTAAGGACTTAAAACATAGATTAACCTGAAATTCTTCTTCTTCCTAATCTTGATGAAATTCATCTTTATCTAATAATTAAAAAATATCCTCATCTAGCCAAATTTATGGCTTTACTTCAAAATTGGAAGGAAAAACATAAAAACTCAAGCTTAACTTCAAACACTTAACAAACTAAAATCAATTTGTTAAGGGATACTTGGATTTGAGTTTTAGGGATTTGGTCACCAAATTGGAAGAAGTTGGTATTGGTTGCCTTAATCGGCAACTCGTTTTAGGCAATCGAGCAACAGAACGCAAGCGTCCTAAGTATTCAAGCTCTGGTAGTAGTCAACATCATCAGTTTGCGAGAGAGAACTTGACTCTTCCACAGTGTGCCATCATCATTCTCTCCAAGGCAAATGATATTGCAAGCCGCGGTAACTCAATTTCACACGTGTTCTCCAGGTGTTGTCACTGACTTAGACCTTCTGATCGCTTTGTTGGTGTCCAAGATCTTTTATGGGGAGGTTTAGGTTGTTCTCTATATTTAAGTACCTATTATTATATGTTTGTGTTAATTTTAAACTGAATTTTTTTGTTTACCCAGTATAGTCATTTATTGTTATGTAAGATGGGTAATGTGGCAATGTGGGTGCCATATAGGTAAACTTCGTAAAAAATAATAGCTCAACTGATAGAATGGGTCATACTGGATCGAAATATGGCACGTTAAGTGATGTAAGAGACTTTAAGAGCAATCTTTTAAAGTAATGGACCACTTCAAGACAACCAAAATAGTAAATGAACCACAAATGAATTTTACCTAAAAGAAAATGTTGGTAAGTCATTGTGGGAAGAAGACAAGCAAAAGGTGCTCCACTTCTTAGCCCTTAATGTACGTTATTATCACTGTACATCTTTAGGTCTTCACTAAGCTCCATTTCTATTGTTCTGAGAAAAACGTTTAGGAAGGGAGTAAATTTCATGAATGGTCACTAACCTTTATTCATTGTTTCTTTATAATCCCTAACCTATTGAAATGTTTTAGTCCTAAATCTATTGAAAACATTTCATTTTTGTCCCCACTTGATGAAATTTGTTAACTACTCAAAGTATTTGTTTGATAACAACTTTTTAGATTATAATTTAAACTATTCGGTAACTGTTTTATAATAAATTTAATCTGTATAATAATTTTTTATAGTTAATAAAAAATTCAAATCACATTTTTTTCTCTCTGTAAATTAAACTTATTTCATTCAGAAATAAAAAATTACTAATTTAAATTGTCTATTTACTGTAAACAAATATTAAACTGTTTAAACTTATTGGACAGTTATCGGATATTTAAATTAGAATTTTAAAAGTTTCTGTCAGACAATTATTCTGAGTTAATGAATTTCATCTTGTGAGGGACCAAAATGAAACAATTTTAATAGATTTAGGACCAAAATAGAAGATTCAATAGGTTTGGGACTAAAAGGAAACAATGACTAAAGGTTATGGACCATTTATGTAATTTACTCTTTAGGAGGGTAAGTTATCTTATTTCAAGTTTGAAATTATTCCACCAGCTTAATTAAAGCTTACAAATAATAGATTGTTTACAAAGCAGAGATTGTTCACTTTTGAAAATTTTGGTTCTCTTCAAATGAACCCAACTTCGTTGGTTCCTAAGTTGCATTTATTTGTATCCTTAATATAAAAAAGATCCGACTTCTTCAACTAAAAAAAAACTATCTGAAATGTCCAAAAAGTTTATAACTTTTCTGTGGTTCTTTCATTTTAGTTCTTGATTGGCCTTTTGTCAATTCTTCACCAATATCTTTTTCTTTTTTAACTCAGAATTATCTAAATGATTTGGGGAAATAAGGAATGAGAGGATTGTCTTGAACTGGTGGCCGGTGGGATGTCAACCCTTAACAAGTGGGCTAAGATGCGGATAGAATTCTTGACAATATTGCCAAAGGCTAAACTCTCTCTCTCTTTTGTTTTTCTTTTGATAAAAAGAGCTTCATTAACAAAAAAAAAAAGGCTAGACTTTCCAGGTCGTGGTCTTTGTCCTCTGTTTATTAAAACTCTCTAAGAAATTTCCTTGGCAAAAATCATTAAAAAACTACTTATGTTTTAATTTGGCCCAAATCAGCCACTTATATTTTTTATAACTCAAATAAACCATTAATGTTATGTAAATGACTAAATAAACCATTAACGTTATTCAAATGGTCAATTCACCCATTACGTTTTAAAATCCAATGAAAAATTATAAAGCTCTCCCACCATCTTTCTAGTTTTTTTGTATCATTAATACTTTTAGTTTAAAATAGTCCAAATACGTTACTTTTATAATCATAGTGGGAAATCTGCTAATATTTTGATGCAAATACTCCGATGCCAAAGTCAATAATAACTTTAGTATAATGCAAATACTAAGGAAAGTGATTTTATACCTGAAATGTGATAATAAATGCCTTTATATAGGTTTTTTTGGTAGCGTGCCCTGAGATTTAAGACCATTGGATGAAGTGGTTTATCTCCTAAACTGTTGGATCTAGGACATATGTCCTTTATGATCAGACTGGGTTTCAAATCCCTAATGGAACTAATTTTTTTTATATGACATTTAAGCTCAATGGGGCCTAATTTACTAAGGTGGGTATCACCATTTGCCCCCCAGCCTCAACAAGGCACGATCGAGCTCTAGTAAAGGCTTATGATACTTTTTATTTTTAAGCAAAAAGAAGATAAATAATATTTTTAAAGGTATTCATTTTTAGGAAATTTTTTTTGGAGTATTCTTTATGAAGAAATATTTCTAAAAAGGATACTTTTTCCAGAAATAACTGTGATTCCTTGGGTATGCTGGGGGAGATGACTGTCATTCCTTCTTTGGTCAGGAGGGTGGTCTCCAGCATTTTAGGTCTAATACGGATGTCAAACTCTTGCATAGTGTAGAATCCAATCAAGCCATTGTAGGTTGCAGGTGCATCAGTGATCTTAAACTTGACTATCTTTGTAACTTCTTTCTCTACCCTATCCCTAAATGTTGTTGAAAGCACAACCTCCCTTACTACCAGTAGAGGCTCATTTCTTGAGCCCTTGATCTGATGATGGAGAGGCTTGATCTATGTTTTGTTGAACGTCATCCTTTTGACAGTGGACTGGTAAAGAATGCTACGGGGTACTCCTGTATCCAGTAGAAGCTTTTTAACTCTGTGCTTGGCTATTGTTGCATCAACAATAAGTCCTGAGGTTTTATGAGCGATTAAGGATCCTGGGGCAACATGTTCCTTTCCCCTTGCAGATGTAACCTCATTAGCAATATGATGGATTGTTGCTTCTAATGGCTTATTGTTATAGGGGTCCTTTTTTCCTCTGCCCTAATTATCTTTATCCCCGATGTCATTCTTCTTTTTAAATTTGGTGTTTTCTCTACAAGTATCGTTGCTTCGATCACCAAAACGCCTGATGTACTTGGTGAGCTTCCCTTCTTTAATCAATTTTTCAATTTGCTATTTGAGCAATTTGCAATTGTCAATCTCATGTATGTCTGACAGTCTTGCAAAATTCATAATAATGGTCCACTCTAGGGCCTACCTATTGGCCCTTCTTGGTTTCTGGCCACTTAAGATATGTTTTTTTTTTGTGTCTTGGATGACATGAAGAATAACAGATCTTGGGGCTGTGAGTGGTGTAAACTTCACTCTTTCCAGGCTTTTACTTGTATATTCCCTCCAGGGGGTCATGATGTGGTCATGATTTCCCTTTATGCCTTTGCCTTTTAAAAGGCCCTTGGTAGTCTATTTGCCTAGACACCCTTTTGTGTTGTTCCTTGCTAAGTGCCATAATGTCCTCCGCATTTATGAACTCTAAGGCTCTTTGCAAGAACTCTTACCTTTTCTTTGTAGGCTTTTTCACCAACTCTTTGGTAAATTCTGAATCCAACTAAAGTCCCCCCAACCATTAACAGTACAAACTCATTTTAGGCCAAACTAGCCACCTGCAATGCTTCCTTACTGAAACGGTCTACGTAACTTCTCAAGGACTCCCCATTGTTTTGTCTCATAGTAAAAAAGTGAGTTGACACCCGTATGTAATCTTTCCACCCAAAGAAGTAGTCCATGAATGCCTTGTTAAGGTACTTCAGTGAACCTATAGATTCTGCTTCAAGACTGAAATACTACGTTCTGGCATCTCCGATGAATGTTGTTAGGAAGGCTCGACACGTAGCCGCATCTAAGAAACCAGCCAAAGTCATAATATTTTCATAATGGCTCAGGTGATCCGTTGGGGTCTCTAGTCCTATCATATGATTCAAAGTAAGGGATTTTCATTTTCTTTGGTATTGGCTCATTCATGAGTTCAGTAGTGAAGGGGTGTCTTCCTGGCTTCCTTGGGCCACTCTCAGTTAGATTTTGTATTTGCCACTGCATGTGAATAATAGTGTTTTGGGCGGCTTGAAGTATTGTTACTGTAGCCGGGTCTAAGGTAGTGGCCATAGGCTACTGCAGAGATGCAAGGTAAGCTTGTTGTGCCAGTAAGGCCATACTCGCTACTGGCATGGTGGCTGGGTATGCGGAGGCAGTTTAATATGAGACACCAGGCCAATAATAATGTGCATAAGCTGAATGGCTATTGTCTTCAGGGTTATAAGGAAGAAAAGTCTTTAGTGGCACCCTTACTATTGGCGGGACAGTCACTAAAAGGAATTCTTAAGATGGTTGGATGACGGTATGCTTGAATAGAGGTATAGGCTGCTGCAATGGTGGTGCTGTAGAAGCTGGTTAGATTTGAAGTGACGGTGGAGCGTGCCCCCCAGGGGCCGTGGTATGATGCTAAGAAAGGGAAAGTTAGGGACACCCCTTATCTGGCTATGGATCTAGGTTCCAATGCTAGTACCATCATTATGGGATTGGACTCCTTGTGTGTAAGGATAATGAAAGTTGCTCCAAGGCATGGGCGGTGCCTGTACTTGTTGAGGGGGTTGCGCAAAATACTTCGCCATGATGGCCGTGACTGAATCTAACTTACTTGTCAATTGGGAATTCATATTTTTAAACTTTGCTCTTGCAAAAAAATGGGCATTTTGTATTGACTGCCTTTGGTAGAAAGGTGTGTCTACTCTACCACTTTCAGTTTCGAGTGCACGGTTTGGTGATGTAGATGCTGAAGTGTTGCCTTTTGCTCATTCTGCTTCTTTGATAAAGAGAGTTTTTCCTGCCACCTTGTTCGGAGGATCTGGATGAGTATTCGAATGTTACGCCTCCTTTCTAAAAGGAATAGGGTCCAAGTGCGTACTAATTGATAAACCATGGTGGGTGCCAAATGATGATGCACCTTCTTCAGTATACGATCTAAAGGTCCAGAAGCTTGGTTCGTCGCACAAGTATACTTTGGTGAGGGGAATGTAGAGACCTACAAAAGATATTCTAATGCCCAAGTCAATAATAACTTTAGTATGGTACAAATACCAAGGAAAGTGATCCCATACCTGAAATGTGATAATGAATGCATTTATATAAGCTTTTGGGGAAGTGAGCCTTGAGATTTAGGACCATTGGATGGAGTGGTTTTCTCCTGAACTATTGGATCTAGGACACCTGTCATTTATGATCAGACTAGGCTTCAAATCCTTAATGGCCCTAATTTCTTTAAGATGACATTTAAACTCAATGGAAGCCGCAATTTCATGAGGTAGGTATCACCAGTTACTTAATGACAACTTTGAAGATGATGAGGGAGAGATGATTAAACTAATTGTATTCTTGACCATATTAATTTAGTAACTTCTATGTTTAGTAATTTCCATATTTTAGTTCTTCCAAAACTAGAAACTTTTCTCTTTCAACACAATCTATATTTAGGGGCTTTTATATTTAGCAACTCCCATATTTTTGGACTTTCATATTTGGTAAGTCGCATATTTGGGGATTTCCATATTTAGTAGCTCTTATTTTTTTGGAATTCCACATTTAGTAAGTATCTTATTTAGGAACTTTCATATTTAGTAACTCCCATTTTTTAGAATTTTTTTTTTAAATCCTTTTGCTGGCAAAAAAATTGAACTTTTTATTTAAATTTTAACAAAAATTGAACCAAAAAACCAAATAGATTTAGTCACTTTGGCTGACTGAAAATGACCTGATTTATATGAAACCTGAACATAAATAAATCTAACCCAACTTAACTCAAACCCAAAATCAATTAACCCAAACCCAAATAACCCTATTTGAACTTGACATGGACATGAATTCATGATAGCCGGATTAAATCTGGACCTGAATGATCTGACCCAAATCTGACCCAACCAACCTATTGCCATCCTTAATCACTTCACATCTTTTTGAAAAATATAAGAATTAAATAATTAAGCATTTATTAAAAACCATAAAGTCCAATTTGTAGTTTTGAAATAATATTTTAAAGAAAATGTTGAATTGAGGATATTATCATAAAGGAAAATTTTCAAAAAATTTCCTGTGGTTTGGTCTAATTTAAATTTTGTCTCCTCTATTTTTAGAAACCTGCACTTTAACGCTTCATTCATTTACAGTGTCTTACAATAAGTTTTAAAACCCTAATTTAAACTGGCTAATACTCATGTTCCAGTAATTTTAAGATTTTTAGTATTTGTTTTACAACTAATTGACCTTTGAAAAATACTGATATGTGTTTACAAGAACAAAAATGGATTACAGAAAGGAAATTTGATAATTGCAATGCCTATTAACTATAAAAAAATATTGGTGGTATTGAAATCATTAAAAGATAACTATCGTATAATTTAAATTACAATTTAGAAATTGTTATCGAACAGTATTAAAGAAATATGGGACAAATTATAGGTTTTTAAAAATAGGCAAAAATAATGAATAAACCACTAACATTTTTGTGTTGGCCCGATTCACCCACTATTTTTTTTTGCCAAATAAACAACTAACGTTTCTGAGTCATCTCAAATCTGCCACTTTTGTAACTTTTACTGTTAAATCTAACAGAATCCTAGCGTAAAATACCAAGTTTAGTCCCTAAATTTTATACTTCTGCTCCTAACGCTTCTAAAGTTTATTAATCTAGCATTTGAATAACCTTCTTAAAGCAGACATTGATTTTCAGACTTCATTTATGGGTAGTAATTGACATCCTCTTGAACTTACTGATAGTGACCACGATGTTCCTCTTCTGCTTGCCTTATATTTCACTATAATCTTGAGTTAAGCACTAATATGAGCGAGACATTGTTCGGGAGTGATAGTGTGGGATAAGAGGCCTCTCGTTTTGGGCAACAGAGATTGTACACTTTGAAGGAGCTAGAAGCGGCAATGCATAGACTGTGTTTGAAAAATATAATTGCAAAAGGTAGTTATGGAATTTTATAAATAATGAAGATAGCCTATTTGAATTATTTTAAACCAAGTAGAGCTATTTTGTTAATTTTAAAAAGTTAATAATAGAGTTTTGTAATATTTCAAGAGCCAAGTGGGTAAATTGGCTTATTTGATAACGTTAGTGGTTTATTTGGTTATTTTGAATAACGTTAGTGGTTTATTCAGCCAAAAAAAAATATTAGTGGCTAATTCGAGCTTGGTAAAAAATGTTACTGGTTTATTCATTATTTTTACATTAAAAATAAAAGAGACAAATTATAAGTTAGAGCAAACCTCAAAAGGGTAATTGTAAGTTTCTTTATTATAAATTGACTACAAAAACTTAGTACACGAGCAAATAATGCAAAGATTTTGAGCTGTTTAAACTACAAGTATGTTTGAAGGTAACGGTTCATAACTTTCACAGTCACATCACAAGTTATCCGATTACGATAAGTGATGTCAACTAGTCCTTTCCGAAATAGTAATTATTGAACCGTGTGACAGTAATTTTGTGCCATGCTGCTGTTCTTCTGGAGTACTTGGATAAGGTTTACGGTAGCTACATGTAATCCCACATGTTTGTAGTGAATTCAATCGACATTGCAGTTTAAAATGGGTAACGTATTTGCCAAGTTACTCACTACCATCAGGATCACTCGCTAGCTTTGTACTCTCTATTAATTAGAGTTCTAATTGTGACTTCGAAATTGAAGATTTGAAGAGTCTTCAGTTCAGATGACGCCAGAATTGCAATATGACAGCGGCATTAATGACCTTTGCTCGAAATAATTACACAACACCCTTCTCTAGCCCACCGGGGAAGAGAACCTCCTATAATTAAGTCGTTAATGATCGCCTTAACCGAACAAATTCAGTTACCAAGCCTTCTTTGCTACCTTTTAGTTTTCTCTGACAAATTCTCTGTTAAAGTTGCATACAAGCCATGTGTTCAAGTGTTTCAGCTCTACTTATTCTGGTTTACTTTGATCTCTTGCTACTTTCCTGTTTCAGCTTCCATGGCGGTGCAGGTGCAGGTGCAGCACGGCTTGGACAAGAAAGTTATCGACGAGCACTACTGCAGTTTAAGGCGGCGTCACTTGCGTTCGTTGGCACCAAAGGGTTGTTGCCCTGGAGCTTGATTCTGCCAAACTGGTGGGATTGATATCTCCTCATCTTGGAAATCTGAGCTTTCTAAGGGTACTAAATCTTTCAAACAACAACTTGGGTGGTGAAATTCCCCGAGACATCTGTGACTTGGGTAGATTGAAAAATTTAACACCGGCCAACAACTCCCTTGTCGGTGTAATTCCCCCAACGTATCTTGTTCCTCTAAACTCAAATCCCTTCACCTCTATGGGAATCTTCTAACGGGGGAAGTACCCGTTGAGCTCGGTTGCTTGTCACATCTCCAAAGGCTCCAATTATCGCACAATAACTTCATAGGGAAAATCCCACCATCTCTCTAGCTAGGAACAATATGGGTAGGATTATTCCTAAATCTCTTGGACAGCTGAAAAGCATGACCGTTTTTGCAGTGGAAGGCAACGGATTCTCAGGCTCTGTTCCTAGCTCAATATTCAACCTTTCTAATCTGTCAGTTTTGGCTTTACAGGGTAACCAATTTGAAGGAAGTCTTCCTGCAGACTTCGGACTCAATATGCCTCCCCTTGAGGTCGTTGGCCTTGCTGGGAATCAATTCACTGGAAGCCTTCCTTCTTCCATATCCAATGCCACAAATGTCATCCGATTTCGGGCTGGTGAGGTTTCTTGCAGGAGCTACTGGTGGTTCTTTGCAAAATGAGACAAGCTCCACTGGAATAAGAGGATCAATTGGTTATACTGCTCCAGGTAATATACATCTAGCCATATTTCCTTATTTAATATCTTTGACCTCTGATTTCATCAATAGCATTTGAGAATAATAACTTAATTTCCATTATTGTTTTCCACAATTTGGTGTATGTGAATGTCTATGAAGAATATAGAATGGGAAGCGAAATATCAACCAAAGGTGACGTGTACAGCTTTGGGATGCTCTTGTTAGAGATGTTGACTAGAAAAAGACCAACTGATGAAATGCTTCAAGATGGATTGAACCTTCACAAATTTGTAAAGAATGCTTTGCTAAATAATGTGTGGGATATTATTGATAAGACACTTGTTTACGAGAATGAAGAACTGGGAGGCATAAGCATTGATGTTAGAAAGGGCAGCAAGCAGTTCCAGCGGATTCAAGACTGCTTGATCTCAGTATTCAAAATCGGTGTTGCTTGTTCCATTGAACATCCTGGAGAAAGGATGAGCATGAGTGATGTCGTCACACAACTAAATTCGACCAAAGACAAGCTTCTTGGCACTGGAATATACCAACAGAGACAACACCTTTGAACTCTTGAGGAAGCTCAAAATTCACGCCAAAATAATTAAGGTTTTCATGTTGAATAAAGAAATAATGCCCTCAAGTGAGAATGGATGCTTGAACCTGTCACATGTTTTGCGCATTAGAACTATTTTGATGTATCCAAACTTACGTGTTTTTCACTTAGTTTGGCTCTATTTGTTTGCCTTTGCTCGATGGCAGAATGTGTACTGTCTCCAATATCGCTTGTGTTTCTTGATCAGGAGCAAGATAGGTGTTAACTAGAGCCTAGCTGAGGCCTTTGCTTCAACTTGTATGCCATTTATGATATGAAAAGACTTGTCAGTGTGTCTGAATATGCTGAAGCAATATGGAAATGTTTGGCCTTTCTAGATTTTGCTGGTGAAGTGTGGAGATTGTCAAGTGAAGTGAAATTGACAGAGCTCAATCTGTTAATAAATTTATGTGTATTATGGGACTTTTGGTTGTTTTGTTAAAGTCTTTTAGTAGTTTTATTTGCTTTTCCACTTTCTGAATTATTCATGTTTGATTCTCATTGTTCCTTCTGAATCATTTCTTTTTCCTTCAAACACTTCCTACCGGTTGTTATCTACACAATTGAACTTTGTTTTGTTTTTAATTAGCAAAAGATTTGTTTTCTGGTCTGTAGGTTTCTTTTCCTTGGTTTTGACGTTAGACGAGGTGAATTTATTCATCATAGAAATACTAAACCTGTCACCCACTCATACCCGCCAAATAGGTATTCTTTGTTACCCATCTTTGTTTCGTCGTGAGTGTTTTTACTCTTTTATCCACTATCAAATATGAGTATTCACAGTTAATGGATTTTACCCACTCACCTGTTATTCCTAAGGGGCTCCTCCCTTCTTTGCTCTTCCCTTCTATTTGATCTGCAGGTTCATCATAGCAGCTTCACCGTTCCACGTAACCATCTGCCAAGAATCCACCAATTATTATCATTTTAAATAAATATATAGTATATAGTATACAAAAAGGCTTAAATGTGGAACAATACCCCAAACTTTGCCTACTAGATTACTTAAGGGCTTGAACTATGAACCAATAAAACACATAACTCGTACTTCTAAGTTTGGGGCAATTCAGTCTAGAAATTTAGTTGGTTAGTCAAGTAAAGTCACTTGTTCAAAAGCTATTTGCCACCATTTGAGTACCTTCACAAGCGACAACATGGCTGAACCTATCAACTTAGTCAAACGGTGGCAAACGGTGTCTAAACGCGTAACTTCAACTGACTGACCAACTCATCTTGTGAACTGAACTGCATCAAGTTCAAAAGTACGAGTTCTGAGTTGTGTCAGCTCATAGTTTAGACTCTTAATGATTTAGCAGACAAAGTTCATGGTATTATTCCACATTTAAGCCAAACATAAGGTTACTAGTACTAAATAAAAAAGTGTTTGATGTAATAATTTCAACCAGTAACACTTCCAAAGCCACTGTGCCAAGTTCGTCACTTCTATTTATATTGTAATAATTTGATTACTAGGTTTTAATTTGTTCTAGAATTAAATAAGTTCAATTAAAGTTGAATGCCTATTTTTACCCAATAGTAATAGTAAAGTCTTTAAACTTCAAGAAATTTTAGAAGTCAAATCAAAATTTTACAAGTTTCTACTAAAAAGAAGAAATTTACCTTGAGTATAATCCTTTTTCTTGTTAGATTTTTATGATTTTGAGTCAAGAGTATGACGACCAATAAAACTACCACACTCCATGGCAGCTGGTAACTGACGAGGGATTCGACGTGCTTCAAGCTTCGTGTTCCAAACACTCTCCTAAGATATGGAATCCGATTCTCCAAACTGTAAGCTTGAACCGGAAAACCTAAAGCAATACTACAACCCTGTCTTTCCTTGCACGCAACCTCTCCATAACAAAATTGAATTTAAGAACTTCATTTTCAAGTTTGCGAAACGAATAATTTGGTTAGCTACTAACAGACTGGCTGTTACAGAATCAACTGAAAATTTATCATTATTCCACAAACACAAGGAAGCATGATTCATTTCATACAATAGGTCCAACTCACTCGAGATGAAGAAAACTTTGGTATGGCCCATCATCAACAATTGGTAAGCCTACAAAGAAATCAGTGACATCACACCTCGCCATCCTATGATTGCTTTCCTCCCTTGTGAGTAGTTATGACAGAAGAATCAAAGCATCCTTTCCTGCACAACAATAGGGAGCACTAGGCCAACATTGCCGATTAAAAGCAAAACCTGGGTAAAAGGTATTCTCCAATTAAGGCATGGAACACTTTCTTCATTGCCTAACTCTTTCTTTATCAACGTATCATTTTCTAAGAAGACCGAAGGAGGGCAGTTCTTCCAATCGTGTCACATCTTCGAAAAGAAGCTCCCGCTCAAGCTGACGGCGTGTGGCTTTCATTACTGTCTGTAAACAGACCAATATCAAAGCAAAGAATAAGAAAATAAACATGATTTTCTAAACGTTCCTGTTTGTTATTTGTCTGCTGTGCATGTTTTCAGAAAAAGTGAACCAAACTGTCACGGCATGATAAAAACTGAGCATTGTGAACTGGATAGCACGAAAACAAAGACATAGGATGCATGCATGGAAAGCCATATCTAGAATGAAATGTTTTGGTCAGAGACAACATACATTGAAATCCATATAGGATGCGCGCATGGAAAGCCACTGATGATCCATCAGTTTGAACGCGATACAGTAGAGAAGGTCAAATGCTGACTCATTTTCTAGCAGGCAGAGAAGCAAGAAGCATCTAATGTAAGCACTTATCACAACCTCATTCCGCACATTTGGTGGAAAAAGTTTGGTTCCAAGCATAAAAAACAAGTCTTTTGGACTAACAGGTCTAAGCCGAAAAAAAAAACATCAACAATCATACCTGCAAGGAATTTCAAGAAAATTGCTCCAGCCATTGCACGTGGTTTCACTGTTGAGTTGAAAACAAATAATTAACACCAAGCACTCAAATTAGAAAGCAGAAAATGCTCTATGCCTCTTTAAATGATTTTTTTTGCTCTGCTTATATATGTGAATAAATGTTTACAGATCTGAACAAGAATTCCAGAGTAACTGCTACAATAATAATGACTATTATATAGATATTTTCCTACCAAATAGTGCAGAAGTTCAAAGGAATAAATCAAAACAGTCAAAACATTATGGAAAAATTGTTTATACATGTGAATGAATGTTTACAGATCTAAACAAGGATTCCAGGGTAACTATTAAAATAATAATGAACTAGAAAATAGATATCCTCCAACCAAATAGTGCAGAAGTTCAAAGGAATAAATCAAAACCAATCAAAACATTAGGGAACGAGTATTTAATGGGCTTATGCTACAGAACAAGAAAGTAAAATATTCAAAACACTCTGCACCAAATATATGATAAACAATCATTTACGAATAAGATCATCCTTCCCATACAGATGCAGGAAGCAAAGGGAAAAATGGTACAGACCAGCTTCAAGATCTAGCATCTGTATGAGCATGAAGGTGATGTTCACACCAGCTACAGCAAATGGGTATTCCCAAACTGATCGGTCCCCTTCCTGCTTTCTAAGGAGATCCTGGAAGGATTTCTGAGTAAAACATTAAGAATAGCTTAGGAAGTATATACCAGTCAAACGATCAGGATAGCCTGAAACTTGAGAAACATCCAGCTTCTCATTGTAACACAAGTTAGAGAACTAGTACTAGCAAATAAGAAGTAACAATTTTGAACTTTATTTTTATTTCCTTCAATCGTGGGCATTATGCCAGTAATTTGTTAAATTTTAACTGAGACAGAACTTTCTGACAACAGAGTTAAAAGAGATTTCTAATTGAATCAACGATGTATGCTTTCTGATAATCTTCTGCACAATTCACAAGCAATAAGCAGTTTTTCTCCTGGAGAAGGATAAGCACTGCCAAACCCTAGAAACCATTATGGGTGTGCAGAACACTGAAACAAATAAAAAGAAACAGCACTAACCGGAAAATTTCTAGCAAAATACAGCAAGTTCTCCAATGATATAAAGCCACCGCCCCTGGAAAAATAAAATAGAATCACTTGGAAAGTGAGGAAAAAAATAAAAAAAAAGAGCAGCTTATTTCTTTCGCGTCCATTTTTTTCTTCTCCTTACTTTTTGTTTGGGGAAGCAGGTGGGGATGGGAGGGGACCTGCATTACCTAAAATCAGTTGAGGGATCTTTCCCTTGCCAACCCATTTCTTTCCACTGCTCAGATATCAAAGCACGAAGTTCGTCATCAGGAAATGCAGCATGCCACAAGGCTCTCAAGGAGTCCTGCAGAAAAGCAGCAATTTGTCCAAACTCATGATTTATGTTTCAGGCGCATAATAGTGAGTGAGATCAGTACAAAGTACCTGATGCTCAGGGATTGAACTATCATATGCAACATCTATGCGGTTCTGCAGCCTTTGCAAGCATTCCTCCTAGTGATAAAATGATACACCAAAGTAATGTACATGAAGGCACCACATTATAAAAATAGCAGAGAACAAATTCTGCATCGGAGAAATTCATAATTTCCAGTGCAGATTCTAAAAATCCTATGTTTCTTCAAAACCTAATTATCTTTCAAAAAGAAGCCATGGAACAGACCGTTTATGATGCTGGTATAATTATGGACAGATAAAAAATGTAAAGTAGAGAAACATGTAAAACTCAAGTGCTTCTGTTATGCCAGAAGATAATGCCCAAAGAGAAATTTTTTCAGGAAGCAACAGTGCTATTTCTAGGCTTGATAGACAGATGGATACTGATAGATTTTCAGAGCCTTTTTTTTCAAATCCTTACTTCCTATGTTCTACTGCCAAGCTTAAGTCTTAACCATCCAGCATTTCACAGAATGAAACATAGAGAGAACATTCAAAAATTTATGAAAAATGTATGAATTACTGACAGGTATTCTAGAGTTATTCAACGTAAAAAGAGGAATTCATGGGGAACATCTTCATATTTCAACAACACATACGCTTTACCTGGGCAGGGGTTAGATCAAATGAAGGTCGATCATCACTCTCCCTTCGCTGAGCACAAACACAGGAAAGACCTCGGCCCAACCACGCTGCTGATCCTGCCACAACCTCAGCTGTAACAGAACAGGGTCGTTTGACAATGAAAACACAGTTTTCTAATACTTAATGGCAAAATTCAGGAACAAAGGGGAAGCACTAGAAATCGAAATAACTGGAGGCTTTGACAATGACATCAAACAAGTTTTCCAAAAATGTGAGACTTAACTAAAAGAAGCAAAACTAAATCCGCGGAATAATACAGACCACCGTAGCGGCAGAGGAAGACAAAAATAAAAATAAAAAGTAGTGAAAGATTCTTGCCAGCTCCGCTGCCTAAATTTTAAACAATCGGGATCACTACCAACACAATCTTGTAAATCGGCACACATGAAGCTAGCGAGAGTTTGGTTGCATCGAAGTTCACGGAAAATTTACTTATTATCGTGAATCGGCAATCTGCGGATTAGTAATTGCGTCGAACGGATGGGGAGAAAGGGGAAATATGCCTCCCTGTTTACAGAAAGAACGGAGATATTAAGAGAGAAAGCAGGCCTCTCGAATCGATTGTACTTCTATGAAGAGAGAGAGAGGGAGAGAGAGGGAGGGAGGGAGGAGTAAATATTGGTCAGGTCAACAGGTGAGTTAGTCGCAAGAAAAATGGGGCAAAGAGCGGAATGAAAGAAGAGACAAGTTAAACAAATATAAAGGAGAGCATTACCAGAAGTCGAATGGCAGGTATTGCCTCGTTCCAGACCTTGAGAAATCCTTCTCACAGCGACGAATGAGCCGCCTCTATCGTCCATTTCACCTCTACTCTTGCTCTTGCTCTATGTGAGCCTTTCCATCTACAATTTCTATCTCGCCCGCTCAAAAATAGAATCGGAATCAAGAAGTGAAATCAAATAGAACAAAGAAGCGAACTCCGATTACAACTTCGAACGCCACCAATTTAACTCAACACAAAAGAAGCGATAAGAAAACAACCGCATCCAAACGAAACCGTACCAGAACCACCGGATGCCAACTCCGAACAAACGCGAAGGCAGAATGCAGGAAAAATCCGGACGAAATCTTCCAAAACTGATTGGACGTCAATGAATAGTCTACTCCGACTGTGGAGAAAAGACTGAAGAAATTCCAGCGAGAAAACAATCGAAAAGAAATCAGGAAAGTCGGAGACGGCGGAGCTCCGATCACCCGGCGGAATCGGAGTCGTTTCTTGAAATGAAAAGGAAGAAAAGAATCTATAGGAACATGTCGCGAATCTTCAAGTGAAAATAAAGAATATAGCGTTCGGAGATCTTAGGAGACGACTCCATGGGAGAGCATCAGCGGCGCTCTGTTTCGTATCTGTGCTTCTGCTGGCTGGCTTCTTGTTAGTAGTTTGTTTGGAACAGCAGTCAGGCTTAGGAAGGCGAATTTTTAGAACGAGGCGAGGCCAGGCCAGAAATTACGAAAAAATAAAAGGGTAGGTTTTAAATTAATCCGGTAAGGCCTTTAGATGATTTATTTATTATAATAACAGCCCTTTTCTTTCGCCGTTGTGATTTTAATTTGCTTTAAACTAATCGGGCACGAATTTTGGCCACTGGTGATCTTAAACCTAACCAGGCTGTTAATTTAGATTGGCGAAGCCGGGCGGGAGGGCTCTGGTCTGGACTGGCTGGCTTTTTGGGTAAAGAAAATTAAAGGACTCTTTTCCGGTATCTTTCACGAACTTGGTACTCCAAATTGTCAGTGACTCACCACTGACCAGTGACCAGATATGAACAAATGGTTGGTTACTACTAGAATTTCCTCTGCCTAACTAACTTACCTCAGCATTTCCCGGTTACGGTTATAGAGTTGAACGTTATAATTTATTAATTTGTTCTACGTTTTTTCGTGAAGTCAAAATTATTGATTACGATATATTAAAAAATCTCGAGTTTTATGAGAATTTATTAATGAATAAACTAATTAACAGTGCATCGCATGTCGCATCAATTTTGCATATGATTGTCCTTCTAATATCATGTCCAGCATCATGAGAGACCGTCATATAAATCAAGAGCGGTCACATTAGCCAAGTAGTATCCAAACAGAAACGAGCCATGGGAAATAAAATGAGATAATGTATGGTTGAATTGGGAACAAATTACTTTGGAAGTAGAAAGTAGTTTGGGGATAAAAAGGCGAGAAATGTCACATGGGATGTTGGGCACTTGGGCCTGGCCAGCGTGATGATGTGTTTGGGGTGGAGGGGGGGATTGATTTTATACGTGGGAAGGCCTCACGGTAACATCATTCGTGCTTGCGCGTTTGCTTTCGAGTAAACAAACCCACCCACAAAGGCGATGGTCCACACGCACGGCACGGACATGGGTCGTCCATCTGCTCGGAGAAGTGTTCTTTTATTCGGTCTGCTTGTGTTGTGTTGCTTGCTTGCGCCTTTGCTTTACGTGCGAATCAATCTTTTATTTGCATGTAACTCACTCCAATTATTCCCCACTTCCTTGTCTTTCTTTCAACCCCTTTCGGGAAGTATAATAAAAAGTAGCCTTTCTTTTGTTTGCCACCTTAAAGGCTAAAAGACTTCCATTTTAATTAGTACTGTCCCTAAAAATATTCTAACTTGTAAAACCATGTTTTTGCTTTAACAGGCTCAATTCGAAAAGGCTAAAAGGAAACCCTAAAAAAAAAAAGAAGAAGAAGAAACCCTTTTCGTGCCTATGTCATCCACAATCGTACAAGAAAGGTGTTTTTGTGCCTTTTGTTTGGCAACAGCCCATTGGTTTAATATAAAAAATGAATTAATAACTTTGATATAAGAGCATAAATGGAACAAGTTAATATCTAATAATTTAAATTATTAATTGTAATACAATATTTTTCCTCCTTCAGTCAGTAAAGTGTATGTTTTTTAAATAGAAATGAGCAAATTTGTAATTCTACTTGAACCTCAAGGAGTTTTTCTTGTAATTAAACCTATTACATATAAAGTTATTTGAATATCAAGTATGTTAAACTGTGACCTAAAATCAATAGCAGTAGTAAAAGGACCACATAAACAATAAAAACATAATAAACTATTTACTTCTTTTTCAAAAATAAAAATAAAAAATCCAAACTTAATAGTCTATCCGCACATGCATGGTCTTTAGCTTCTATACTAGAGGATTTGTTTGCGCTATGTTGCGAGTATTGTCTTCTGTTTTGTGATTTAATTATCTAATAATGAAATTGATTAAATTTTGTAGGATAGTAAAACTAAAAAATTTATTCTCTAACTCTATTTCCTAGAAAAAAGAGTAAAAAATAAATAATCAAAATTATTCACTTGTCTCGCATGCAAAGACACTAAGAAAAATAGGATTTTCTAAAATTATGTTAAAAATGTAGGAAATATTTGTGCTCAATCAATTTCATTTTTTAAATTTTTATTAACTTAAATAGGTCATTAAAACTTAAATGGATGAAATATGTGTATGTGGTTCCTCACTTATATCTAATGAAAAAAAAAATAATTTATACATGTGTAAGAATTAGTAACTATTATATTTTAGTATAATTTTATAAAGAATTAATTTTTTAGTATGTGGGTCATATTTAAACTAGTAGAACAAATTTTTTTAAATTGTCTGTGTAAAGTAAAGAGATATACTTTATATAAGAGAAATAAAAATTGTTATTATCACACTTAATTTAACTGTGTTGTTTGGCGGGTTGCCCATGTAATTAAACGGGTTCAATGGATCAATTGGGAAATCAGGGTTGTAGACACAACTGGACTGGCCGAGAATAGTGGGCTTAGAGGAGGGCAGTGGTAGACATCGCAAAGGAAACACTATTTATGGAATTCGCAAACATGCTTCTGTTGGGTCCTTGGTATGTGTTGGTTTCCAGCCATGGTGATGTCCCCAATCCCACTATGAAGAAGAACTTCCTGTCCACCGTCTGCAACACCTTCGCTGGGAATTGATCACTCGCCAGGCTCTAGAGTTTGGCGGTGAAACCAGTGTCAAATGCAGCATCATTCAGTGTGGAAAGAATGGTCTTGAACAGAAGCATGTTCTTGATGGAACAAATCGAGTGCAAAGGAAGCTTGTACTCTAGAATTCTAGTGACAGTTGAACTACCAAAGGTGCCCTGGCTGGTGGCGTAAGGGCGGGCGGTCATGAGGAAGCTATAGCATTAAGGAAGCGACGCTTGGTGGTGATAAGGACATTGGTGGTCTGCCTGGGGTCGATCAGGAGCATCTGGGTCTGGAATGCCTTGATATAGACAAACGTCAGCATCTTCGATGGTTAGGAAGTGGTTGGTGATGCTAAAGAAGGGCTTGTCATTGAGGTCTTGCGTTGATGAGGTAGTAAACTGCATAGTTAGGACACTGGCAGTCTCAATTGAAATCAAATAAACTTATCAATGCTTTCATTTGAATTGACCCAATAAAAATGTTTCGACCATCTCATCACTACCCAAAGTTTTCCTCATTACAAACACATCCATATCAAATCACGCAATGATGACTCAATAATGGATAACCAACAATGAACATAAGGTCCTATTCTAAAACACTTACCTACTACAACTCTTATATCAAAGAGAATGACGAAAGCAATTCGCTGAAATTGGTAATTTTTCACAGAAATATTATTAAAACATTTGGAGGATCAATGACTTAAATATGAAATTAGCACATATGTAAGGCTCCCCGTTGAATTAGTCCAGTGGCATAAGGAAAGGTTTCTTCAACGCAATGCAGATGTAACCGTAAACTTCCATAAAACAGTAACCCCTCCGCAACAGCTACCAAACCCTGAGGACCAAAACTCGCATTAACCCCCCAGTGACATAACATCCTACTTCTCTTATCCTATAATGTACAATATGGACGTGAAATAAGAAACCAGGGATTGATCAAACACATACTAAAGTTCACAAACTTGAGTTTTGATAATATGTTTCTTTTCACACAATCTGTTTGAACTTAACTCAACTTAATTTAAAATATTTTTTATTTTTATATCATTTTTATCAATAATCAATTTCATTTAAAAGCTTATATTTTGTAAGTCTAATAATCTATTGAAAATAAAATTTTTATAATCTTCTTAATTTTTAATGAATTTTCCTTTTTAATTTTTTTTGGCCAAATCCATTTTTTTTCATAAACACCTCAGCGTGTGCGCATTTTCATTCCATCAAAAACTTCCAATGACACTTACAAAATAAAAAAGTCAGGACTTACAAGGCCAAAACCTTTTTAATGCTTAAAAAATTCATAAAAATTTAATAACATCATAAAAATTTACTTTCAAATGAACTTATACATCTTTATAATATTCACTATCAAATAAAATTGATTTCAAGTTAAAAAAGATAAAAAAATAAAAATAAGTCATTTTGAATTAAGTTGACTAAAATTAAAACTAATTGACAATAGATAGAGAACATCACCACAAAAAGAGATATAAAACATGCATTTTTTCATACAATTTATGTTTACTTAAAAGAAGATATTGTACAACTTAAATTACAATTCAAAATTTTAAAAGTTGAACACTCTAAAAAATTTGCTTAAACTCAAGAGCAACGTAAACTTCAAGAGGGGTTCCAATAATCATCGCCACGGTAAATAAAGTATGAAAGTTGTGAAAAGTACTCTGTTAATTTGGCTAATAAAGTTTTTGCAGAAATTTCAATTTGACCCTTCCTATTTCAAAATCTACACTTTATCCCCTAAATTGAGTTTTTTTATACAATTTTTTACATCAACTTTTTAGATTACAATTTAACATGTATGATATCTGACTTTCAATAAATTTAAATTTCCTAATAATAGTTTAATGTTAGATGCTAGTTTAAATCACTTTTTCTCATATCTAAATATAAAACAGTCTTTTTCCCCTTACTTTAAAGTGCATAATGTATAATTCTGAAAGAAAAAAGTGGAACAAATCGTAATATTATGCAAACCACAAGAGCTTTCTATAATTAGGCTTCTTAATTTATATTGGTAAAAAATGTTGCTTATCTTATATATGTCCTACCCCATAATTAACTTTTACCCTTATTAAAATTAAAAAATCTCAAGCAGGTCCTTTTTCTTGATTCACATTGTAGCTTCTCCTCATTTCTCTTTAATTGTGCTACATGTGGCAATCCTCAAAAGTCCAATTGATTGCGATGCCTCCTCCAAGCACCCTCTACAACCACGCTGAGCGATGCTTAATAAAAGAACAGAAAGGGAGCATATTCTAACCTCATAGTGATTCGAGTTTGATCCATTGCCCTTTGATGTCACCGTCCTATCGTCCTCACGCCTAAAGCCCACCCAAGCCACGGCCACCAAAGCCCAACCGTTCAATCATTTAACCACTGTCACTGCACAGGGAATAAGAGGCAAACTTGTTTTCATGTCCCGTTTGACCTATGCCTGACCCCATTAAAAAACCCGCCCCAATTTGGTGCAACCCTACTACATGCCCTATGTTCTTTTGCCTTTTCATTTAACTCACTAACATTTGGCTTTTTTTTTTCCTTTTAGGTCACTGGAGTTAACAGTTTTATTTTCTTGTGATTCAGTCACCGGCAACAACACCTTGTTATATGTGTGTGTGTGTCGTGTGTGTGTGTGTGGATATTTTTTAGTCAATTTGTCTAACAATTTTCATGTTTTCTCTTATTTAGTCAATTATGCCGAGTTACCATATGTACAATTTTAATATCACATTATAATATAGAATATATAAATAAATAAAACATATAATCACATATATGCATAAGAATAAATTTATTCGTACAAATAATGTCAAATATATTATTATTCATATGTAAAAATTCATTCACTGACATATTTGTAACATATTTCTGATCTCATTTGTACATATATGTCATATATTTTATACATATCTATCATTTGTTTTATACATCGAATTTCATATATATCTATTATCCGATTCGTACATATCTCAAGTTCTAATGGAAAACAGAGTTTGACACATTCACACATGTTTTTTTGAACCCATACATACTATAGAATATATTGGTAACACATCTTTGATCTCATTTGCATATATGTCACATATTATTTATACATATCTCTCATTTTTTTTTGTACATCAAGTTTATGCATATCTAGTAGTATCTACTTTTTACATATCTCTAATACCCAAAAAGGTAAAAACCCAGTTATAGTGCTTCAACTTCAAGGTTGCCCCATCCAAAATTGGACAAAAATTCCCTTGTAGGACTAGAGTTTAAGAAAAAAGTTCTATTCGGGCACTCCTTGTACAAATGTTAATTCCGCCCTGATATACCTATTCATTTATTTTAAGATACAAATTAGTAGTAGCAGTAGTAATAATAATAATAACACGATTTTTTTTTGACAAAGTTTTAAACTGTTAAATCAAAGTGGTTTTGTCTTAATATCATAGCTTACAAGAAAAAAGATAGTCATGGTTTAACCAAATAATTGAGGCTATGTATTGTTACTAATGTGTTCAAAGCAGTGACGCGCGGAGCTATATATTAAGGGGCTGGGTTACCCGGCCTCTAACTTCACCCCAATACATATGTTAATCTCCCTCAGATTAAAAAAAAAAAGATATTTCATGTATATTTAGTAAAAGAATAATTTAATGTACTTAGCTTTTCATATCCTATCTATTTTTAAGAAAATTATTTTTAAATTTTTATAGTCCAAAATGAATGTTACTAAACCTACAAAATAAGTAAGGTATTCATACATATCTATTTTAAGTAATTTGATTTTGTATAGTTAGTTACATTATATTTAGAAAAATTAAAATCACATCACATATCAGTTTTTTTTCTCAAAATACACTACTAAAAAACCTGTCCTTTCCAACTGTTCTATTACGAATGGTCAAGCCGTTGGTAATTACCAACGTGTAGAACCGTTGCTAAAATTTTTCCAACGTGCACGCGTTGGTGGTTTTTTTTTTTTTTTTTCGTTACCAACGGCCTAGCCGTTGGTATATTCCAACGGTCACAACCGTTGGAATTACGTTCCAAGTGTCATGCGTTGGTAAATATATACAATAGTTGGAGTGATAAAATGTGTAATTTTTCCAACGGTTAAGCCGTTGGAAAAAAATGTCAAACTGTACATTTACCAACGGCTTTGGACGTTGGAAACTGATTAAATGACACGGTGCGTTTAGCCATAAATTTTCCAACGGGTATGGCCGTTGGAAAAATCATTTTTAAATCCCCCCCCCAGCGCTGGTCATTTTCTCCATCGCGCTCCAGATTCGTTCTCTCTCTCCCTGCAACCCGAGCTTCGCACTTCACACACATTCACGTCGCCGGTCATTTTCCGACCGGAATCAGCTTGTTCGAGGGCCGTTTTTCGTGGATCTGGTCTCCTTTAGCACGATCTGAAGGTGATTATTTTTTTCCCCGAGAAATCTTCGATTTTTTTGGAGCTCTTTCTCCCTATTTGAGCTTCTTGGTTGATAATGGGTTGAAGATGTTGGTTTTTATTGCAGGATTGAAGTGATTTGGAGGTGTTTGAAGGAGGATAACATTTGGATTTGAGGTAGAGCGTTTATTTCATTTTTTTTTGTTTTTTTTCCCCAATAAATACGCATTTTCGGTTTAATTCGTGTTAATTTGGTTTGAAATATGTGCAATATTTGTTATTTTGTGTTGTATTTGGTTGGAGATTTAGTTTTTAGGTTACCCATTACCATTGTTTTTAGCTGTGCATTTTTTTACAATTTAAAGTTTAATTTCGGGATTAATTAGAGATTATGAAATTATTAGTTTTAAGTGATTTGTTTAGGTAGTATATTTACATTTTGCAATGAGAAAATATTGTAGAATATTTATATTTTTTTCATATGGTGAAAAATAATTTTTAAAATAAAATGAGATTAGCTAAAATATAATTAAAAAAAATGATACTTCTCTTTTTGAACTAATTGAAAAATTAATAAAATGTTAAACAAGTTAATATTAATATTAATCACAAGCATTAACTATTGGTTTATAAATATTAAAATCCATTATAGATATAGAAATTATTAGTAAATTTACAATGATGTATTTTTATTTTTATATTTTTTTACTGAAAATTAATTTTCATTAAAAGTCCATATGATATAGTTGAAATAATCTATTGAAGATATAATTTTTGTAATCTTACTAAATTTACAATGATGTATTTTTAGTTTGAGTCGAATGACAGCAGTGGGTCGAATGAATGATATAGATAACATGTACTAGGAATAATGATAGAATTGTAATTTTTATGTATGTGATGAAAATATTTGAGTACGTTTATGTACCCCTAATACTGCACAATATATGTCAGTAAATATATGTTATGTTTAATTCACCAACTTACCTAAAAATAAATGCAGATGCCTCATAAAGGGGATAACACCTATAAACGCCGACCTGGGAAAGGACCATTTGCGCAGTTTAAGGAGGTAATGGAACCAATACTTAATGAACGACATAGGATGGGTTCTTCATCCCGGGCACAGGAGGATGTCGGTGTAGAGACGCAGGGAACAACAGTGCCACCCACGCAGGTCCCCTCACATGAGCACCGATCTGACGGCGGTGGAGGCACGCCATCTGCACATGGATCTGGTGCGCGGCACCTGAGGCACCCCATAGTGACGACCCATCCCTCAGATGATGATATACATATTGATGACATCCCATCATCGATGTCACAGACAGCAGGGCGACCGCGGATGAGGATATCCCCACATGGTAACACGTAAGTGATAAATACCAGACACAAGTATTAATATTAGTAAGAGTAAATACTTTACATGGAATCATTCTTTGAAACTTAAGTCCGATAATTTCAACGACACAGATTCATTCCAGCTGCGGCGACACGGTTAGTGACACCATGTTTCACCACACATTTCAAACCATATTCTGATTGGTCCTCCGTCTCTCCATCAGACCTGCAGCAATGGTGGCGTGTTTTTGAGGTATGACGATAATATTACTATGATAATGATGTAATAATGTTATAAGATATAGAATTGTATTTTCCCATGCTAATAGTTTAAACATATTAACCTGTACAGAGGAGCTGTGAGTGGGATCCCATACACCATAATGAGGTGTATCGGGTGTGGAATATATTGGGAGCACAGCATTACAGAAGCATGATGTCAGAAATTCGGCATGTGAAAGATCCGGTTAAACTTCGAGCGAAGGCAAACTTTATGTCAGATGCTGCATGTACGGAAATGGAGGCATATTGGGCGAGCCCTGAGTTCATTCAGAAGTCCGCGAAGTTCAAGGCAATGCGAGCAACAATGACTGATGAGGATTCACAGTCTGGCTCTTGCAGCGCAACATATGCTGGGGGATCTATCTCGATGTCTGCACATCGAGAGCAAATGGTATGTATCTCGCTAATGTTCTTTCAAACAACAGTTCAGATACTAATGAAATTAAATTACATATTAATGTTACGTTTCATTCAATTAGAGAGAGAGAGAGATCCTGCGAAAAAGGACCCTGGCTTGTTTAAAGTTCTTCAGGCGACACATAAAAAGAAGAATGAGAAATATGTTAGTAAGCGCCATGAAGAAGTTGCTGTAAGTAGTAAAACTGTTTAGTCGCAGAATATTCCTAAGTTAATTACTACGTTTTACAAATTATGACATGACTAAATGTATTTTATGACGTTTCTGTAGACTCGTATCAGTGAAGAGATTGAGGAGCAAACACAGCAAGAGGATGGAATAGAGGCCATTGATGAACTAGCAATCATTAGTACCGCATCTGGCGGTAGAAGGAGAGGCCGTGTATTTGGATTAGGATCTGAGCAGTGTGCTATACCGGGACGCCGACAGCCAGGTCTCATCCCGCCTATCAACATCACCCAGACACCGCAATTCAACGAGCAAGTACAGAAGATGATGGCAGAGGAGAATGCCCGAAGGGATGCGGAGTACGAGAGGAAGCTCGAGAGAATTAAGAGGAGACAGAGAGCAGAGATGGAGGCTCAGAAAGCGGCATTGGAGGCAAACCGGGCTCAGTTGGAGATTATTTGTCGTTCGCTAAACCTTCCGTGCCCGCTGGCACAACCAGTTCCACATTATGCTGATGACTCGGACTCAGAGGATGAGGAGATAGTCGGGACTCCGTGATGGGCGTCATCAATAGGTTAGCGCATTTCCAAAGTTCTTCTGTTAGAGGCATAGACATAATAATTTTTAGACCTAAATCAGACTGACTTGATATTTATGAAATATGTAAGCCGTTGAATGTTGAATGTTGAATGCTTTCTTTCAGACATATCTGTTATTGCTTTAATTATGCTGTATTTGAGAATTGCATATTTTAATAACGTTCGCATAGTTGTGTAATGTTTATTGCTGAGTAAGGCCGGGCGTACTTTTGAATTCTTACAATTAATTTTGAATGTGGCTTAAAACAGGGAAAAATACAAAACAACCGAAATCTTGAACGTTTAATATATATAACGAACACGAAAATGGGAAACTTACCAACGTGCGCGCGTTGTTAATTACCAACTTGCAATACGGTCAGTACCAACGGCTTCATAACAACAACCTTACCAACTCCCGGCAGTTGGTAATTACCAACTGCCAAGTTACCAACTGCCAGCAGTTGGTAAGTTACCAACTGCTGGCAGTTGGTAAGTTACCAACTGCCAGCTAGTTGGTAGCTTACCAACTGCTGGTAGTTGGTAACTGCAGTTGGTAAATTACCAACCTTGGTAACTTACCAACGGCTGACAGTTGGTAACTACTAGTACGCGATGGAAACCGAGTGCTTTCCATGACCGTTGGTAATTACCAACATGTATTTTACCAACGTCTACACGTTGGAATTTACCAACGTGTTATTAGTTGTGCGTTGGTAAAAAATTTTCCAACTTGATGCATACCAACTGCCATTTACCAACGTGCAGCAGTTGGTAATTTACCAACTGCTGCATGTTGGTAAATGGCAGTTGGTAAAGTCCTATATTTTAGTAGTGATAATAGCTCTATGTGGGCATATAGACGTCTTTTTAAATCAAGAAACAAATTTTTGCACGAAATAAACATAAACTTGCATAAAATAAACACAAAAATATGTTCATGATTTGCTTTCTTTTTGCAACAATCATATGTTCATCTTCATAATAGTATGTTTCTCTCTCGTTTAGAATCTAGACAAAGTCCTTATCTTTTTATTTTCCCAAAAACAAATGTGATAATTAGGGGTGATCAATCAATTTTTTCGGTTTTAACCAAAACCAAATAACTTATTTAGTTTTCAATCTTATCACTAATAACTGAATTGACCAAATTATAGGAGAAAATTGAAATACCCAAAAATAACCAAATAAATTATTTATTTTTCAATTGGGATAACTGAATTGTATCCATACACATTATAAACCTTAAACATCTATCACATATTCCAATCTACACACACTTTACAATCACATAACAAACATTTATAATTCATTCCAAATCCAAACATCACATACATACATGTCGCAAACATCTATCTCATACAAAACCCTTTTCAAATCTCAAACATAAATGCTATTAGAATAAAAATATGGCTATTTCAGCTAACTAAATTTTAAATATCGAAGTAAACAAAAAACCAAACTGAACTTATATATTGGTTTTCAATTATAACCAAAAAACCAAAATTACACCTAGAAATGAAAACTAAAACATGAAACTTTTTCAGTTAGTCAATTATTTCAGTTATAATTGAAATTTTGCTCACCCTTATATGGTATACTCCCTCCGTTTAAAAATATTTGTCATTTTTTAATTTTTGCAAATATTATTTATGTTACATTACATAAGTGTACATTAGACATATTCATCCACTATCACCAATATTAGTACAATTACAAGTTACGAAAATAAAAGTGAATATTCATATTTTTTTTTAATGAATGTAGTATATTTATTTATTCTTTTATTGGAAATTATTATATCTTTTTTTCTCTATGCTGTGTGTGGCTTTTTCAAAGGAAACAAAAATAAAGAAACTTTAAGTGCTACACATGCACCTCCCACTCCCTGTCTCAGCCCGGAGCACTGCATGCCACACAAGTTTGAAACAACAACTACTTATTAAGTAAAGCTGAAAAAGAAAAGGCAGATACTTTTTATCCTGCACTTCGTTGGTACACCACTTGCAGAAACTTGGGCGCCGCTAAGAAGTTGGTGGACAAAAGAAACGAATATAACACTCATTTTAAGCCATAAGGACATGTAACCCACTAATTTATTTTTAGAGGCAAATAATCCCTCAAATTTTTTGAAATAGGCAAGTTAATTAATTAATAACCCACTAATGGTTAAATTATCTATCGAAGGGTTAACAGAAATAATATTCTACTCTATAGACCGTGCAACAATAATGATGATAATGAGGGGATTTTAGCTCCTGGTGTAGGTTGACGTTCGAAATATCCAATTTGGTCCCAACTTCGCTTTTTTTTTTAAAAAAACTTGAATCGGCAGATTTAGGGTTAAACCAAGCCTAAATATTAATAACTTAGAATGATAAATTTACGCTTTAATTAAATGTTCTTTGTCAGCAATTGAAGAGAGAAACCATGGGCTTTTGCTTCTTACACTTAGCTCAACAGAACTCACCCAATATTCTTCAACATAGATTCATAGAGCAGCTAGTAAATGACTTATTTGCTTGAGAAGAAAATGTTAACGGCATATATATACCTTAAGGAATAAATTAGTGGATGCTCTGGCCCCATATCTAATATCACTATCATATATTATTGCCCTTTTTGCCAATGTTATGTAAAACTACGGTCACTTGCATGTACAATTATCATGTTTGATTTCTTTGGATCCCTAACCTCATAATGATCATAAGTTTTCCTTAATATCTTTCACAAATATTAATGGCTTAAAGACAGAAGAGTACCCAATCTTTGCCTATTAGATCACTTAAGGTCCTAAACCATGAAGTAGCACAACTCAAGACTTGTACTTCTAAATTTGGGCCAGTTCAGTTCAGAATGTGAGTTAATTAGCTAAGTGAAAGCATGTGTTTGCCACCATTTGAGTACCTTCATAAGTAATAATGTGGCCAAACAGTAGCGTAGCTACCATATGCTGGGAGGGGGCTGTTGCCCCCCCGGGAATTTAGAAAAAACGTAAATATGGGGGTGGTAATTTAGTGATTTGTCAAAATTTAAGGATTGAGTGTGCATTTTGCCCCCAAATATTGTGGAAAAATATAAACATGGGGGGCAGTAAAGTAGGCGCTGAAGAAAGTAGGGACCCAATGAGTAGTTATTCTCTCTACATTAAGTAGATATTCTAACATGGCCTAAATATACTATTAGTCCTCAAACGTTTCCAACTCATACGATTTGCTCCTTGAGCTTTGAATTAGTGTGAATTAGCCCCAATTTACAGCTTTACCTAACCACGACATCGTCTCTCTCCTCCGGGCTTGCCCCCCTGAACCAAAAATCCTGGTTCCGCCCACTGTGGCCAAATCTATCGACTTGGTTAGATAGTGGCAAACGGCGTCCAAACACATGATTTCATCTAATTGACCAGCTCATTTTATTAACTAAACTATCTCAAATTTAGAAGTACAAATCCTGAGCCATATCAATTCATAGTTCACATCTTTAAGTAATCTTGTAAGCAAAGTTCAGGAAACTACTCCGCATTTAAGCCAATAGTAATTGATGCAAATACCAGATCAGCACTAGATTAGTGCATTATCTCTAATATCCATGCCACATAAAATTAAGGGAGAAACTTATTATAATGAAAATAAATGGATAAAACTAGCGAGATGCAGACGGCAATCATATGCAGACGACATTTGCCGACATCATTTAAGAGGCCATTTTAATTTATTGGAGATGCCCGGATTTTGTAAAGACCGAACTTCCATAGATGCGGCAGGAGAGTCCCTGCATAGATTTTGTACTTCTGCTTTTAGTTTCCAGCTTACGTTTACCCAAAAGGGATAATTACAATTTCCCCATGAGGTTTAGATAAAATTATGCTTCGCCCCTTCTATTTTATAAATATACACTTAACCTCATGTCTTTTAAATACAATCCAATAACAACTTCTGAAATCTTAATTTAGATTATATAGTAATTATCTTCAAAAAATTTCAATATATATAATACTTTTTGTAGTAAATTGATATTTAAAAAATATTATTTTTCATTTACAAAAGAAAAGAAAAAAATTATAATTTAAAATATCTATTAACTATTCAAAAATATCATAAAAATTAAAATTACCGGAAAATAACTACCATAATATTTAAATTAAAATTTCAGAAGTTGCTGTCAAATTGTATTAAAAAATATGTAAAAAAGTGTATATTTCTAAAATATTAGGAGGTAAAGTGTAATTTTATCTAAATATCAAGAAGCAAATTGTCATTAACCATACCCAAAAAAATATATGGGAATTTTTCCGTTACCTAGACCTCCACCTACTTTTTGGGTGTATGCTTGTTGCATGTGAAATGTGTTCCTCTCAACTATCCCTTTTCTTATTACTTTTTTTTTCCTGAAATTTATTTGGCATGAAAAATACTGATTATGCGTCCAACTAGTGCTGACATGATATTTTCCTTAAGATCTCAATTTTTCGGAAATAAAAAACACAATGCAACGTTTTGGAAGCTTCTGGGACAAAATCAGTATGATTTGAAAAATGGGGAGAAAATCAGGATAATTACTACTATAGGTGAAGGTCCAAAAAATCATTTGACAACTTCGTGTCCAAGTTAATTGCACTTCACCTTTTTCCCCCCTTTCCCTCTCTTTCCAACGAAACACTTCTGCCTTGTGATAACTGACACGTAACATTTGGTTGGACAAGAAGCGTGCGGACAAACGATCATGGTCGATATTCTAATTCAAATCCTAATCATCCACCACTTTAATAACGACGTTTAATCAAACTCTGCTTACTTTGGAAAACATTTTGTTTTTCATTTGACTTTTTTTCCACAAAAAAATAATCTTATTATGATGGCAAGAATCTAATGAACCTTCTGAAAATTGGGTCTTTGTCATATATATATTGGGAAGTCAACTAAAATATATTCTCAAAAAATTAAGAAAAGGAAAACCGAGACACCTTGGTTTGCAGTTTTCGAATTGATGTATGGTTTTAATTTTAGCGATAAACCGATAGACAGATCTAGAAATTTCTTTTTTCTGTGGAGTTCATATATAGTTAGTTTTTTATATACAACATAGTTATAAAAGAAAATATAAATTTAATATAATTTGAATATATTTATAGAAAAATTAATTTTAATTAAAATGATTAATTATGATTGATATATAACACTATACATGATTCAAAATGATGTTAAAAAATAATTCACTAAAAAAATTATCTCTTATCAACTCAAATTATAATTTTTTAATATCAATAGCAAATTTATTTTGAAAAATTCATTTTTAAATTTAGCAATTTTGTACTAAACTACTTAATTTATTGAAACCATAAAGCTTCAGAAGTAAATAACTCATGCCACAAAACTTTTTTTTCTTAGAAAATACCTCGGTGGATGCGTAGCTTTATTAATCACAAAAAAAAAAAATCCAGCGGCATTTATATAAAGATCAAGAGCCTTATATCAAGTAAATGGCAAAACTTGATAAAAAAACAAAGCAACAAAAATAATCTTAGCATTTGTGTTGCACAGCACAATCAAATGCTTATAAACTAAATGAATATACCTACTAAACTCTTTGTAAACCGAGCCTGAATAGTGTCTATAATCTACTGTAAAACCAGCACCAAAGATCCCTTTTGTCAATGATGAGCCTTGTTATTCCTTTCTTGCCAAACAAAGTAAACCACAGCCATTAGACACGCCCTTTGAATCTTTGCCTTCAAGCATTTACCTTTAATAGAGTGACAAAACCAAACCCACATTGATAAGGAGCCTATCTCAACTTAATCATAAATACCAATTCCCTCCAAATCCTTTTAAAAAATGCACCTTCAAAAAACAAGTGATTTTGAGATTCCTCAACTTGGGAACATAATAGGCAGCAAGAGGAAGTTAAATTGAGAAATTGATTAAGCCTATCAAAAGCTAGAAGCCTATTAAACATGGTCATCCAACTAATGACACAATATTTTGGGACATTCAAATTGCTCTAAATAACTCTATACGTAAATCATCTTCATAATAAATCTACCTCCTTGAAAACACAACTATTCATCATTAGAGATAAGTTCAACAAACAACGTGGATATAATAAGCATGTATCTATTTCACCCATAAGTTCTCTTTATCATTCAAAAGTCTCCAAATTTTCTTTCCAAGACATGCAACATTCCAAGCCCAAAGACTAAATATGCCTTGGCCCCCGTGATTTTTTGGCACACACACACACAATCCCAAGCAATAGGATATTTCCTACCGTTAATTGAACCAGTCCAACAAAAAGCTTTACAGCTTCGTTCAATATGATTTAGTACCCCCTTAGGAATTGGAAAAATATTTGCCCAATAAGACTGACTATTAAAGATAACTGCTTTAATTAGTTGCACACGACCAACATAGGACAAGAGTGTTGTACTCCAACTATTAAGTCTATGCAAAAATTTTTCAACCAAAGGTTTATAGCACTATGCTACAAAACTTAATTATCAACAATGGCATAAAACTGTATTTAATTTATATTAATTAATTGATTATTTAATCATTAACTCAATAAAGGTGAAAAAAGAAGAAAATAAAATAAAATTAGCCACAAAGTATGGGGATAAAGAGAGGAAATGAAAAAATTTAGGTATTAAGTGTTTAACAATTGACTTCATAAAAGGTAAAAAGAAAAATAAAAATAAAAAAGAGAAAAGAAAAGAAAAGTGGTTTAGCTAAAAAATAAACATATCATGGTAACTAGTGTTTTACTTTAAAAGATAATAAATAAAAAATAACAAAAAAGAGTTTGGGGACCAAAAAAGCAAATTAAAAAACTCAAATTAACTAGTTATTAAGTTGGGTATCAAAATGACATAAAGATAGAACTTAGGGATTAAAACAGGAAAAAGTTAAAAATTCAAGGATTGAAATGCATTTAACCAAAACTTACTGGGAAATGGTAACACAGATCCTTAAAAATTGACTATCTTGTAGAATGGGACCAAACTTCAAAAAACATGATCACATCCAGGGAAAAGCAAAAAAGCAAAAAATCATTGTCTTTTGAAAAATAGTTGTAATATATACTTACAATTACAATTTTAGGCAGTGGAGCAGTTTTTTTTCCAATAAAATGCCATTCTAAATGCCATTCTATATAATATTGAATACTTTATATATTTTCTTTTTTATTCTTGGTAATCTATCTTTTTTATATTGAAAAAGGAATAAAGATACTTCATTAAGTATCACCAGCAAGTGCCTTAGACAAACAAAGGGCCAAAGGATTAGGCCCCATCCAAGGTCATAAGTCGGCAATGAGTTAATGGTGTTTACTTGAAATGTCGGATCCAATTCAGAAGTTTCTATTTAAAATGGTTGAACCTTCTTTTACCCTAATAGGCAATGGCCTTAGAAGGTCCAAATTTGGAAGTCTTGGAATTGGACAATTTCTAGATGCCCAAATAGATCCTAAGGGAACTCTTTCTTGGAAGGGAATTATATCCCGTAAATACGGGATAAGTTACGGGATTCTTATCCTAAAGATGAATTACTCAGAGCACACATTAACTATATAAACACATGACCAATCTCGATGTATGAGATTCTGACTTTCCTTTCTTTATCCCTACTACTCTTTACCGGAAAGTTAACTTGAGCGCCAAAGGATTTCCCTTGGGAGCACATCTTGAAGCTTTGATGTTGTCTTTGCATGCAAAACTCTAATATACCGTTCGCTAAGCCCTTGGGCCCAACTTATCCGATCACTTTACCTATCAATTTGGCACCATCTGTGATAACCCAATATGGTAAACACATAAAGATCACGATTGAAGAACCAAAACTTGTAGAAGATTGAGCAGGAGAGCCACTACCTTGAAAAGTCCATAGGGCCCGCAAGTGAAAAAACACACCAGGGAGATAACCTAGAGAATTTCACGGGGCTCCAAAAGGACCCCCGTAGGGGTAAGGGCGTCACGCCCTTGAACGATGAATAGTTCCAGACCCTACAGCATGCCTTGTTCAAATAGTTGAGGGTGATGGTCCAACAAGAAATTCGGAGAGCCTTGCCGAAGGATCCAGAGGAAATTACTAAGAGTCACCTAATGGAAGGGCCTCACCTAGCCCCTCCACGAGGCCAGCCTTTGAGGGTACAAACCCATGAAAGACAATCATTCCTTGATTGTTCAGATGGCCTCAATGACATTAGTGTGATCTTACAAAGACTCAACCAGATGAAGCAGAGCATACGGGCCCCCGAGCAACGTTTTACGGAGGAGATAATCAATGTTTCCACTCCTAAGGGATTCCGCATGCCAAAAATTAACTTATATAATGGCCTTACAGATCTAATAAACTATTTACAGAGGTATGTTATCTCCATGAAACTTGAAAGGGCCTCCAATACCATCATGTGTAGAGCATTTAGCTCTACATTAATAGAAGCCACTTCCTCCTAGTTTGGGACTAACTAGGGGCGTCGCTTCTCCTCATTCAAGGACATTTCCTAGGTGTTCCTGAGACATTTTTTAGGACATCGGCTAACTCCAAAGACAGTGTCCCATCTACTGAAGATTCAACAGGGTCTCGAGGAGTCCTTAAGGGACTACCCCTGAAGATTCAATACTAAGGCAATACAAGTGCAAATGCTATCTCTAAAGCTACACCTGCTAGCCATTACCCAGGAATTGGTGCGAGATTCAAAACTAGCTTGAGACCTCTATGAGAACCCCATATGAGACATAGAAGAATTCTTCAACTGAGCCACAAGATACATGCATGCTAAAGAACTCAATTGGCCAGTAGTTCCTAAAGAACAATCCAAAACTAAGAAAGGTGGATCCAGAAAGAGAGGCAGAGGAATCCACAACTGTAGTGAAATTTTGAAACCACTATCCGCAAGTGCACAGGTCACGTGTAAATAGGGTGAATGAGTATCATTCCCATGAAGATTGATCGATTTACTTGCCAACTATTACTACTTTAAGCTAACTCTAGCTAAACAATTAAGGTTGAATGATAATGTAAGCAAATCAACAAGTGACTAAGACTAACTATTGGAAACTTTATTACCTTAGAATGCAATAATGCAATACAAATTTGTGATTTTATCAAATTATGAAAGGGCAATTTCTATGAGTTCACTACTTGTCTTGGTTAGTTTGTGAACTTAGGTGAGTGAGTTAATCTCTAATGTATGTTGATAAAATTACTTAATTTGAATTCTTACTTTTCCAAGTGAAAGAATTAATCTCTCTAATATAAACTTAATAAGGATTTCCATCGAATTACAAGCTTAGAAAGAGGCATTAAAGCTCGATTTACCTTTATCTAATGACTTAGACTAATTTTCCAACAAGCCCATAGCCATTAAATTCTTCTCCTATGTCCAATAGCTTTTAATCTTTTCCAAAAGTTTAGAGGCAATTTATAGTGCAACTAATTGTGGTCATCAGCTAGCTAACATAATATTAAGCTCAAGAGAAGTATAAACATACATTTAGTAGAAAACCAACATCACATAACCATAAATTCATCCAACATAATCAATCCAAGTAGTTATATCCATAGAAAGTGTTAAGAAAGACTCCTCCATAACTAAATACTCCCTCCGTCCTAAAATCTTTGCTCTATTTATTTTCATCAATTAATCTATGATTTTTTATTTTCAACATTTTAATATATAAATGAAAAAATTTTACATACAAATGATAAATCAAGACATGTAGTTTTTAAATATATTTTTTTAATTTTTTTCTAACAAACAATAATATGAAAAAAATTAAGTCAAAATACAACAAAAAATCAAATGGAGCAAAGATTTTGGGATAGAGGGAGTAAAACATAACCATGAAAATACATACAAGAGCATTCATGTCTAAATACAAGAAGAAGGAAGGAAAGAAAGAACCCAAAAGACTCTAGATACTTGATTCCTCAAGGCTCCTACGAGTCTTCAAGTCCTCCAAACCTTCTCCAAGCAAGAATCCACAAGTATTCCCAAGGAAGATGAAGAAAATGCAAAAAAATGGTGTTGAAAACCTAAGTCTAAGATGTAAAGCTGAAGATAACAATGAGTTATTTTGCTAAGTTCTAGGTTTTTCTTCTCTTGGAGATGTTTTTTTCATCCCACCAACTCATTTGGATAGAAATCTTTAGCCAATAGCAAGCTTAGGTCAAAATTGAGGTAAGGGACCACTTTCCCAGGTATAGGCAGCCCAGGCCTCTAGGAAAGGGTTTTCTGATGCCTAGGCCTCCAGGCTCGGATGTGCCTAGTGCCTAGGCCTCAGGAGGGGGTGTTTTGGCGCCTAGGCCTCCAGACTAGCAAGTGCCTAGGGCTTAGGTCTCAACCAGCGCCTAGGCCTTCAGAGTGCAATTTTCAGGCAACCACCTTTTGAACTGTAGTGCCTAGGCCTCACAGTTATAAATCCACTTTGACTTTCAAATGCCCGTTTTTCGTTCCGCTCTTCCCGGTACAATTCCAATGCTACGGTCTGCTTCTCCAACCTACAAAATGAATAATCAAAGTAAGAATCGACCAAAAATGTTGAGTGGTGAGGTAGAAAATAATGGTTAAAGTTGACAAAAAGTCAAAATGTTTGACTAAAAAATTAACATTTATCAACAACTAGAGCCCATCCTCCCACCTTTGAGAGAAGTAAGGTCAAACATCCTTTATGCCCTTGAGAAAAAGAACCAGATCCCTCGGTGGCCCTCAATGATGCTTTCTTGGGGCAAGAAGGACCTCAAAAAGTACTGTAGATACCACAAAGACAAAGGACATGATACTGATGAGTGCTGGTAGCTGAAGAAGCTGATTGAGGAGATGATCCAAGAGGGAAAGCTGAAAGAGTATCTGTTTAAGCGAGCATCTCCTTACCGAAAACAGGAAAAGAGACCCTATAGAAGATATGGCGAAGGCGACAATGACAGAGGATGAAGGCCTAAGAAGTTTTGTTCTCCAAGGGACTGCTGAAAGCCCGGACCCCCAACGGGGGTGGTTCACATGAACTTCAAGGGAGAGGCTTCAATGGCTCAAAAAAGGCAGGAAGGGGAAATTGCACTGCTAAAAGCTGTTAACCTTGGCTGGGTCATAATAAAGGCTGATGGATCCTAGGTAATGGTTCTACACTTGGACTTGGTCGTCTTCAGGGTATGCATCAATAACTTTGACGTTGAAATGATCTACCTGGATATGAGAGTCAATGTCGATGTCATTTTTGTTAACCTATGAGAAAAGATAAAGGTTAAGAGATCATCCCTATTACCTATAACTGGGCCCACCTTTGGGATAAGCAAGGATGAGGTCCCCACAGTTGAAACTGTCAAGGTTCCACTAATGTTAGTAAGAAGATATCACAACGAGGAGCTTGCCTGTAACTCCTACAATGCAGAATTTCTTGTCCTAGATGTCTCGTCACTCTATAATGTCATTCTTGACTAAGTAGCCCAGATACAATTTCACATTCAAGTCGAAGTTAGGAGGCTAACAGTTCTCTTTACGACCCCCATTGGGGACACAGCTATATTTATCAACCAATCTATAGCTTGACGAGGTTATGTGGTAACTTTACAAAATCCCGGAGAAAATGTCTTTCCACCAGCAGAGTCCAAAAGGCATAGAGGGGCCCTCCAAGAAAATGAAGATGACATGGCTTTGTTTAAGGATACGGAGCTAGTAGAGGTAACCCCGGGAAAAATGATCAAGATTAGCAAAGACCTCCTATCTGATATAAGAAAAATGTTCATTTAGTTTCTTATCCTCTAGCTTCATGCCCGAGATAAACCTAGGAGTCATTACCCATAGTCTGTAAATGGACCCCTCCGCTTGACCAATACATAAAAAAAATGCAATATAGTGCCCGAGAGACAAGAATTCATCAGAGGAGAAGCAGAAGGGCTGCTAAAAGCTGGAATCATTTAGAAAGTGTGATACACCGAATGGCTCACCAACATGATATTGGTAAAAAAAGGAAAATAGAGACTGGTGCATGTGTTTTGACTACACCAATCTCAATGATGCTTGCCTAAAAGATCTGTTACATCCATATCCCTTGTCATCCATAAATCAATTGGTTGATGCCACATCCACATCCACATCCAAATCAATTAAAAGATCTGTTACATCCATATCCCTTGTCATCCATAAATCAATTGGTTGATGCCACATCCAAATTCAAAGTACTGTCCTTCATGGACGCTTTCAGTAGCTACCCCCAAATCCGAATGCATCCTGAAGATAAAGAAAAAAATGGCTTTCACAACAGGCGAGGTCATCTATTACTACCAGCGAATTTCATTCGGCCTAAAAAACACTAGAACCACATACCAAAGATTGATGAACCATATCTTCATAGATCATATGGGGAAAAAAATGGAAGTCTATATGGACGACATGGTTGTTAAATGCGAAGCCATAAACCAGCATCTTGATGACCTTTGGGAAACCTTCAAAAAATGCACCAATATAACATGAAATTGAACCCCAATAAGTGTACCTTTGATATAAGTGCTGGTAAATTCCTTAGTTACTTGGTTTTCGATAGGAGAATAGATGTCAACCTCGATAAGATTGAAGCAATCCTTACAATGCTTGACCTTTAGAATAAGAAGGACATTCACAAGCTAATCAGGAGGCTAATCATGCTAGGATGGTTCATCTTACAATTTGGTGATAAATGTAAGTCATTCTTTCAAATATTAAAGAAAGAAACAACTTTCGAATAGACGGACAAATGTCGTGAAACATTCCAGCAGATAAAAGACTATTCCATATGTTAAAACAGTCGATACCTGATAAGCCCATTATGCTTTACTTAGCTGTTATTGAAGGCTCCGTCAATGTTGTCCTTATTAGAGAAAGTGGAAAGGAACAATGGCCTATGTACTATATCTATCGGATCTTCTAGGGGGCTGAACCTAGATATCCCACGCTTTATAAAACAGCTCTAGCCCTTATTATAGTCTCTAAAAAATTATGACCATACTTCTAGACTCACTGTATAACTATCAAATTAGAATTACCATTATGGGATAGCCTACATAAACTAGATAAGTTCGGCAAACTTGGTAAGTGGTGCATTGAATTGAGGGAATATGACAACCATTATGAACCACAAAAAGCTATTAAGGCACAAGCCTTAGCAGAGTTTGTGGATGAGATAATGCCAAGTGTAGAAACCTAGGAAGAGTAAACCAAGATACCCATATGAGAAATGTACGTGGATGGGGCCTTAAGTCCTGAATGTCAGGGTGCAGACATCGTACTTAAGTGGACCTGCTCAACTTAGAGGCCACGCTTATAATTATATTTCACTTCCCTGTAACTAATAATATTGTGGAATACGAAATCCTCCTTGCTGGACTACGGATGGCTGGTCAAGTGGGGGTGCGGAGTGTATAGATATACAGTGACTCTCAATTAATAGTGAATCAAGTCATGGGAATAGCAAGAACAAAAAAACCTACTCTTTGTAAATACTTTAATACAACTAGATAACTAATGAAGATGTATGACTTTGTGCAGGTTTAAAAGATCCCTAAGATCTAGAATGCAAAAGCTGACGCCCTCTAAAAAGGATGGGAAGAGGCCATAATGGAAGTACTTACGGAGCCCTTGGTCCACTTAATACATGCTATGACACCCCAAAGATGATTGGAATGATCATATTAATTTTTACCTTAAGAAGGGTACATTGAGTGGAACTCCTAAGGAAAAGAAGAAAATCAAGTTCTGGGTAGGATGTTTCCTTATTATCGGATGGGAGCTATATAGAAGAGGGTTTACTTCCCTTTACATCGATGCCTAAACTTTCTTAAAGGACATCACATTCTACATGAGATTCATTAGGGAGACTATGAAGCACATAGTGCCAGCACCTTAGCCCACAAAGCCTTGAGACAATGCTACTTTTGGCCTAAAATCAGAAAGGATGCCAGGGAGTTCATCCATACATGTCATAATTGCGAGCTTAATTCAAGAATACAGAGGTTGCCTTCCTCTGGTGCCTCTTTAGCATCGTATCCTTGGCCATTTGCCATATGGGGGTTAGATCTGATTTGAGCACTACCCATGGCCTTAGGACAAGTTAAGTATTGTTTTGTGACAGTAAAACACTTCACCAAGTGGGTAGAAGCAAAGCCTTTAACTTCTATCATGGCCCCTTAGATCACTAAGTTTTTATGGAAAAATATCAATTGTTGTTTCGGGTGTCCATGAGCCATCGTCACTAACAATGGAAAATAGTTTGACAACCAATAAGTTCAACAATTTGTTGAAAACAAGAGCATCCACCTCTACTTCACCCTTATCTCTTATCCCCAGTCCAACTAGCAAGTAGAAGTCATTAATAGCATGATAAAAAAAGGTTTAAAAAGGAGGTTAGGGGAGGCCAAAGGCAAATGGGTGGAAGAATTACTAAGCATTTTATGGGACTACCACACAACTCTTTAAGGGTTTAAAGGAGAACAAGGAAGCTCTTAAATGAAATCTGGATATACTAGAAGAACTTAAGCTTACGATGGCATATGGAACCAATATCCTTATACCCATGGAAACCTTTTACCCTTCCTTACGACCCCAAGCTTACAATCCTACTCAAAACAAGAAAGCTCTTGAAGGAAATTTAAATCTACCAAAAGAACTTAATAAAGGTGCGAGGGTTTACATGAGGACCTTTAGACGGCAAATTACCGTAACTCATGATCGAAAGATGAAACAGAAAAATATTCAAATGGGGGGTCTGGCCCTTATTAAAGCTGAACTGACTAGTAGAAACTCAAGGCATGAGGTGCTAAAACCAAATTAAGACAGACCTTACCTAGTCACAAAGAAGGTCAGGGAGGGAGTCTACGAGTTGGCAACTTCAAAAAGAAAGAAACTACCAAGAAACTATCACTCAGATGACTTGTCTCCCTACTTTACTTAAATTATCATAAAAACAATTACGAAAATAATCCATTAATTTACATTATGTACTTTGACTATTTACAAAAAAAGAGACACTCATTTCACATTTTGTGTTCTCATCACATAAAAACAAAACTTCCCAATCTTTCAAGATCACTCGAAGAGGCCTAACTACGAAGGCCCCTTACTTGTGCAAAACATCATAATAGGCCAATAAACTTTGCCGTCATTTGTAAACATAAAAGATAGAGACATTTCAAAATATAAACATCTCATTAAATAATTTCTTTACAAAGAACACGAATTAAAGAACTATTTTACAATGAACATAAAGCAAAAAAGGATTCCAAGAAGACAGAAGCAAAAAGGGGATAAGGGCTAACAGTGAGGGCTTCTAAAATTTATCTGGAAAATAGTCTTTATCATTGACGCATCCTCATCGAATGTAAAAATCCAAGCTTTCCCTTTCTTTGGCCAAGACTCGTAATCCAAACCCATAACCTTGTAGGATGAGATAAATGAGATATCAAGGTTCGGATTCTCCTGCTCAACTTGGAAAAGTTAGGAAGAAAACCTTCTTTGAATTCCAAAAAGGTCTTCCTTCCAAGCCCTTTATCGTCTTTCAGGACAAACGAGCCGAGCTCCTTCATGCGAACATTAGCCTTGGTCTGAAGGCACTGGTACTTTTAAATAGTCCTTACGCCCAGCAAAGCCAACCTGCTCGATGTGCTCTACAAGGGGCATCGTAAAAGTAACTGAACTTGAGCTAGCATCTCCACAATGGTCCTTGGGCCTAGCGGAGCATACTTATCCATTGACAGAGTAATCTCGATAGCACCTACCTTAATGTTGCTACCTTCAGTAAGGCCGTTAGACAATCGGCCTCCTTTCAGGCATCCACTTCCTTCTCTAAAGATTGCTTCAAAGCTTTCTGTAGCTTCCTCACCTTCCCTTTCAGCTCCTTGGTGACACCCTCCTTCAGCTCCTTAGCCTCATTCTCTAACTTGAGGGCTTTTGTAAGTACTTCTTTAGCACTTTATTCACTACTCAACTTTAACCGAAGGAAGCTAACATTCTTACACAATGCCTCAAGCTCATATTGAAAAGCCTTCTCCCGAACCGCCTATCATTCTCCCAAACCATAAGTGACGATGGACTCCTTCCAAACTCAAATTTGTTAAGAAGGAAAAATATCTTAAACACTAAAAATAAGTAAAGGAGTATACCTAGAGAAGACTATAGCCTATGCTCATATACTTGCCCACTTTCTCCTGAGGGGGATGACCCAAATATTGTCCATCCCTGGGGGTCCTTAGCCCTTCTAGGATGCGATGATAGATGCCAGATCAATCCTCAATGATTGACTCACCAACCCTCACCATCCATAAGTGGTCAAAGACTTGGTCAAGCATAATCCCCTTCAATGTCAAGTCTTTTTTCATACCTGACTCCGCACAGGGATCAAGTTGCCCAACTGGAAGTGTTCATCCAGCTTTAATTACGCCCCCCCGAGCAGATGGGGCCTTCTTAAGGATGACTTCTACCGGTACCCGAGCGGAGGGAGGAGGCAAAATAGAAGACACATCCTTCAAATGGCTCAGTGCCGTCTTCTACTTCTGAGAGGGCACTAGGTGTTTGATAAGAACATTCTTATACAGCCTTGTGCACTTCTCTACAGTTGTTAGATGGAAACACCCATAATTAGCACAAAATGCCCTTAAGTCTACAAAGTTAGCATGAAAAAAGTGCTCAAATGATGCCCTGTCAATGCCTCTATTATGAGAGGCACCGTCTCCAAGGTGCTTATGGCCCTCGTTTTCTTGTAGACTAGTTGGGCCTCTAGAGAGGACTCGGGAAGTTTCACCATTTTAGATGGTGGCTTGGACGATGGAGGCCCACAGCATGTGCTACACTAACAGGGAGTATGCTAACCTTATGGGCATCTGTTAAGGCATAAGCAATGCCTTTGCGCCTCTTCAAAAACTTCTTGGCACAACTGCTCATTTCTATAGAAAGTAGAACTCGGTTAGATATCATAACCATGTTTGAAAAAACAAGGAAAATGTGATGGTTAGGACACAACTTTTTAGCAAAGAGCTTCATTGGGCCATAGCGGTAACTACGTAGGCTTCAACCAGCCTTTCTTCCTAACCCTCCTTCTAATTACAAAGGTTTCTTACTCCCAAATACGACCAGGTGGGCACTGCTGATTCTTGCTTACCTAAGAGGGGTCTCATCCATTTTTGTGTAACAAATAAGTAACAATTCTGAAAAATTATTGTTCCTCACCACTTCCTCTAACTAGTAAACCAACCCGAGAAGCAACCGATGGCATTCGGAGCCCTTGTATATGGGCATTGTCCTGACCAAGACATGTTGGGTATTGTCTGCAAAATCACAAAGGAACCCCCATGATTGCTCCCTCAGTATGAAGAATAAGCGTTCCTTCCACTCTGACCATGAATCCTTATAGAACATGAATGCAAAGGATTTGTTCCCACCTCAGTTGATAAGGACGAGTTGGAAAAAGCTGGCATCCTTTTTTAGGTACAACATGTAAAACTGGAGGAAGACCTTCAGCAGGGAAGACACCCTCGTTAGCTTACAACAGATGATGACGTCATTGGGCAAATGAGTTCGGCATCAATTGCGATGGCAGAATATGGTAATGCTCGCAGATCTGCTCTACTAGTAGATGCAAAGGGAAGCGTAGCCCTGCTTGAAGCTGGTCCATAAACACAAAAAATACATATTTTTCTTTTACTTCCCCATTCTAAACCTAATCCTTGAAAGCCTTTGTATGGGAGAGGGTGCCAACAACGCCATTAGGCCAAAAACATCTGGCAAGATTCATTGCCAATGTGCCTTCATGGTGCTAATTCACAATCCTCTTCATCACCTCAGCATTTAGAAGGAATGACACCTTGGAAGAATCACCCCCATTGGCAACAACCCTAGATGATGATTTTAAAAGTCATTTTGAAAAACTAGCGGAGAACACATCAAGGTTGCTGCCAACGGAATGAGGTAGCGGAAAAATGGGAACCAAAAAAACCCAAAACCCAGAACCCATAAAAAAACATGGGTAGAAAAAGGGACAATAACTTACTACTTGAATGTGATGGAGAAGGATGAAACACATCATGAAGAAGAGGAACTTCGAAGGAAAAATCTTCAAAGAACTTCGGCACTAACAGCAAGAAAGAAGTAAGAAATCAAAGGAAAAGGAGCAAGACAAGATAAACCTTGATTAGGCAAGGTAGAACCCTTATAATATATATAAAGAAACCCACAATCCTTGGGTTTCCTATCAGAAACCACCACTACAAATAATGGGCAAATCACCGAAGGATGCTTAACCACTAACAACTATCAGGATAGTCATGTCTGATCACTTCCTTGAAGGGCATTTAATGAACGTTGCATCACCTTTCCTTCAACCAACATGTTTGTCATGTGTTATAACCATATCGAAGTAACGGGGAAGAAATTCAAAATGATGACATTCGCCCAACTTCCCTAAGAAGCAAATAGGGGGGATTGCACCCTCACCTTAAATGATGTCACCTAAATGCACTAATAGAACAATAAGGGGGAAGGAGTTCGCACCTCTTATCCAGGAGAAGCACGCCAACTCACCTGGGAACGAGGGGCCCTCAACCCATATTCCTTTATGAGGGAAAAACCTATTAATAGGCAATGGGCCCAAACAGTCCAAATCCAAAAGTCTTGGGACTAAGCTGTTTCTAAAGGCCCAAATAGACCCTAAGAGAACTCGTTCTTGGAAGGAAATTGTATCCCATAAATATGGGATAAGTTGCGGGATTGTTATCCCAAATATGAATTACTCGAAGTACACCTAACTATATAAACCCTTCACCAATCTCGATGTACGATATTCAGACACTCCTTTCTTTCTCCCTATTACTCTTCACCGGAAAGCTAACTTGAGCATTGGAAGGTTTCCCCTATGAGTACATCTCGAGGCTCTGACCCCACTTTTACGCGTAGAACTCTGATCGACTGTTCGCCAAGCTGTTGGGCCTAGCTTGCCCGATCACTTTACTCATCATACTCATATCCACTTGTGTTGATATTTATTAAGTAAAATTAAAAAATCAATCACTTGTTTTTTTTTTTAATTTTTTTTAGCTCTAATGGAAGATGCATCAGATGATGGTGAGTGGAAGCTGGGAAAAGAAGTAGTATTACAAAGTTAGGTACTAATTCCCACAAAATTGACAAGCAAATTGCCCATTTTGTCCCAGAAAAGAAGAATAAATTGTGTAAATGATCCCTAATCTTTAATTATGATTTCATTTTAGTCCCTAACCTATTGAATATTTTATTTTGGTTCTAAACATATTAAAATTATTTCATTTTAACTTCTCATCAGATGAAATTTATTAACTCAGAATGATTGTCTAACATAAACCTTTGAAAGTCTAATTTAAATATTTAGTAATTGTTTTTTAGTGAATTTAAACAATTTAATATTTTTTTTCAATTAAATAGATAATTTAAATTAGTTATTTTTTCTTCCTGAATGAAAATAAGTTCAATTTACATAAAGAAAGAAAAAAATGATTTAAATTTTTCATTAACTATAAGAAAATTATTATACATATTAAATTTATTATTAGATAATTATCAAACAGTTTAAATTATGATAAAAAAAATTGTTATCAGAAAAAATGTTTTGAGTTAACAAATTTGATCTAATATGGACCAAAAATGAAATGTTTTTAATAGATTTGGGACTGAAATGAAACAATTTTAATAAGTTTAGGATAAAAATAGAATATTTAATATGTTACATAACTAAATGAAACAATAGTTGAAGGTTCTAGACCATTTATGTAATTTACTCCATAAAGTTAGGTACTAATAAAATGTGGCTAATTTCACTATTTTGTCCCTGAATTATGCTCCATTTTGCAAAACTATCCCTAAAATAAAGAATATTGTAGATCTATCTTTAAAGTAAACATACATTATAAAATAGTCCTTTCATTTGTAGACCTCTGTTAGGCGTCCAACCAACAAATGTAAATAGTCCAAATAGAACAATTCAAGCGAGGAAACAAAAAATGAACAAAATCAAATGAATATAGAACTTTTTTTATAGAAGTGATTTGCGTACTAAATTTTAAAAATCTATTTATTGTTATTGTGACTATTTAGTTTATCAATATTTAATATAGTAATAACAAATATATAACATAAAATTTCAATTGATTTTTTTGTTTAATATTTTTAATAAAAAAAATATGACCTAATTGTCAAGTATTAAATTGTATATTTACTAGTTTAACACTTAATAGAGATCTGCAGACAGAATTGCGATTTTGTAATGGAATGATACTTTAAGAGCATATTTGCTACATTTGTTAGTGTAGGGATATATTTGCAATTTGACATTTAGTTAATGGGTTAATTTTGAAATTTAACCATAAAATGCAGGAACTTTCGATACAAAATGTGCCATTTAACTAAACCTCAGCCTTAAGCAAACAGACAAGCATTTTTTTTTATACACAGAATCAATAATTTAACGCATAGGGTGACAACTAAACCTAGTATTAAGGCATTATGAGAATAGTGGGGAAGGAAGGGGAGGGGGGTTTCGATTGGCTAGGGATCTATTGTTCATTAGTCACTCCAACTAGGGTTGCGGGAAAAACAAGCATTGAAATATTTGATTCCATAACAATTTTAAGTGTATCTCAGTTGACCTTTATTAGGCTTTGTTGGCCCCATTGTATTTGATGTATAATTACATACAATTCATTCTAATATAAGAAAGAAAGAAAATTAAACTTGCTTTGGAAATGTATACTTATGAGAAAATTATCAAAAACCCCCTAAGGTTTAGCTAAACTTACACTTTTGTCCCTACTATTTAGAACCCTTACACTTACCCCTTAAAAAGTTAACTTTGTGATTCACCATTATGACAAAGAAGAAGAAATACCTAATTTTACCCTTCTAGGCTTTTTTGACATAAACTTTGCCCCCTTCCTTCTGTATCACACAAGTTAGGCCACATTGCAGGTCCGATTGGATTCCAAAACCTAAATTGTCTCCCTTCCCAAACCAAATTTGCAACACCTTTCTCTTCCTTACCCAAATCTGTTGTCGATTCTTCCTCATCCTCTCACCCTTCTTCTTCCTCCTTCATTGAACGACTCTTCTCTCTCCCCTCCATTCAACACTCCATCAATGAGATCGTCTTTGAGGATTTCAACTTCAGCTCTCTCTTTGTCATCGACTCTTCCTTCCTCATCCATTGATATGAGGCCAACCGTGGGCCTAACTGCCTAGTCTCCAAGACCTAGTCTAGCATCATCATCAATTTCAACTTCTTATTCACAAATGTTGCACCGATTTTTCGTGCGGAAGAGGGAAAGGTGTGGGGAATGAAAGAGAAGAGGTAAGACTATATATCGCGCTGGAGGTCAAGGTTGATAAGGTAGTCATGGTAGATGGGGTGGCGGATGGCGATGGAGGTAAGGTCTTCAGTGGAGGGGAAACGGAGGAGGAGAGAGTGGGTAGGGATGAAAGGAGACGGGATAGCTCATTAGATGCAGAAGTTGAGGGATAAAGTTTCTATAAAAGAAGGCCATAGGAGGGCAAAATTAAAAATTCTCTTTTCTATCAAAATGGTGGATCACAAAGTAAACTTTTCTAAAGATAAATATAGGTATTCCAAATAGTGGGCACAAAAAAGTAGGATAGACAAAACCTCAAAGAGTTCATGGTAATTTCCCTATACCAATCCGTTGTGATCTAGCTGGACTACGAATTATTTTGTGTCGATTCAAGGCATCAGCTTTAGGCGAATAAGCTTCGGTCAAAGAATCTTTGAAATTTGATTAACATCACATTGACCAACATGGCATAAATATAGCTAGTATTACCCGATAGAGTAGAATTAAAGCAAATTAAGGCGTTATGATGTAGCTAATCAGTAACGGGTGATCAACGAAATCAAACGTGTTTTCCTTTGGTTCAGCCCCACCTCAAACTCTTGGATCTTGCTGCTTGGACGTTGGAAGTTGGAACAACAAATAAAGAATTGCACCACTAATGTGGGAAATAGATTAGAAATATCATATACGGGAATCGGATCTCATATACTAGATATTGGAGTTGAAGTTCTTGGAACACTTAAGATTACGTTTTTTAATTTTTCAAAACTTACTTTATTGTTATCTAATCCCCATTATCAATCAAATTGTCATGCATTCTCCAGTAGTACATTCGCCCACTAACGGAAAAAATTAAAAATAAGATAAGTTATATAAAAAAAGTGCATAAAAAAATTAGATATATGTACAATTAATACAAGAAAAATGTATCTCAAAGCTTAGATAAAATGATTTTAATCTTAGACAAATGCATAACATAACTAGACATTGCATCTTAAAACTAAATAAATGAATATAAAAATAAATATATATTCAAAGTGAAACAAATGTATCTAATATCTAAACAAAATCATCTCAACCCTAAACAAAAGGTTACTCTAACTTGATAAATGCATATGAGAACTAGATAAGTGAATCTTAGAAATAAATATACAAACAAGTGAAACAAATGTATCTCAAATGTAGATAAATACTTATTAAAACTAGCCAAATATATGTTAGAACCAAATAAATGAATATGAAAAATAGATATATAATTAAAGTGACATAATTGTATCTTAAACTTAGAAAAAAAATAATCTCAATTCTTGATAAATGTTTCTAATCTCAATTCTTGATAAATGTTTCTTAGAGCTAAATAAATGCATCTCAGAAATAAATATACAATCATAATGAAATGAATGCATCTTAAATCTAGACAAAATGATCTTTATTTTAAACAAATGCATATCAGAACTAGACAAATAAATCTCAAAATTAGATAAATTATTATTAATGGATGTTAAACTAATGATGTTAAGTTTGGAGGACGTAGACTCAATGAATAAATCGACAATCTTAATTTTGTCAACAAACATTCTATTTTAGAATGTTCCAAAATTTCTAAAATTATTTTTTTAATGACATTTACCTAATAGAAAATGTATAAACAATATCAATAAGCACTTCAACTATATACATATATTTTTAATGACATTTGCTAATAGAAAATGTATAAATTACGAGTTAGAACTGGTCATGATCGTGAGTCAACTAGCTCGGCCGACGATTCTTAATTATCCCCCTCATATTTTGCCATTTCAATCTTGCGTGTTATTGTTGGAAGAACCCTTTCTTTCGTGGATTACTTGAAGATTAAGAGGTGAGGTGATAGCAACATCATTATAATAGCAAATTGCACTGAACTAGTCGACAGCTGTTTAAGTAAGCGGTTTGAAACATGGTAGGAAATGTGTTACTCTCTTTATCTCAAATTTTTTACATTAGTTTTCTTTTATTTAAGTTTGAGTTAGATTTATTTATGATAATATTTATTAAAAAATTTTAAAAAAAATTATATTAAAATACTGCAAGATTTATAGTTTTTAAATAAATTTTTTAAAAAAATTTAAAAAAAATATTAATATAAATAAGTTTAAGTCAAACTCAAGTTAAAAAACTGATATAGTGTAAAGAACTTAGAATGATGGAAGTAATAAAATATAATACATATAGGCATATGCTAACTTACACTTGTGCCCAAAAGTTTAAGTTGATTGGTCAAGAGATCACCATTACATATATATCTCCTACTTAGAAATGCTTCTGCTACAGATGGTCATTAGGTAGTCTCTCTCCAGCAAAAGCCTTGATCTGCTAATCATTGTGAGAGGGACAAAGGATGTTGCACTTGCTAATGATGTGGGAGGCAACACATTTGGTGCCATCAAATAGAGGGTCGAACTCCATTATATCAGTGTCGTTCTCAATTGAATTACTGACTTTAATGCAACTTGCTAGGAAGATTTGAACTGAGGAAACTTAATTATACCAAACGAGATATCAACTTATGGTCATGGCTACTCGTATATACTAGTGTTCAAAAGTTTAAGCCAATAGGCCAATAAAATACTATCGTATAAGCTTGAATGATTTCAACCATAATGAAGGATCGGAAAATCACTTGTAAGCATTCTCAACATTTAATAAACTATACCAACTTTTTTCTTTTGAGTAAGAACAGGGGAAAATGAGAACTAAACAAGCAGGAAAAATGGCTACATGATTTAGTTATCTTTTAAGACTAAATCAAACCAAGATTCTTTGTAATTTGATAGTACCTGCAACTGCCATTAACTCGTCTGAGGGATATAAAACCTCGTCCAACATCTGCTAAGCATAGGTAAATTTGGTAGCATTAAGAGTTTCATCACTCACGGAACATGCCACCTATTTGAGAACAACCAATTATCTTCGTAACATATTCCCTTGCTTCCAAGGATGCCTCACTTCACTAAGGGATTTTTTAAACCAAAAATACATTTCCCCTTGACCATATCATGAAGTTCAGGTGATGTCAAGTCAAGAAGCCACATTTATTCTGCTTTTCCTTTCGTGTTTTATTATATAACTTGGAGGGATGAGAGAGATCAAGCAATATCTGATTGTGTTGTAGAGAAAACCATAGGCAGTTCACAGACACCTAGAGGCCTATCCCTTCTAGTCGAACTATGAGTTGAATTTCCTTTGACCCTGTCTACAAGAATGAGGGGTGGGATGCTTAGGTTAAAATTTACCTATTAAAACTAGTACATTTTTCTCTCAGCTTATTATTATTATTTGGTATTTAAAAATATGCTTACAAGTATACAAAGGGAGAAAAATTAGTATTTTAAGTAAAAAGAGGAGAATAACATTTTTCTCAGGATATGGAGAGTAACCATATCAGCTTTATATAGCATTTTGCGTAAATTTTGATCCTTCTCATGATATCTCCATTACTTTAGCCATTGAACCAGGGCCGTGGGACAAACTTATTGTTAATTGAGCATATCTCAGTAGTTTTGGAGTACAAATTAAAGATAAGAATGAATTTTTTTCAAAATGACAGGTAAGGAAAGGGCGCAAGAGAAAGGTTTAAAGAGACAGCTTTTCGAAGAAAGCTAGGAACGAAAGAAAATAGCAAGTAACAGAAAAAAGGGAATTCCATTGGAAGGAGGAGTCGTGGAGCATGAGAAAAGGTGCATCGCTTTTAGTTAACAGTTGCACTGGCCATCAATTTGGGAGGTCACCTGTCACTTATACTTCACTATATGTACATACCGGACCTAATAATTTGTAAGATCAGCAATAATTGTAGTGGAACATTTCCTATATATAAAGCAATATCTTTCCTAAAAGCCTTAAAGAAATCATAAAAGTTAAGCGCTTTTGGGAAAATGTATTGTCCATCCAAAGTGTAGTATAAAAGCAGATAGACTTTAATATTTCTAATCACATTAGATGTTGACCTCTAAAATGTAAAAATATGCATTTCCCAAAACACTATTGCAAACAGAAAGAAACTGTGTTCACAGTAGTTAAAAGATGATTATGAGTGGATAGAAGGCGTTCTATATTGATCAAGAGCAATGAGCAGCAGAGCTACACGTCTACATCAACAAAATAATTTTAAATAAGAAGTGTAATATCTAAAGGAGATATAAAACAAGATCAGATGGAGACATAAGTTTCTAGCTAGGGTTTGAATTTGAATCATCCCTCATAGATTATGAGTACATCAATCCTTCACGTGTGTGAAAATTTACTTAATGACAATTAATTAGCAAGTGCATGCCTAAAACTGTTATGAGTATTCAAGCTGAGCTTTGGTAGAAAATAAGTTTTGGAGCTGATCTCATGTCTAAATTGTGATGTCACTATATTACCAAACACAAGATCAAATATTATTGTTAAGCTACTAAGCCCAACAAGCGGCCTCGGGGCTTAGCCTGCCTTGTTTATATCTATATTTAGGACATAAAGAGCATATCTCATATTACTCAACCAAAGGTTTCCGCAGTTAGTGTGGTGTGACCTAAAACTTAATTGCATCTAAGTTGGTTAGTGATTCAACCACTTATAAGGTTTTTATTTAAAATCCTGACGTTGTCGAATTTAAGGTCTTGTCTTATTAGTAAACATGCAAGTTCATGCACCTCCAAGAAGCCTAAGAATCAACATTCAAAAGAATAGATATTGTTATCAAGTCCTTCGTTTCACTGTTTGTAATTAGTTCAAATATAAAAATCAATAAATAATGGTGCCATATAAGTTGTTTTCCTCTAGTTTATATCAATAAGTTGTTTCCTAAAAAGTAAATGTTTTCATCGTAGATTATGTATTAAAGAAAGAATTTAATTCCTTAAAAATTGTTGTCAAACAAAGCTATCTGTCGGGCAGGGAAATAAGCCCATTAAACCAACCCATTTCTCATCCAAACTGGGGCAAGCTAACCTGCGGACCCAGGTTTGTGTCTATCTCTAGTCCTAGTATCTTCTTAGATCACAAAGGAAAACTGCGATATTGGTCCCAAACCTATAATTACGATTGTAAATAGGTCCTTAAACTTTTCTTATTGTATATTAGTCTTAAACATTTAGAAAATGGGGAAGACTGAGTTAACACAGAGGATTTATTTATGTTGAGGAAAAACTTATAATAAAATGATTCATTAATTATAAAATAATTCTAGTATTATTTTAAATTACTAAAAAATAGTTATTTAACAGTTCAAATTTTATTAACATTTAAAATTTTGATATTTTCCTGTGAATTTTGCAGAGCTAGAGATAAATATGCAACTAAGAGGAGGTTGGTAACTAATTTGTAACGATAATCATAAGTTTAGGACCAACGCCTGATTTCAGGGACGCCCTGGAAAATTCTAACTTTCCCTTGTGGAGCCAAATTCTTCCACAGTCATCTGAAACAGAGAGCCAGAGATGCAATCGCCATGCCTGCACCTATGCAAGAATTACAACCTCGGCCTTCGCTCTCACCGTCCCACTGCAACAACCCGGTTCTTCTCTCCCTCCCGCAGTTTCAGCCTCCCGATTTCGAAAAGGTTAATGATCCAATGCCAGAGCAAGCCCAATGGTAGAAGTAGAACCCAGCCGGGAAGAGCTAAGCTGAAGGGGAAGAAGGAGAACGTGTGGAGCGTCGATAATGAGATGGGAAAGGCTTCAGATGAGAAGGAGAAAGAGAGGGAGAGAACCAGGCAGAGGAGGAGAGGGAAGGGGAACAGGTCCGACAAGGTTTTGGTCTCCGGCGCTATGTTGATGGAAGTCGAAACTGTCCTTCAAACTCAGGTGCTTGTACTGGTTCCAAGTTTGAAATATTCGCTCCGGAATGTTGATATCTACTGAGAATACTGCTGGTTTGGTTTTAGAAAATTTTACTTGTTGGGTAGTGTTGGAAATTGGAGTGGGAATTTAAGTACTTCAATAGACTTGTTTATCTGATGAGGTCCTGTTGTTTCTATAAAAGTAGTTTTTATCATTGTGTAGTGTTGCAGGAACCAGTTATAAGACCTGTTTGGAACACCTTTGCTAGTAGTGTGAGTGGGATATGGAAGGGAGTTGGAGCTGTATTTTCTCCCATTACTGCTCAGATGGAACCGATTGAGATTGGTGCCAGGAATGAAAACCTGTACGACTGCTACACGCTTTCTCGTATTGAGGCTGTTCCATCTCATTCTCGGGGACATGCATCTGAAATCCATAGAAGGATACACTGGGTGACCTTGAACCCTTACGGTGAAGTTCCGGAATATAGCGGTGGCATCAACCGAAGCAAAGAAGAGTTTGGAGCTGAAGGTGCTTCTATGTCGTTGAAAGAACAGGACAACCGAATGAATCATGCTTTGCCTAGGTTCGAGTCTTTTGACCTAGCGGCAAGTGATGTAATGGAAGAAGATGTTATGGGAAATGAGGCTGGTCTTGCCTTCTTCGAGGTTTGATTCTGTTTATCTTTTCTTTGATGAGTAGATAATAAAGGAATTTACTATCTTATATGTTTATGTTACCTGAGGGGAAAAAGAGTAAAGGGGTAATCTGATGTTGGTGTCTTCCTATCATTAGCTATCTGCCTTCCATTGTTTTTATAGCACTACCTTGATTTATTTATACCTGCAATTATAGAGCTTGTAGTTACTCAATTTTAGCTCTTCTTGAGCATTCAAAATCTATGACTGAATGATCAGCTGACTTGCAGGATGGATCTTATTCTAGGGGTCCTGTTGATATTCCAGTTGGTGAAGTTGATGACTCGAAGTATTACCTTTCTCCAACCTTCAAGTTTGAACAAGTAAGTTTAGCATGCCATCAAGGTTTTCTACAACCATTACTGAATTGAAATGTTTATAGCCTTTGAAGGGATTTGTTTGCTAATGAGAAGATATGTGATCTCCTTTTAGCAGGAAGATATCATTGTATTGATTGATTAATGTCTTCTTTATAACTTAGTGTTTGGTTAAAGGGTGCCACAAAAGGCTCCGCATTGTCCACACCATAGAATTCAGTGATGGTGGTTCGCATGTACAGATAATGAGAGTCGCAGTTTATGAAGAAGAGTGGGTGAGTCCTGCAAATATTCCTCATCAGAGGTTTGTCTCCTCTCTTCTTGGTTATTGGTTTCTGAAGCAAACATTAAATTGTATTGTTTTATCAATGAACTGGCAGGTCGTTTACAGTTTTGCAATTGGCCTTTCTAGTGCTAATCTGCTTCCAGTATTTAAGGATAGAAAAGGGAATGAATTATGTTTGGTGATCTTGTTAATATTGACATAGAACCTGTAGAAAATAATTCCCCAAGTCCAAAATAGCCTTGCCCATCTATCTAAATGACAATCCTGGCATGATTACTTTTTCTTGGTCAGTTCAACAACATTTTCTTGGTGAAGTTCAAGAAAATTAAGCTTGTTTTTACAAACTAGAAAGAGCCAAAGCCAAGTCTTCAGCGTTGTGGATTTTTTAGGTTCTGCGGTTCACATGACTCAGAAATGTTTGCTTATGGTGTAATGATGAAAACTGATTTCATGCCATTATGTTTGTGAGCAGTGATCTTGAGTTTGATCTGAAGCTATTTTCTCAACGGAAACGAACTAGGCCATCGGAGCTTACTGGGTCATGGAAGGTGTTTGAGGTAAGTGCCACTCCAGTATATGGCGAGGAGTTGGAACCTGGAGAAAGTAGTGGCATCCCTTATGTGTACCTCTGTGTGGAGACTTTAAAGGAGAGGAGCTTACCGGACAGTTCTGTCTACTTCAGAGAGGAAGAGATGGTGGACATGCAGGCTGCAACCATTCTTTGGCTGCCCGGGGGAGTGACCAGTTATGTTGACGTTAATAAGGATGGAATCCTTACAATCGGAGTAGGATGGTACTCGGATGAGGGAATCAACCTTGTGATGGAGAGGGACTATGGAACGGATGGAAAGCTTAAGGAAATTCGATGGAAGTCTGAGGTCAAGAGAAGATGGTCAGATCCCCTCCCCCTGTAAATTCACTGAATTGTTTTTTTCCCTTCTTGGTTTTCGCTTATTTCTAGACGAGTCATCTTTTCTGTTGCTTCTGTTTGAATTTGTCTTAGATATTAGTGGAACGGAAATAATCTTTTAGCATACAAAACACAAGTCTGCTTAGGATCTGAATCCAACTTTGCCCATGGTTATGTGAATGAAACTGTGCTGAGAAACTTGTCTTCAGTTCTATCTTGCACTTCTGACCCATATGAAACTTGCATTTAGCAATTAGCAATTAGCAGTCACATTTGACAAAAGTTATACGATGATAAGGATTAGTTTTGATGGTTAACATATATATAGAACTAATCACTACACTTTGTTATTGTTATTCTCTTTAACAATTGAAGTTAACTGAGACATTGACATTGGTACTGTTAAAAAGTGAACATCAGAACATAAAAATTAAAGGAAAAATCGATGAGAGCGGCTGTATAAATTTTACAAAGATCTTATTTTATCATGAAAAGGTAACATGCGCATAAATGTACACAATTTCAACAAAAATAGCAGAAATCATATGAATTCCACAAAGAAAATAAATTATTTAGCAAGTAATACACAAACACATGTAGCACTGCCTCTCGCCTAGCCAACCACTCAGATTACAAACACAAGCCCTAATAGCAGCAATACTCCGAGCATCAAAGCACTGTTCGTGTATCCAATGCTGCTAACTCCGTTAGAGGATGTTGGGGTTGAGGAGGAGGGCGTGGAAGGGCTGGTTGTGCCGGATGGCGAGGTGGAGGTTGTGCCGTTGGTGGCCGCAGCCCCAACATTGACGGAGAGCTTCATGCCAGAGGAGCAGTGGCCTGAGGTACCGCAAATGAAATACATAGTCCCAGGATTGGAGAGCGTGATGACTGAGTTTCCGTCGTTGTAGGATTTGAGGGCGTTTGTCGAGACGCAGTTGTCGTAGTTGCTCTTGCTGACTACGTCCAAGGAGTGCAAGCCACTGTATTGGAACACTGATGAAAATTCACTGATGGTTAGTGATCGATCTTGCCCCTCAAAGTGGTTTAATCGAAACGTTCAGTTATATTACTTCCAATATATACAAAGGTTGGTGCGTCATCAACTTACAGAGAGTGTCGCCAACGGCAAAAGTTTTCCCTGAAGTCCAAGTAGTGTAGTCGTAGCCTTGATTCCAACCGGAGGTGTCGCCAACGGTGTACTGGGTTGCAAGAGCCGATGGAGCCGCCAGAAGGAGGAGCAGAAGAGCAGTTACGGTTGTGGCCATCTCCGAAACTTACCAATTATTTCTGACGATGTCGAAGGGCATTAGGTCCTTAGTGTTATATAGAATTGAAGTAGGAGTTGATGGACGCATCTGGTCGTCGTCATCACCTGCTTCTTCTTTGTGATTGTTTATGCTTTTAAGTTAATTATGGCAACTAAACTATATAAACCCACTTAAAATAAGGCGCCAGTTGTTGACATACGGCTTCTTCGCCACCTTCTCCCTTCTGGCCACACCTAATACATTACCAAACTATATAATTTCTTTCATCACCATGTTCAACCTTTAAGTAGTTTTTATGTTTTTTTTTTCTCTTGGAGCAACTACTACGTCAACATTATTGTCCAAAATCGCAAGAATATTATCTTTTTCTTTAAGTATGAGTGAAGAAGAAGAAGAAGTTTGTCCTGGGCAACGCAGGCGAGATCCATAAGAAATCCTCAAAATCATTTCTTTGAATGTAAATGACGTCGAGGTATGTCAAAATTAATCAGAACTTTCATATGGGTAGACAATGATTCGCTGAAAATACAGTTTTTATCATTTTGAAACTTAGACATAACTCTTTGTATTTTTGTCCCTTTGCATCTATCAACTTGTGCTGACATTTATTTCTTAGATCATAATTTAAACTATTTAAAAATATCTTCTAGTAGTCTAAACTATGTAACAATAGTTTGTAAGTTGTGATAAACGGTTTAAATTATAGAATTTTCCTTTGTTCAAATAAAATAAAAATAAGGTTTCTTCCTTACCGATAGGAATTATGGCATAGTTTTAGAGAGTAAAGTATATAGGATTTTACAACAAAAGAGAATAAATTGTATTTTCACCTAAATTCTGGAGGGGCTTTTTAGTAAATTACCAAAACTCCACCAACTTCGTTGGTATATTTGTGTTTCTTAACGAACGTGTTTGTGATAATCTGCGGAAACATGGAGACAAATAAAATAAGAAGCATCATCTGGAAGAGATTAGTTATGGGCGTGTCCCACCTTCTCTTTGTCATGGAGTGGGGATCAGAAATTTTTTTGAGATGGTAGTAGTTATTTATAGAGAAAATGGGGCAATTTTGCCACTAATGTTAAGTTGAAAGTGTAATTTTGCTATTAGTGTTTTTTCATGCAACTTCCACTAATGTTACGGATTTTGTGCAATTTGTCACTGACTGTCGAATTTTCTCGTGTAACAAATAGGAAAAAATGGAGAACGTATAAGTTTCAATTTCAAATTTGCATTATCTGACACTCTAGGCCTTAAGTTTCTCAATCTATCATTTAACCATCATCTTCACCATTTCATTCCTTGGAAGAACAATTGGAATCCACATAAACAAATGGCTAATAGTTCAACAACAATCTTTGGGAGCCGTTGTTCATCGCCATGGAAGTAGTTAGTTGACTTTGATTATCATTTAAAAACTAAACATTGAAGGAGTGGTTACTCAATTACAAAAATCAATCAAAATTGCGGCAAAAAATAAGTGTAGAAACATAAAGAAAGGGATGGCAAAAAGGGAAGAGAATGAGGGATAGAAGGAAGAAATAATCAAAGCAAAGATTTATTTTTTGTTTTTGTTTTTTCTATTTTACATTGGTGAAGATTGTCAAAATAACTGATTTGTAAAGTTGAATACCTAGGGGTTAAGGACCAAAATTTTGGGCGTTAGTCCAAAATTTATTTCAATTTGCTAGCTGCTGACGTGAAATTGATGTCTTGCAGATGTAGCGTGAAATATTCTTATTTTGGACAAAATATTCCCATTATTAGACACTTGATGGCTATATAGGTTTTTTTAAAAAAAAAAACTTTGGTGGCAAAATTACTCCCAACACATAATATTATTAGTATTTTTGCATCAAAAAATATATTGATGGTAAAATTGACCTTTTAACCTAATATTAGTTGCAAAAGTGCCCATTTTCCCTTATTTATATTTCAAAAGAATGACACTCACGTACCCCATTCAAATGATATTAAGAATCCATAACAGAAAATCCTATATTTAAAGTTTGGATATACTTTGGCTCCCAACTTCGAATACCACCAAAGATATATTGTGCGCCAAATATTATAAAATACGATTTGAAATCTTTCAGGTTACCAAAAAGAAAAAAGCAGATTTCCTTCTAACTTTCCTAAATAATTATCATATCATAATATACCTTATAAAAGCTTCTAATTGAAAAAGAAAAAAGAAATTAAGACTAATTCCAATATTTCGCAGTTGGTATGGCTGGCGTGCCTACTCAGCTAATCTAGTTATACTGCCTGCCTGTTCCCCGATCGGTGCTTGATTCGTCAAGCGTCAGGAAGTTGGGCCCATACACAATACATTGGCGTAAAGAAAACCATGGCTAATATTTACTAGGCGTCCGAAACTACTACTTCTATCTATTTCTCTCTGTATCACAAAATTGAACATTTTACTGATTCCAGTAATTAATTTATAATTTTATATTTTTTAAATATTTATTATAAACATATGAATATCTCATATAAAAATAAAATTTTAAATATTATAGTTTCTAAATATTATTTTTAAAATTTTTTTCAATGCATATTAATATGAATATGTTTAAGTAAAATTTTAGTAAAAAATGATTAAAAAAAGTCAATTAATGCAAAATGAATAAAGTAATTGTTACATCAATAATCCTCAAAATTAATCGCATTAACCAAATACGGAAAGCTTACTTGGCTAACTGATGTGGCTTTATGGATTCATTTCTCGCCAACTGACCCACCATCAGTATGGTTTTCGAGGCCGATGTGGTCACCGTTTGTTACCTCATCTTCCTCTTTGCCTTCTTGCTCCTCTTCACCGATGCTATCATTTTCGCCACCTACACGTCCAAGCCAATGCCTTTAACTTTACAAAAAAAAACTTGTTTTACAAGTTGGAACTAAAAACGTAAGAAGCCTGACAGGGTTTGTAAGTCTAGCGGCTTGAAATTATGCAGCCAGCAAATATGTGTATTTATATGTAAAAGTATGTACGAGAGATAAGTGTAAATTACAATGATAAACACACATATACGATAAGTACTTGAAACAGATAAGGATAAAGTATTGTGTGTTATGTGCTAGAGTTATCTGTTTCGTTAACAACCCCCCTTAATGTCAACAGTCTACTTCGGACGTTGAGATTACCTCGAAGAATAATGAAAGGCTGCTAAGACAGGGGTTTAGTTAGGATATCAGCTAACTGATCTTTAGATGAGACAAAGTAGACTTGTAAAGCTCTCTTGGTAACTCATTCTTGAACAAAATGAAAATCGATCTTTATGTGTTTTGTGCGAGCATGAAAGGCTGAGTTGACTGTTAGATACGTAGCTCCAATATTGTCACATTATAGGATCGGAAGAAAGTATGAACCAATGACCATCTCACAAAAGAGATTGCAACCAGACAATCTCAGCTGTTGCATTAGCTATCGCTTTATATTCTGCTTCTGTGCTGGAACGGGACACGGTCTGTTGCTTGCGAGAGCTCCACAAGATCAAGTTAGGACCAAGAAAAATACCACAGCCACCGGTAGACCTTTGGTCATCAATGCTGCCAGCCCAATCCACATCTGAGAAGGCATTCAAGGTGTTGGAGTTAGATTTTCGAATGTGCAGTCCAAGACCAGCAGTTTGTTTGAGGTATCAAAGAATTCCCTTCACAGAAACCAATGTTGTGTCGTGGGCTCATGCATAAATTAACACACCTTGTTTGTAGCAAAAGATATATCTGGTCTAGTGAGAGTTAAATACTGAAGGGCCCTGACGGTACTTCTATAGGTGGTGGTATCAAGCAATAGTGTCCATTGTTCCTTGGAGAGTTTTGTAGTTGTAGACATAAGTGTATGGACTGGCTTGGCTCGATCCATATTTGTATGAGGTAAGATATTAGTGATGTATTTCTGCTACGATAGAAGAATGCCATTAGGAAGATGTACTGCCTCGATGCCAAAGAAGTAATGGATGGTGCCCATGTCTTTAACTGGAAAATCAAGCTGAAGCCTTTAGAGAACATCATCAATAGCAGATGGTTTGGAGCTAGTGACGATGATATCGTCAACATAAATGAGCATGTACATAGTAAGATTACCTCGATGTAGTATAAAGATAAAAGGGTCAGCTTTGGAGGAGACAAAACCATACGCCAATAGTCGAGAGCTGAGTTTTGAGTACCCTGCTCTTGGAGCTTGTTTAAGCCCGTAAATTGCCTTCTTCAATTTGCAAACATGATCTGGGTGCTGAAGATGTACAAATCCTTGTGGTTGGGTCATGAACACTTCTTCATCAAGAAAACCATGGAGAAAGGCATTTTGAATGTCGAGCTGCCTCAAACTCCAATTTTTAAAAATGGCAATGGATAAAACTATTTGAATTGTCGCAGGTTTAACAACCGAACTATATGTTTCTCTATAATTAATCTTTTCCTGTTAACTGTAACCTTTGGCCACAAATGTGGCCTTATGCTTTACGATGGAGCCATCAGGATTGGTTTTGAGTTGATATACCTACTTCGAACCAATAACATTCATGTGTGAGTGTTGGGGTACCAATGTCCAAGTTTTATTGTCAACAAGAGCACGAAACTCTTCATCCATTGCTTCCTGCCATGACTTGTGCCTTACTGCAATAGAAAAACATGAAGGCTCACAGTCAATAAACGTAATATTTTGGGCAATAAAGGCCCTCGAGGTAAGATACCGAACAGTCTCATCTGTGTATTGCTTGGGTTTCACAATGTTGTCGTGAAGACGTGTCTGCATGGAATGCCTTAGTGGTGGAGGTGGCTCACTTTAATCACAGGAGCTCAAGGCTGGTTCACTAGGCGAGTCCAAGTAAGAGGTACTGGGAGATAGGAAGTCTTCGTGAGCTAGTGATGGAGATGATTCAAGAGAAGGAGTAAGCTGGACTTGATTCGACAATGGCAAGGGAAGTACCGAAGGTAAAGGAAGTGAGTTTAGTTAGGAAGTTTGATGGCTGGTCTTTGATTTTGAGTGGAGATTGGCAAAGGGAAACAGGTTTTCATCAAAGATCACATTTTTTACAATGTATACTCACCCAGACTCAAGGTCAAAACATTTATAGCCCTTGTGGTGGCCACTATATCCAATGAAGATACATTGTTTGGACCTGAAATCAAGCTTCCAAGAATTATATGAGCATAGGTGAGGACAGCAAGCGCATCCAAAGACCTTGGGAAAATTGTAGTGTAACATTCCCATATCCCACATCGGTGAATTGTGGGAAGCCTTATGTGGATATAGGCTCCAATTCCAGAACACAAGCACCTAGCACTTATCATTTTCTAAAGGATAGCCCATGTGGTCTAGCGGCTTGAAATCATGCAACCAGCAAATATGTGCATTTATATGTAAAAGTATGTATAAGAGAAGTGTAAATTACAGAGATAAATACACATATACGATAAGTACTCAAAACAGATAAAGATAAAGTATTGTGTATTATGTGCTGGAGTTATCTGTTTCATTAATAGGAACTAAGGTTGCTGTGAATTCTTTTGCAGGAATTTTCCACTTCGCTACATGTCTTAGGTAGCTATCCAGTTTAACCATACCAGTAAGTGTATTGTCTGCCTAGCAGCAAATGCAAGGTCGAGTACTTCGTATATGGACAGAATTGGATGTTAAGAGTATCATCCTTTGGACCGGCAAGTGGTTCGTGCTGGTGCAAAATGGGGTGAATTGAAAGGTTTTAGCGTCATCTCGGCTCTATGTTTTTTTATTGAGGTTTTGGCTAGCTGCTTGTTAGCTTGTGTAGGAGATTAACTTGTGTGGCTTCTAATTCTTCTTAATAAAATATTCTTTTTGTGGCAGTTCAGAAAAATAATGTATTGTGTACCTTCATGAAATGCAAAGCACAAGAATTAGCAGCATTTATGGAATATGTTGTACGCGGTTCACTTTGGGATGTTATCTTTTGGAAGGTAAAATGTATTGCACACAAACTAAATCAACTTCAGTGAAGAAAGAACTTCTTTGTGAAGCTAATCATTAACATGGGGTTCAATATAAATTCATCATTGCCATATTTCCCTTTTCAATAGTTCAGGCTATATAATATATGATGTACAATCATAAAGAGCTTACGATTTTTTTGCAAAAGATGTTGAGATTCGAACCATTAGCAAGACTGCTAATACAACAACAAACTTGCCTTCATTATCCCTCATAAAAAGATTTATCTGCATTACACATTTCCTACCCCTCATAAGATGTCCAGACATTACAGAGTGCTCAACAACTTCCAGTAACAAAACTAACTTGAAATTTTTCTTTAGCTATAAACTCCTATACTCTGGAAACATTACCTACATCTTTACTTAATTACATGAAAAGCTTTGTTTCCTTCCTTATCAAGCATCCAAATTCTCCATCTTGATGTTACTCTCGAGGGGCACATATTGGCCAAGATAATGATGTATGGCAATAAGAAAACCAAAGAGGGAATACAAGAGAGAAGGAAAAGAAAACTAGGGAAAAGGAAATTTTACTCAATTCAATATCATAAAAAATTGTCTTAAAAAGTCTGCTTTTCCCAATTTATAAGATGAGAAAGTTTAAAGGAAATAATAATGAAAGAAAACTAATAAACTATTAAAGGAAACAAATAAACTCGGGAAATAAATAAGACAACAAATAACCCAATTAAAATTTATTTCCTAATTCTATGCCTAAAATAAGTTTGCCTAAAATCTTTACGCTACATGATTCTTCCCCGGTTAAAAAAAAACTAGACTCCCTCGAGTGTGACTGCAAATACCAATCTAAGAACACCGAGTCCAACTCACGAAGGTCTTCCTTAAACATCTAAGTAGCATCCAAAGGTGGGCATCCCGTCCACTTAACTAGGTAACAGCGACTACCACCAATAATAGAGCTTAATAACTCATTATTAAGAATGTTGTCAATCTCATCCTTTGGCGTAGGGAAATACGGGGTCTTTTTTATAAGTGTTCATGCAGAAGTTCCACTTAACAAAATAGGAGGCTCAAATGTGCCTCGATAAGGTGATAGATCTTTCACATTAAACACAGTAGTAATATTAAGTTTACCAGGTAAATTAAGCACATATGCATTTGGTTCAAGCTTCTTTAAAACAGAAAATGAGCTCATGGCTCTAGCATGTAACTTTTTAAAATTAGTTTTTGCTAGTCATTATGGTCTTATGAACCATGACTTCATCACTAACATTAAATTTCTTACTTTTATGATGCACATCAGTAGCAAGTTTATAGTTCAAATTATTCATGGTAATCTTTCGTTTAACCTCAACATGTAAATTATGGATATGTTGGGCAAAGGATTCATCAGGTTCAAAAACCTAGAAGTGAAGAGGAAGAGGAACTAAGTTAAAAGGAGTGCGAGGCTTGTATCCATAGTGATACGATCAAAGAAGGCACAACCAAGGATGGCAAGGATCCATTGAAGATAACTAGTGGACCATTGACAAGGAAAAAGGCTAAGGAGCTCACTAGTGCACTTCAAGCTTTTGTCTCAAGCTTTTCATGGAGAATGGACTTGGAATTTCGCAAGGAGCTGCTGGAACATGCAAGGAATCATATGGAGATGATGGCCAAGCTTGGATTTTGACAGATTGGTGATGTTCTAGTAGAAAAATCATATCTTGAGTTACACAGACCAGAATTAAGTAATTATTGATTCATTGGAAAGCTAACATCTGGAGCTACAAATCATATAAATACCATGAAACCCATTTTGTACGTTAAGGGGGTCCAATTTAGCTTCAAAGTCGCGATTTGTGAGTCATCACTGGTTCAGAAGTAGTTGCAGTATTTTGGGCATATCTTTGGCTTTAGATGTCCATTTTGTATGATTTAGGTATCATTTGAAAGCTAAGAAATATATATACAACTTTCATGCTTTGCATTTTGAGAAATCATGGCTGCATCAAGTTCGAATTTCAGCTTGAAGTTGAAGACACAAGCAAGAACCACCCGAGAAGACTATTTTGGGGTTTTTATGGCCAATCTTGTGTTGTAATGTATTTTATTTTATTTTCCTGATAATTAACATTATTTAGGATGTTATTTAGGCCATGCAAGTGATTCAGGTCACTTAGAATAAATGGAATTTGCTGCACACCTTAAACAGTGTTAAAAGGGTGTAGGAATCCTAGTTTGACTAGGTTTTCTTGAGTCCTTTGTAACTAGGTTTCTTAGGTGACTTGGGCTGCAAATTTTGCTGAGTCTTTTATCCTAGTTTAGGCCTATAAATAGGCATATATTCTAGTTGTAAAACATAACCTTGACATGAAATAATATTGCTACTTTGGAGAGAATTTCTCTTTGGTTCTTTGTGGACTACCTTGGTGCACAAGTGTGCTTGTGTTCCTGGTGTTCTTATACTCTTTGTTTCTAATTAGAGGTGGGAGTCTTAAAATCCAGTCCCTTTGATGTCTTGTGGAGCTTAAAAACATCTTGGGTGCATTTCATGGTCTTTATACCATCGGGGTTTGCATCACATAGACACACTCAAAAAGATTCAACCCCATTGTCTTGTTAACAGAGTTATTATCGGCAAACTCAATATTAGACAACAACAAATCTCATGTACCCTGTTTTTCACCAGCAATATATCTAAGCATGTCCTCCAGATTACGATTAACAACCTCTATTTAGCTATCAGTTTGGGGGTGAAAGGCGAAGAAGAAAAACAAGTTTGTACCACACAATTTCCAAAAGATCTTCTAGAAATAGCTCACAGATTTGACATATCTATCAAGTACTATATAATCTGGCAACCCATGTAACTTAACTACATCTCTAAAAAACAACTTAGCAATATGGGATGCATCATTTTGTCTATTACAGGGAATAAAATAAGTCATATTGGAAAATTTATCAACCACGGCAACGATAGAGTCATGATCTTGAGCAATTTAAGGTTGTCCTAACACAAAATCCAGGCTCAAATCCTTCCAATGAGTGTATGGCGGTAGGAATAATGTATAAAGCCCAGTGTTCTTCTTTATAACCTTAGCTAATTAATACGTTTGAAATCTAGATATAATTTTTTCCATATCTCTTTTTAATAAGGGCCAATAAAACCTATCCTCAACCAGCGAAATAGTCTTATCCATACCAAAAGGTCCTACCAACCTTCTTACATGTAATTCCCAAATTAGAAAATCTCTAAGTGAAGTACAAGGAACACACAACTTATTAGCCCTAAATAAATAACCATCAAACTAAGGAAGTCATTATACTCCCTCATATCACCATAGTTAACAACTCAGTAGATTTCACCAAGTAAAATCTAAATTTAATCTCTTAACTATTCAATTTGTCATTAAATAGTCCCCTATCTCTAAAGGTGATTATTAAGGTCCTCTAACTCAAGCAATACGCTCAATTTGAGTCCAAGATGTTATCTCTAATGGAAAATGCATATGTGGCATTTAATATCCCCCTACTTGGTCCCACATACCACATGGCAAGACAATAAGTAGCAATACTGATGGTACAATAAATCTTTGGCTCAAATTAACAAAAAAAAAATAATTTTAAATACTTAAAAGATTAATAACTCAATCTTCCCCAATTCCAACCCTAAATTAAGAACAGCGCTGCCACCAATTTTCTCTTCTTAATGAGCACCACCACCATTATCTCGTTGCTGCTGAAATCAGGCCAATTGGGAGCGGCGAGGCTAAGGACTATCGGTGAGCATATTTGCAGGCTAGGGATTCAAGCAATTTTTAATTTTAGCGGATGATTTAAGTGAAAGAGGAGACTCAAGAGGGCGATTCGAGAGGAAGAAAAGATTTCGAGCAGCGATTTAAGCGGAGAAGAATATATATATTTTTTATTTTCTTCTCCATCGATTTCTGTCTCTGATTCTCTTTATTTCTTTCCCATGAAACCTTTATCCTTCAACAAGCACAATCGCCGCCATGTTTGATTTTCTCTATCTCTGTCTCATAGAATTGTTGTCTTTGTTGACTATTGTGATTCTTTCTATTCAGCACAGCCTCTAGCTGATAGCCTTCAGCAAGCGTATGTGGGACTAGTGTTTGATGCCGATAGCCATTCAATTGAGTGGGGTTGGCATCTGAGCACCATGGATGATTCTCTAATTATAATGAAATTGAAGCCCTGTTGTTCAGGTTTGCAATTGTACAGCTTTGGAGGCATTTGTTGACAGAAGCAAAGTTGTATTTTGAGCGGCGATTCAAGTGAGAAGAACGGGCTATGGACTATTAGCGATGGTTAGGCTTGTTCAAGAGGAAAAGAAGTATTGTCGCACCAAAGGTGGAGAAACAAGTCGATTGGATCTCATTAGAATCAGGCAAGATGATTGGTTTGTGTTATTTGTGTTTTAGGTCCTCAAGATTATTATTTGTCAATTCGGGTCTGAACTTTCATTTATGTACAATATAGTCATCCATTTTTAGTTAAAGAGGAAGCCATGTGACAGAGTGTGTGCCACATAGGCAAATTCCATCCAAATTAATGCCTGAATTGACAGTAAAGGCTATAATATGACATGCTAATTGAGTTTAGAGACTTCAATAGGTATTTTTAGAGTTATGGGACTATTTTAGGACAAACCGTATAGTTAAGAAATCAAATTTAGATTTTACCCAAATTTTATCAAAATCAACACACATTTGGTAATCCTTCTTCATCCTATCAACCCATGGGACCTTAACACTAAGCACTTAAAGGTTGTCGATCATTCCATCAACTACCTTGTTTTTAACACCCAACTTATGCTTAAGTACAAAGTTGTATTCACTTAAAAAGACGCACCACTTAGCATGGTGAGAGTTAAGCTACTTTTGAGAACTACGTTACACTAGAGCTTGATGTTCAAAGTAAAGGATGATCCTTAAGGTAAAAGGTAGTGTCTCTAAAACCTAAGGGATTATATCACAACATAAAATTTCTTTTCATATGTGAAGTACCTCTACGTAGGCTCAAAAAGCTTGTTACTAAAGAAAGCTACAAGATGGCTTTCTTGACTAATGACACCTCCTGCCCCTACCTTAGAGGTATCACAAAACACCTTTGATACCTTACTGAAGTTAGGATGTCGAAGCACGAGTACTTCATTCAAGCTCATATTGATTTTCTAAAACAATTTAAAGGTTGCTAAGGTCCATTTAAATTCACATTTCTCAAGACAATCCTATATAGGAGTAGTGTTGGTGTTGAAACCCTTAATGAAATGCTTATAAAAAGTAGCTAAACCTAAGAAACTTTAAAGATCTAAAATTGTACTAGGTTCATACCACTCTTTAGCAACTTTCACTTTGCAAGGGTCAATTGCTATCCCCTATGCACTTATTATGAAACCTATGAAAAGCATTTTATCTTGCAAAAAACTACATTTCTTAAAGTTCATATATAGCTTAGACTCCTAAAGGCCATCAAAAAGCTGACATAAGTGACCAGGGTAGCTGACATAAGTGACCAAGGTGTTTTTCTCTAAACTGATTGTAAACTAAGATGTCATCAAAGTCAACAATATGAAACTTGCCTAAAAATGGTTGAAAGACATGTATCATAACATTTATGAATGTGATAGGTACATTAAATAACTTGAAGGCATAACGAACCACTCATACAAACCATCCTAAGTCTTAAAAGCAATTTCCCACTCATCTCCCAGCCTAATCCTAATCTGGTGGTACCCACTACATAAGTCTATCTTAGAGAACCACTTAGAGTAGGGTATGGGAAACCTATACTAACTGTGTATGTTCTTCAACTACCATCACTCTCTGGTGCTAACAAGGTTGAGACAGTGCAAGGACTATGGTTGTGTCTAATAAAACCCCTAGCTAAAAGCTTTTTCACTTGCCTGTTTAACTCTTCACAGTCAGTTGGGTTCAATTTATAATGAGGAAGGTCCTAAGACTAAATCAATGGCATGTTGAATTTCTTTTATAGGCAGTTGTTCTAATGGGAGTTCAATAGGTATGATATCAGAAAATTTTCCTAAAAAATTAGATATACTGGGTGTTTTGACTGAAGATGTAAGCCTCTAGACATGATTCTCATTTGCTACTACAACAAACATATACCCACTAGTTAGGATTTCTTGAAAAAAGGTCTTACCATTCAGAAGCTGGATTGTGGGCCTTCTTAGCACTATCATAATAGGGTTTGACTGGGATGCAGTGTTCTTGTAGTTTGGCCTAGCAGGATTAAGAATAATGCTCCTACAGTCCTACTTTATGCCTAAACTCGTAAGTGTTAGCTCTACCATGGTGAGTTATATCTAGGTCATACTACCAATACCATCCAAGCAAAATATAGGATATATCCATGGGTAAAACATCAGAGTAAATCTCCTTTTTATAATTCCCAGTGTGCAGGAGAATGTGACATCTTTCAGTGACAGGAAGGGTGATTTTATTAATCCAAGCTACTCTAAAAGGTGTAGGGTATAGTGCAACCTTAAGGTTCAAACGAGCTATGGCTGCTTCAACTATCACATTCACGGTACTACCCCCATCAATTCCTAGTTTACAACTATGTTTACTACACTTAATGAAAGTATTGAAAATGTTTATTCTCTTCCAGTCATCACCATTACTACTTATGAGAGCTTTCACAATAGTGACTACACACCTCAAAACATTATAGTGTTTCTTAACTAGAGGTAACCCATCAAGTTCATCTTCATCACCTGAATATTCTACTAGGTTGACCACTTGGCTGGTTATCTAGTTCTTATTCGATTACTAGGGCTCTGTGAGGATGACGGGTTGTAATGTACCCCTTACCATGACATTGTGGCACTAGACAATCGGCTTTGGATGAGGTCCATTAAGGATGGCAGGACCTGAAATAGATCTCTAGCCTTAACGCATGTTGGTAGGTGTTCTTTAAAGTGTCTATCATATTTAACTCAACTTTTCTTTTGATATCTCTTTTCAACCCATTCATAAACTTACCCACAGTCTGAAACTCAACCTCATTGATCTCTACTCTTATCATAAGTTCATCAAATCTTTCCATGTAATTATCCATAGTAGAAGTTTACTTAAGCTTAAGTAGCTAGTCATATAATTATCTCCAGTGAAAGGTAGGAAAGCACTTCTCAGTCAATTTTTGCTTCATAACAACTCATTGCCTAATCAAGTGTTTGTTCAAGTTTTCTCGTGATTGTTCAACCCCATGCCAGTACTTCTTGGCTAGTTCTACCAAGTTCAGTTTAGCAAACCAAATTCGCTCCATATCAATCATGTGATACCAATCACAATATTCCTCTAACTCTTCCAACCAACCCAAGAAATCATTGGCATCCATCTTACCATTATATGACCGCATGTTTATCTTGACCATCCTAGTAACTCCCCAATCTTCCTGATGGTTCTTGAAGTTTTCTGCCTATTTCCCCAGTCGTAATCCTGATCCTGAGCTAATGTCCTAGGGCTTTCACTATTTAAATCATAGGTGGAAAAATTATCCTTTTTAGTCAGAAAAGATTTTGTTGAACCATCCAAGCTTAGACTGAGTCATCAACATTTTGGGCAAAAGTGGGTTGCCTTACATATTGGTTTTTTTCTTGTTTATGGTCTTTTTTTTCAGTCCTACCAAGTTGGTTGATGGTTTCTTCTATCCTAATTAACCTACTTCAAAATAAAAGTGGGAGAAATAGTTTTTTTTTTTGTGGCTAACCCTCCCCAGCCAAAGGAATAAAAAATATAAAAGAAATTGTCTTCAAAGATTTGATTTCCCCAATTTATAGAATGGGAAAGTTTAGAGGAAATAATAATAAAAGAAACCAAATAAAATATTAAAGAAAATAAATAAACACAAGAAATAAATAAAATAGCAAAGAATCTATTTAAAATTTATTTCCTAATTCTATGTCTAAAATAAGTTTGAATACTATATTTGAGCACTGCATTAAATGGCGGCTGAGATGATCATATAGAGCCATCTTGTCAATTCCCTAATGATGATAACTCTTACAAACATAGTAGAACACATTTTGTGCCAACAAGCTCACTAAATTGGCAATCACCATAACCTCTACAAAGAAGCAACCCAACCACAATACTCACAAAAACCCCATAGCTTTCTCCATTGTGCACCATCACTAACCCAAAAATGCCCCATTTAGTAGCACAAATCACCAAATAAATGAAAACTAGCACATAAGCCATATTTGTCCTCCTCTGCAACAACTCATATATAGCTCTTCTTCATCACCGCAAACCCATAAAGAGGCTCCAACATCGATGCAACACTATCCAAATGCCACAAGCCGGTTATGTACACATGAACACCCCAAAAAAGTACTAAAATGCAAGTAAATGAGACCGATAAGAGAAGCGGGTTCTGGGTACCAATACAGATGATTAATAACACTAGGAAACATATCAAGAAAGCATAGTAAAACATCGTAAGGAGAGCTACACACATGAAGGTAATAGAGATGCAGTTTTAACACATTCAGAATGGCTACAAGGGTGGAAAAGAAAGACACCGGCTTGGACTTGTAGAGAGATATGACAATAAAGGTGATGGTAATAGTGGAGAATAGCGAGAAGGCAAAGAGGAATATGGGTGGCAGAATTATATGACGACCACAAGCGGCAAAAAACCATACAAATGATGTCGAGAAACAAACTCGTAAAGCCAACAACTAGCTAGGTCAACTTTCCATTTGTGATTAACGCATTTGATAGACAACAAGATAAGACAGTAACAATATAGTAATTTGAGTACTAATGATGCAACAACTGATAGTTTTGAGATAATTAAGTAACATTAGTCATAATTTAGGGATGATGCATGACATTTACCCATAACTTTGAAAAAATTTTATAGTGCAACCAATACACAAATAAGGTCGAGAAGTAACAAAAGCCCGTGAAGTGGTGCACAAATAAATTTTATGTTGGAGTTTTTCTAATAGAGAAATACATTTTGTGAGAGCTTTTTGCCTAATAAAGTCTAATGTGGTTATTGTTTGTACTCAATGTAACTATTGGATATCGACATCTTTTATAATATATATTAAGAAAGAAAGAGACATCTAATTAAATTTTGTTGCATAAATATTAAGGTTCATGACTTCTATCAAAATATTTAAAAATTCTGGATTCAATCATCAAACTATAAACAAGTTTGCTGGCTTTCAATAACTTTATCAACTTGCCCAGAGATGTGATTGGTGATTACTTTTCACATAAATCTTGTTGTGCAAGAGCCTTTGAACAGAAGAAACCCCTTAGCTATGTTTGCAGCTTCAGGCTTTTGTTGCTATTCAAGCAATCTCTCTCTATTTTGATGGTTATCTCATCCATCTTTACCAACGTTCAATGTATCATTTCTATAAAACCTTGGAGAAAGTATACATTGAGTTCAACTTTTATTATTTTGTGAAATAAATCCTAAAACTTATCAATTTGTTAAACAAGTCCTAAACCTTATCACCATTAGTCCTAAAAGTTTCAAGTTTAAATTAGTCCTAAAACTTTTGTTTCTGACGAAAAATGCTGATATGACAATGCCGCTATCTTTGGTGGCTAAACCAAAACTTTTCAAAATCTAGAGACTTACTTGAAAATTTTATCAAAATTTAAAGTTTACTTGCAAATTTTTAACAAATCTAAGAACTAAACTGAAATTTTTATTTAAAAAAAAATATAAAAATCAAATTGTAATTCCAAACAAATTAAAAACTATATTATTATTCCCAAATTTACACACGAAGCAATTTGGAGCTCAATAAAGTGAGCAGAGCTACTTTAGTTAAACTATTCAAAGCTAATCAAACTTACTTTACTCCATTATCAATGAATAAAGTAAATTGTTTCACCTGAGTGAGTCGAATTTGTGTTTCGGTAGAGTGGGATAGAATGCCCATCTTAGAAATATCAAGTTAAGTCTAATGAAGTTAATGTAGTCTACCGGAACTTTGACAGGTCCACTCCATTAGAGTGGGTTTGTTTGCTAATCTACCAATGATGGTGTGGAAGAGGTTAAATATTACTACTTTAAATACTAAAGTCTCATCCTTATTCGTCAAACTTTAAGCTACTTGGTTCCAAAATTTGAAAAATAAAATAAAAAATAAGGTCCAAAATATTTTTTAAAATCTACAATTTAGACCTCATATTCGTTTTTGAAAATATTTAATTTAAGTCCCAAATTTAAAAAAAATGAAAAATGACATAAAAATTTTAATAAAATATTGAAGTAAGTCACCAAAATTTGAAAAGTGTTATTTTAGTCATTATAGATAATGATGTTATGTGCCACATCAGTATTTTCTGTTAAAATCAAAAGTTTTAGAATTGATTTAGCATAACTTGAAACTTTTAGGACTATTGGTTATAAATTTTAGGACTTATTTGGTAACTTGAGAAGTTTTAGGATTGATTTGGTAGAGTGTAAAAAGTTCTAGAACTTAAAGTGTACTTACTTCTAAAATCTTATATGGCAGCAATATTCGATTTTATGCTGAAAAGTTAGCTACCTCTTGTTTCTTTTTTCAATTGCATAGAAGATTGTGTATAAGGTTTTGTTATTTTGCTAATACTGTATATTGCTAATTTACAGGACGTACCTAGGATACAAATCTAGGAGGTGAGTTGTTAACATGTAAAAAAATTTAATAAAAAACAGAAAACATTAAATAATGTTACATGTAAACACATGAAATTCAAAAGTTTTTAATAATAAAAAATTAAATTTAAAAACTGTAACTCAAAATTTAGCACAAAGCTCTTTCATATCTCTAAAATCATTAAGTACTAAATCAAATTGAGTCTCTGTAAGGTCCTTTTTAATATATAAAGCAAACTATCACGAGAAATTTGTTGTCCATCTTGTTTCTCAATTTAATTTTTACAATTTTTAAAGTTGAAAAAATTCATTCTGTAGTGACAGTTGACACATGAAGAATTAATATCAAACAAATTAAACTATTAACAAGAAAGTAATAACTTAATTAAAGTGTTTCAAATGAGTCCTTCATTACCTTAAAGGTGCAAAGGATTATTGGTAATATTACCAAAGTGAAAATCTAAATTTGCATGGGTACCAAATGCTAATTGGGGCAGGGATAAAGAAAGTTGCAAATCTAGATGAAGTTATATATTCTTGCTCAATAATTGTGTCATTTCTTGGAGTAGCAAGAAACAAATTTTTATATCCTTGTCAACAATAAAGGTCAAATTTGTTGCAAGTGTTGCTAATGTATAAGTGGCTTTGTGGATAGGTTATGTCACGAGTTTACTTAGGGTTCATTGTGCCTTACCATAAGCCAATCACCATTTATTATGATAACGTGGCTTTGTTGGCTTATATAAAGAATTTAAGTACCATAAAAAAGCTAAACATATTTGCATTGCTTCAACTATAACTTCATAGGGGATGCAATTGGAAAAAATAGAAGTCAAGATAAAGTTTCTTTCTATAATCCCTTGGCATCAAACTCTCTTACTAAGTTATTGCCACCAACCCATTTTGCTAAACATGTCAATGTAATGGTTTTTCATATATTGTAAATTGTTGGTCTAACTTTTCTTGTGTCTTAGATGATACTCTTGTATGGAAGATATATTACATTTTGTTAATAAATAAAATTATTGTTTATCCATTCTTATGAGCACATTGTGCTTATACCACAATAAAGAATTAAGGCATGTCAACCATAAGTAGAGTCTAATTTTCTTACATGAATCATCTGCCCTTAAATTATATCTAAGATCAATGATAAGACTGCTCAAGTGATTAAATGCAGACTGTTTTAAAGAATTTTTCTTTTAAGTGGGTTCATTACATTTAAGTGGTAGTCACATCAATCAACATGTGACAACTTGAGTTTTATGGTTGTCTTGATTAAAGTGTTGATCAAGATAATGTGCTATTTTTAATGAAATTCATATGCACTTATACATCCTATCCTATGAACCAACATTACTTATCATTTGTGAGATGATATAGTGATAATGACATGCTTTAGACACGCCTTCTAATGAGACCTCATTAGGAGAAACACAACTTGTTGTTTTAAAAGAAACGACACCTCTTATCTAATTGTTAAAACATTTAGTAGTGTACTTGGATACCATGACAGATATGACTAAGAAAGAAAATAAGTGAGTTGTCTATTGTCTTACTCATGTGTGAGTTTCTTTGCATATACCTTTAGTGATAACTATTGCCTATTATTAAGTAATTTGGATGATTATGATTGTTTTAATGAGTTGCTGATAACTATATATGGTAATTCGGCCATATGTATCCTCATTAGATAATCATATGATTTTGGCTTACTTGATAGCTAGTACTAGGAAAGGCTGTTTTTGTAGTTATAAATGTTACAAGACAACATGGATGATACACTATTTGTTTATACTTAGACTTTGAGCACTCATATGAGTTACTTTGTGTAATACATGAGCTTAAGTATAAAGTAACTGTAATAGACAAGTGAACTTGGTGTTTGGTATACTTTATGAGTTTTGATAGCATAAACTAACAATGGATAGGGGTAAATTGTATCGTAGATGCCAAACCTTTAAATTGGATCATAAAAATTTGTCAATAACCCACATATAGTTGGTCAATTATCCCAAGCCTTAGTAGTGAATTGCATTTTAGTCCTTCCATCTTTGGAACTCGTTAAGCCTAACAAATTTTGCAGGCAATATTGCATCAGTAGTCTATCCCAAGCCTTTTTTTTTTCATAAATTTAAACAAGAAGATGAAACTTTTAAGGAAATGCTAGAATGATATTGAATGATGACTTAAAAGACAATTATATAGTTACTGTGAATCACTGTGATGATGAACGCCTCACCATCTGTCTAATTGAAGTGCGTGATATTACAAATTTTGATCTAATAGAAGGTAACATTTATCAATATAAGATTTTGCTAGCTTGATGATGACAAGTAGGGGTGTTTATTACAATTGGATCAGATTAAAACAAATTTGAATAGAATAATTCAATTAATTTTTAATTCTTATAAATTGATTTAAATTATCTAAATTACATGTTAAAACTTAAAAAAATATGATAAAAATTAACATTACATTTCATGCATAAAGTTAAAGGCTAATTTATAACATCTAGTTCATAGTTGAGGAAAAGGACCTTATAATTTCAGTTTATTTAGTTTGTTCAGTTTTTAAGTTTAGAAACCAATAATCGATATAATAGCCATATATGAAATTGGGCTTTGAATGGATCCGAATGAAATAACCAAATCCAATCTAAAAATTCCTTTTAAATTTTTTTGAAAGGGACTATAATTTTGCAAGAGATATTGAATTGCTTGTCTGGGTTGATCCTTTGAGAGGTTGGCCCTAGTTAGTAATTTGATATTGGGTTTCTAGGCCTATAGCTATAGGTTGCTGAATTTGTTTCGTAAACTCAAAAGTGACATCAGCCCATTAATATTAACAATAAAACTATAAGAAAAAAACAAATTCAAAGCTAATGTAATTCCAACTCCCAAGTAGAGGTGGGAGGTGGGCCGGGTTGGCCCGGACCGAACCGGGACCGCCCCACCGGTCAAACCCGCCCCAGACCGCCCCGTGAGAAGCCTGCAATATTATGGGCCGAGTATGGGCCCAATAGGAGGAGGGAGACGCAAAAAAGACCGGCCCGGACCAGACGAACCACGCAAACCAGCCCGACCTGGACCCGGACCGCCCCGCCCCACCTGGCCCGCCGCAACGGCTCCCTACTGCATATAACGTTAACCTGCGAAATTTTTTTTTTAAAAAAGGGCTAATTACACAGCAGGCCCTCCAACAGCTTTCTGCTCCATTTCAGCCCCCAAAATTTCATTTTTGCCCCTTCCCAACAACTAAATTTCAAGGACTTTTTGGTCAAACTAATTTTTCCCCTCCCCCTATAAATACCAATGCCATTTTCACTCAATCCTCACACAATCACTCAATCTCTCTTCTTCATCTACTATATTCTCTCAACCATTCTCCTTATTTTCTTAATCTCTTCCAAATTTCTTACTAATCTCTCCCTAATATCTTCATAATCCTCTCTTGATTTTGCATTAATCACTACTATTAGTACGTGAGGCATGGCTTCAAAAGGAAAGGGCAAGTCAACAGATAGTTCATCTTCCCGCAACACTGGCCTCCGAGCCTTGTTCCGTCGCCGATCTCGGCCCGCCGATAAAGGCATTTCAATTCAAGAGTTTCACGACGATGATGCCGGAATCGATATGACGAATTACGATTTGGGTCTCGACGATCAATTATCCGATGATGAAGTGGAAGAGTTGGATGCGATGGCGTCCGGGAATCCGTCAACAGAACCGACGCCTACAAGTCATGAACCCGGCGTGGAGGGAACTCAAGCACAAGGTAAATCCACGAGACTAACTGCTTGGGTTTGGGAGCATTATGAGCTCATAAACGAAGGGGAGTCGAGGTACGGAAAATGCAAACATTGCGGGAAAAAATTTTGTGCATAGAAAGAATTCCGGCACTGGAACGCTGAAGCGGCATCTTGAAAATCAACATGCTAACGTCCTCCCTAGTACCGGGACTAGTTCTGGAGGACAAACACAACTTGGGTCTACAACCGGCGCCGGCGGACCAGGTATATTTCGTTTTAACCAACAATCTTGTAGAGAAGGTATGGTAAATTGGATGATGCTTACCGAAAAACCTTTTTCACAAGCTGAAGATGTCCACCTAGAATCTTGGATAAAATCACAATTAAATCCTGCATTTAGAAAAGTATCTAGGAAAACTGCTAGGAAAGAAAGCTTTAGACAATTTGAAACCGGAAAATCAGATTTGCAAGCATATTTTTCTGCTCTTGATCATTGTGTGGCATTTACTTCTGATATGTGGACATCACCTATAGGTCAATCATTCTATTGTGTTACTTCTCATTGGATTGATTCTGATTGGATAATGCAAAAACGAATTTTGTCATTTAAGGTTATTGAAACAGATCATACTGGTTTTCAAATATTTAATTGTATCTTAGAAACTTTACGTGATTATTTTTGTACTGATAAAGTTCTGTGCATTTCATTTGATAATGCTTCAAATAATGATGTTGCCGCTCGCCTTTTGAGTCAAAACTTAAAACCACCGCTCAACGGTGCATTTTTTCACGTTAGATGCATGTGCCATATTTTGAACATTTGTGTGCAAAAGGGTTTAGAAGTTCTCCAAAATGAGATTTTGCCTATTCGAAACTCATTAAAATATTTGATGTCCAGACCTGCTATTTTTCGTGAATTTAAAAGCTTTTGTATTGAAAATCAAAAACCATTTTCTTGGAAACGGTTTAAATTGGATTGCCCAACCTGCTGGAACTCCACATTTTTTATGTTGCAAGATGCATTACCGTATGCAAATTTGTTGTCACATTTCATGAATTTAAAAATGGGTTCTGAATTTCTTACGACTGAAATTTGGGAGAAATGTTCCAAAACCGGTGAATTGCTTAAGTTTTTTTACGAGGCAACTGAATTTTTCTCTGGTGTTTACTACCCAACAAGTCATCAAGTTTTGTTTCATTTAGTGAACATCACATATGCTTTACATCAATTTAAAATTGATGAGTTGTTAAAACCGACTGTCGAAGCCATGCGGGCTAAGTGGCTTCAATATTTCTCAAACATTCCACCTATCTTTTTAGTCGCTTCTTTACTTGACCCGTATGTAAAATTAACGGGCACAACAACACTGCTTGAAGGAATTTTTCATACTTATTTAGAAATGTCTCATATAAATGTTTTGGCTATGTCTGCTTCTGCTTCCGAGTACTTGCATTCTTTATACAAGTTATATTGTGAGCGGCATTCGGATAAGGTAAGATCCGAAGCTCCTCAAACCGAGCCTCCAAGGAGATCAATCTCCTCAAGATTCAACCCGGCGCTCCAAATGCTCAAACGACCCCGACCGATGACATCGGGATTAGCTGAGGTCGATGACTATCTCAACACATCATTCGAGACAAGCGACCTCGACATCTTGGAGTGGTGGAAACAAAAGAGATCAAGATTTCCGATCTTGTCGATAATCGCACAAGAGATTCTTGCCGTTCCAGTATCGACCGTCTCATCCGAGGCAGCGTTTAGTGCCGGAAAACGGGTGATAACAGAAAAACGGTCAAGATTGACACCCGACGCGGTAGAAGTATGCGTGTGCAACCGAGATTGGGGCCTCGCAGCACTCCGGCATCAAGACCAAAAGAGTTCGGATGATGAGGTAATATCCGATACCGAGAGTTGAATTTTTTTTTTTCAATCATACATGTAGTTTGTATTTGATCTGATTATGCTGTTCAGCACAGATCATAGGTTTCTATTATTTATCATTTTCGGAACGTTTTTGCCATTTCAAAATGTAAGGCACGTTCCGATTATTTGTAAGTGCCGTTTGGCTTTGTAACTTAATAAAACTTACACCGGAGGTGGTGTTTTTTCTTAAAAATATTTATGACTTATATAATTAATAATTGTTCTATTTTATATATATATGGACCGGCTCGGAACCGCCCCGCCTACAACCGGGGCCCGGGCCTCAGGACCCAGGCCCGGGCCGATCCGACCCGGTTCCCATCTCTACTCCCAAAGTGAATTGACCGGGTGCACATGTTCTAAAACCCATCAACCTGCACAACTTGTACAACTTTATCTCGTTTACTCATACATAATATGCAACTATCTTTGCTAAAAATTTTAAGAAGGAATGATTGTCGATTCAAAGAACTTGGATGCGAATTGCTGTCTACGAAATTAATAACCCATATAAATTATACAAATTTAATTAAAAGTAATGTTAGAATTACAACAAATTCCGCCACAATTTTTAAATAGTTTTAAAATAATTGTATCATGCACTTAATTCGGCTAAATTATTGACTGATCTAAGCCTTGGGTAACTCCTAAGGCATCACCAATCAACAATCAACCGAAATGATCCAAAAACCGAATCTAATTATCCAAATCTCCACCTCGGGTCTGCCCGACCCGAAAAGGCCCCATGTAAAGTTTGGACTTGGGAGCTGTACTTTTAATTCGTGGGCGACGCATTAATCTGATCTATTCCAGTTCAGACGCAACTTGCGCGTCATTTTAACATTCCGCTTCTCCTTCCCCGTCTCCCCTTTTCGTCTCGCTGACCGATTCAAGCGAAGGCCTACGGCCGGAAAATTCCTGTCGGTACCGGCGCCCTTCTCCGATCACTAGCCGCTTCCATCAACATGAATCCCGAATAGTAAGTTTCCTTTCCCGCAACTCTGGATTATCCCATGCAAGTTCCCAGATCCGTTGATTCAATTACAAGCTTTTTAGTTTTACGAAATAATGTGCGATTATGTTGGCCTGTTGCTCCATATGTTTTAGATGGCTGATTTCTTATTTTTTTTGTTTTCTCTCATCTTTCTCGCGCGGGCCGTGGTTGAGTTTTCTGAATCATGAATTGTCGGTGTTGCGATTTGCTCTTTTTCCTTTTGAGAAAACGCTGAAATTAACATAATCTTGTCGGAATAATGCATTGCTGTTGGAAATAGAAGCGTGAAATACATCTATATGATCTGCTTTGTTCATGTCCTCTTTCACGCGCACACACCAGAGACATTCGTTTGGTCCTTGTCTTTGTGGGTAGCTAGAGCATATTCTAGTCGATCAAAGGTGTTGTCGGTTGCGAGTTTGCAACTTAAATCTAAACGTTAGTAATTTCCTTGTTTGTTGTATACGGTTTCCCTGATCATAATATGTGGATTGAGAAAATAACGCATTCAGATTATCTCCTGTTGAATGGGGTGTCCTCCAGTACTTTGTCATCGTGACATGTTCTTTCTTAACTGTTTCTTGCTAGACAGTTTGGCAATAATGTGTATAGGCATACTTTTGTTCTTTGGAAATCTTTTTGTGGTTAATTTTCTCAAAGCATCACCACTGTTTAGGATGCCTGTATCAAATGCAACATTTTCTTCTTCTGATTGATGGTTATATGAAGAATGGAAGTTCCCTGTTGTTTATAGAACTATTGCTATTTAATGTTGGTCGGAATGTGTAGTTTACTTGAACTTTGTATACAAAATAGAAACAAGTGGCCACCTTACAAAATTAATGAACGAGGAAAATTTTCTTAGATTCTTCAGTATTCCAATTTGTGTAATATCTGAGAAGTGGAATGTTAACTATAATATGTGGTTTTTTCAGTGACTACCTATTCAAGCTTTTGCTTATTGGAGATTCTGGTGTTGGAAAGTCTTGTCTTCTTCTAAGATTTGCTGTAAGTTAAAGGCTGAACAACTTTGCTTCTAAACATTTCATGTGTCCTATACTATGAGCTGGAAGTGGAAAGATATGGGGTTTTATAAATCTACTCACCTGCAGGAATATAAATTAACCAACTTTCATCATTCTTTGATGCAGGATGATTCATATATAGAGAGTTACATCAGTACCATTGGTGTCGACTTTGTAAGCATTTCTGATTCAGTTCCTATTCCATCTACCAAATGATGTTCTTTTCTTCTCCTAACTTATCTTCTACATTTTCTTCACTTTCTTTGGCAGAAAATCCGCACTGTGGAGCAAGATGGGAAGACCATAAAACTTCAAATTGTATGATTTGGTTCCTTTACACTGTTCTTTGATTGATATATGCCGCCCTTTGCTAACAACATGGGATAACTCTGTCAAGGCTGTGATGTCACAAATTCTCCTTTTGATAGACTTAATCGTCACTGTATCCTTTATATATTATGCTCATACCTTGATGCAGTACTCTTCAGCATTTTGGCTTCGTTATGGCTTTCTTGAACATTTGCTGAGCAGTTGGTTTGCTTTGATTTAACTTGTAGTGGGATACTGCTGGACAAGAACGATTCAGGACAATCACAAGCAGTTATTACCGTGGGGCTCATGGGATAATAGTGGGTTACTCATTCGTCAATATTTCTCTGTTTTGCTCATTGCTGCATCTTTGCTTTGTTTCTCCTTTCCTGATGGGAAGTTAATCTCTGGTTTGCTCCTATATCAGATAGTATATGATGTGACGGATCAAGATAGCTTCAACAATGTCAAGCAGTGGCTTAATGAAATTGATCGCTATGCTAGCGATAATGTCAACAAACTTTTGGTTGGAAACAAGTCTGACCTAACCGCAAACAAAGTTGTTTCATATGAACAGGGCAAGGTATTGCTGGTTTGCAAATAGTGCTTCCATATCCTTTTTCCTGGACAAACTGCTTTTATAATTTGTGTACGTTTAGATTAATAGGCTTCTGAACATTTAAGTTCCTTAAGAGTAAACTTTAGGAATATCTCTTATATTTAATTGTAAAATCCACTCTGTTCTTATAGCCATCTCTTATCATGTCCTTCTTGTAGGCATTTGCTGATGAAGTAGGCATTCCTTTTATGGAGACTAGTGCAAAGGATTCCACTAATGTGGAACAGGCTTTCATGGCCATGGCTGCTTCAATCAAGGAGAGGTGCCTGAATCTTTATTTTGCCCCTTTTTTTTTCTTTTCTAATGATTTTGAAAGTGTTATGCTACAATAAAATTCTTAAAAAAGGCAAGTATGCTGCACAGAAACTGAAGGCTGATTTAATGACAGCAAAGTAAATGTTGACAATTTCCCAAAGAACTTGATTAAAATATGATAATCTTAGTCTTGTTAGAACTGCAAACGTCAAGAACATACTGAAAGTCTGGTAATAATTTGTTCCATCAAAAGAAGCTTGTTGAGATATGAATCAAGAACTTGGTTGAGTAACTGGTATTTTATGACTTCATGTTTGTTCTTGGGTTTCATTTTATGACTTCTCTAACTGTTGAACTTTCACCAAAATGCAGAATGGCAAGTCAACCGCAGAACAGCTCAAGACCTCCAACTGTCAAGCTCCATGGGCAACCTGTCGCACAGAAGAGTGGCTGCTGCTCTTCTTAAAGAGAACTTGTTAGGAAATTGGCACATGTTATGCATATCTGGTATGGTTATGTAAGATTAAACCTTGTCTTTTCATTCAGTTGAAAACTTGTTTCTGGACTGGCCTTTGAGGATGTTATTCATTTGTCTACACTTGTTGATCAGAAGGGTTGTAAAATGTATGAATGTTAATAACAGAGTTCCCGCCTATTCCTTATTTCATTCCCAGAGGTCGATGCGTCTTTTTTTGTGGAGATTTTTGGTTGTGATTATACTTAGCTATGCCATTTGTTGTAGGCTCGCATTTCATGCATGAAGCATTTCTTGCATCATCATCATCATCTGAATAAGATATGTAGCTCCATGAGCAACTATTTGTTGAAGATATCCATGAGTTGTTGTGAATAATTGATGTTTTCAATTTATATAGGCGACATATTTTTTGTCACTTGGAAGCAACTGCTAGGTTTGGGACAAAATAATGAAACATGATACGGTACCATTCCACGTATTTGTGATAGGATCCCTTAAGGATACACAGTTTAGGTATGTGCTAAAAACGTTTTCCTTGGCTTGAATAGGATTTGTGATAGTAGTTGTGTTCGAACCTACGTTCTGGGCCGGAATCGTAGTATCATGATAGTTGTGGATATTTAATTTTCATTACTTTATGCTTAAGAAGTTCGATTTTGTTGCGTGCTTATTTTGGTTGAGGTTTGTTACCATCATGTTACGTTCACGAAAGGCTCATTTTAATACCTACGAGATTCCTCTAAGCGATGTCATTTACTCCTCGGCCTCGCCACATTCATGAAACGAGCTCGGTGATACAATTACTGGTGCAGTGGCCTTGAGTAAGAAGTTCCTCTCCAAAATTCAACCGTTCTTTCATATTTCAAGTCCGAGAAGGCTGCTGATACCTTGGTCCATGGCACTTCATGACCACTTGATGATATGGGCTGATATGGGCTTGGTAGAGCCACTTGCCCCTACGCACAACTGTCAGATTGGAGAATGTTACAAATATATAAGCAAGGACTTCAGTGTTTCATCTTCGAGGACAACGAGCTTTTGAAAGGCAGTGCAACGATGCTATGTGCAGCAGAAAGGCCAGTGAGTTTGGGAGAACTCAGTTGGCTTAATGACTTGGTACAAACTCCAACATATCTGCAATATTTTTTAGCGGGGAAGTGATACAGCTTAACATTTAGTTTGTTACCTTTGTAACGGAATTCATGAAGTTGCAACTCCTAACAATTCCATCTTCGAGCCTCCGTTCATCTTCACCCGTTCTTTGTCCTTATCCTTGCCCCCCTGTCCAAATTCTTCTTTTATGCCTTCTCTTCTTTTGGGTTCGGAAGAAATGTACCACCCTCCTGCAGTCTCAACCGCTAACAACAAATATTCACACCTCGCTGCCAGTTTATGTAGAAGTGGATCCATGGCAGCACGAACGGCAGAAAACACTCGCTTCCTTCTCCAGGGCAACTATAGACGCACTTGGAAGTAAGATGGAAAAGAGGAAGAAGAGCTTCTGTGAATTTGAAATCAAAACTGAGCGGTAAAAGCTCCTAATTGTAAATAAAAAGTTTCACAAGGCTACATATTCTCAGAACAGTAGGATCACAGAACAACAATCGAAGGAACTACATGAAAACATGCATTGGAACTCCCTCAGATATACATATTCTAGAGCAATAGACACCCACCTTGGCTAAAGAAAACGCACGTTATTACCGTCCATTCCCTCCCAAGACTAAAGGGGACTTCCCAAAAATGGAAAAAGGAAAAACAAAACAGCCAAGACTGAGTTGCACATTTTGATAAGCTCACTTGCCCCCGAGGGTCGGAAACTGTCCCGGGTCCTCAATGTAAGGGGCTGCCACATTACTATTTGTACTGCCCCCAGCAGATCCTCTTGCACCACGGCCACGACCACGGCCACGGCCTGAGCCATAGTACCTCTCACCATCAGCAGGCTTAAGGAATTCATTCACGCTGACAGACTGAAAAGCGACCAACAGCACATTGGAAGGTGCAGAAATTCAAGAGGAAACAGAATTTATGAATGATTAGCCATTAAGCTCTAAAATCCATGGGAAAATAGGAAATATACATGCAACACATACAAAGAAGAGTGCAAGATGTGAAAAGCCAAAGTTACCTTTCTTGCTCGCTCTTCCTTATCAGAAGCTTCTTTTTTTTTGTCCTTGTCAGAGCCCTGAGGCAAACATGGAGTGACGAATTCATAACAAATCTTTGACATAATACATAAAATGATGAACTGCAAGACTATAGAAATGTGTCAAACAATCCTCACCAGTTTGATAAATACATCATCATTGTTCTTTTTCTTTGCAAGCTGCTGCATTGACTCAAACTCCTTGGAGTCCACCTTTCTCTCCTCAGTCTTGAGTGCCTGTAGAACTTTCCTCTTCTCTTCAAGCACTTTCTGATACTCCTCAAGTGTCATCTCCTGGTAAATTACAAAAATTGAAAAAAAAGGGTTGTGTGTTTTAAATCAATAAGAAAAGTTGATATCCATTATGAATGTGTGAATTATATCCATTATACCTATGAATGATAGCAATGCAAGACAAATTTACTACTAAATTGAAACATCTTGAGAAAACAAGAAAGTTATAGATCACGTAAGGAAGCATCAAAACAGAGCTGATTTTATCATTAAAAGAACATTCAAATCTTGTTATGCAGGTGATCATGCCAGCAAAACTCAAATGAGCTTCGACAAAATGAGAAGACAAGAACTTGGGAAACAGTCCACTGTCTTGGGTTATTAGCAAAGAAGCACATAAGTGGATGGATCAAATCAATCTATGATGCAATACTCTAATTTATAATGAAAAAGAAACACAACCAAAAGATAGCAATAATACTAAAAATGACGACTTGTCAACACAAAAAAACATAAAATGGATGAAAGTTGATCTCTTAGCAATACCTTATCTTCCAGTTCTTTTTCTTCAGGTTCATTGTTGGGGCTATCTTTCTTATCATCCACTTGCTCATCTCCTGCAGGCTTCTCATCAACCACATTATTCTCAGTGGCAGCCTCCTCAGTCACCCTAAGCAACAGTAAGAAAGAAACACATCAGTAATCATATAATACAACATGTGGGACCAAAAAAATAAGGATAACTTACTGAACAAGTTCATCAGTTGGTGTACCCCAGTTCCCACGTCCAGACCCCTCACGTTTAATCTCAGTTCTAGGTAACAAATAAATAGAAAGCATCAGCTTGAACATATCCAGCTTAAACATATCCATATGGAGGATGTCAAACAAAAGCCAAAAGTAACTACTTACCCCCTTCCTGTCCCACTACGGCGTTCATATTGCCTACGAGGAGGGCGTTCTCCTTCAACTTCTCCATTAGTAAAACCACCGCGACGGCCACCACGATAAGGTCGAGGACTACCATATCCACCACGCCTTTCAGATGGCTTCCCAGTGTCTCCATCCTCAGGCGGACCTTGTCCGCCACCAGCCACAGTGTTGCCAAAAGAACTTTCATCATTATTGTACTCTCGTCTGTATCCACCGCCAGCACCACCACGTCCACGTCCATAACCTCGTCCACCACGACCTCCGCGGCCAGCTTCATTCCTTGCCTCTCTCACTTTGTTTAAGCAAAACAATAAACAACAGACAACATTAACATCAACTATAAAAAAAATGAAAGAAACTACTGCTAAGAATGAAGATTAAGGAGCACTACCAACCAAAAGAAAGAAAAGATTAACAAGCATAATCTACGTAAAAGCAATATAATCTGCCCACACTTGCATCACTAACAACATAAATCTTCCATAAAAAACACATAAAAACAATATAATCTGCCCACACATACATCACTAACAAAACAAATCTTCCATAAAAAAACAAAATCTTTCGTCAAACATCTCATTACAAATTCTTACATGAAAACTTCGATGTTAGAATTCAGATTACCGATTAAACAGAAGCGAAACTGAAAAGCTGCAAGGAAGGCGAGTTGCAGGCACCTACAGCAAGATATGTACATCCATCTCTACAAAGATTCTAGGACAGATCAGAACATGCAACAAACTAAGGCATATGGAATCCATGGCCGTTCTTTCCGCTTACAGTTTAGTCATCATAGATTAGTTCCAACTAGCAATAGCTTTCGAAAAAGAAAACAAAGAAAAAAAAATCATCTTTCAAAATAAAGAAAAAAAAACATCTTTAAAAGGGCAATCTTCAGCCTAACAAGACAGGGAAAAACGAAACATAGATTTAATAATAATTTACAGAAAGACTTCAACTTTAGTTTTTGCTTCTGAAATGAACTACGCAGCAACTCCAAGCTGCCCAACAACAACGGAGGTAGGGTGAGTAAAAAACATCGAAACCGATTATCTTTTTACCAGTAAAACGAAAACACAGCACGGATAAACACAGTCGAGTCATTTTCATGAATAATCCAGACGCGTTTGTGCGTGAGCAGAAGAGAGGAGAAGATGAAGCAGCTTACCAGCCTCCAAAGGTGGGAGAGGCTTGGAGGGTAGCTTAGCCACCTTGGCCGGAGCAGCGGCAGCAGCAGCAGCAGCAGACTTGGCTTGCGCTTGAGCCTGAGCCGGCGCTTTTTTAGCAGGAGCAGCGACCTCCTGCTGAGCTGCGATCTGCGAGGGATCCTCGGCGTCATCGTTGAGCAAATCAAACGGGTTCAAGGTCGCCATTTCCAGCTGCAATCAAGTAATCGCCCAGACCAAACCCCCAAGCTTCGGCTCAAAAAAAACCCTACCTCAGCAAAACCTCCATAGATTCTTCGGCGAAGGATTACTAAAAGATAGATCTGAAAAAGAGAGGGAATGAGTAGAGAGAGAGAAACCCTAGCCGCAAAGAAAGGAGTAAGCAATCGAGCAACCAAGATGAGATGAGGCGAATAAGAGTGAAACCTAATCCTCAAGAGACCGCCTCAATTTATTACTAGTATATTTTTGGTGCTCCTCTACACTGCGCTGCTCGCTCGTGCGCCCGATTATTTTACAATTAGTATCTATTTTATGGTCAATGACACTCATTTTCCCAAATTTTAATCGAATTACATTTTAATCCCTCATGTTTGGAAACGTACTCCTATATATATTAGTTAGTTTAACACCAATAAGAAATTGAATTTTGTATTTATATTGTAGAGAAAATTGGAAATTTAATTTTTATGTTAAATCTAAATATTTTATTATTTTAATTTTATTAATATAATAAATTTATAAAATTAAATTAAATTAAAATTTTAAAAGTTGATGCAAAGAGAGGGGTAAAAGTATGTTCCAAACTTGGGTGGTAAAACTAACTAGTACAAAACCTCTAGAGACAAAAGTGAACTCATCGTTTTATTTTAGGGATAGTTATAATTTACCCCCTGAGGTTTAGGTAAAATTACACTTTATTCCTCCTATTTCAAAAATATACACTTTACCTCATACCATTTTAATACAGTCTTACAGTAACTTCTGAAATCTTAATTTAAATATTATGGTAGCTATCTTTCTGTAATTTCAATCTATATGACATTTTTTTACACTTAATAGATATTATAAATTATCAATTTTTTGTCTGTATTTCTTTTATTTTTTAAAATAATATTTTTTAATTGTTAATTAATTATTAAAAAAGACTATACAGATTAAAATTGCTTGAAGATGATAACCATATAGTCTAAATTAAGATTTCAAAAGTTACTATTGGATTATATTAAAAAGATAAGAGGTAAAGTGTATATTTTTTAAATATGATGGGCAAAGTGTAATTTTACTTAAACCTCAAGGGATAAATTGTAATTAACCCTTTATTTAATTATGCCCTTTTCTGTCTTTGTGTGATCAGATTTTCAGTTTCCTTTCTTGCCAGTGCTTTTCAACCGATTTACGGATGTGCCATCCACCTTACCATATTTTTCCCCTCGCCGTACTGGGCACGTTTGGGCAACGTTGAGTCCAAGACGCGCGACTCTTTATAGTTATGTATAAACTAGCTTTAATGCCCAACTTTGCCTCGAGAGTAAATTATGAAGAAATCATAATTAAATTTAAAATATAAAATATATGAAAATAAAAATAAATTTAAATATTGGATATTGTCATGAGAATAAAAAAAATTAAAAATAATAAATAATACAATGATAATTTTAAATAAAATAATAGATAAAAATGTTTGATCAAACAACTCGTATTCACCAACATGAACATTTTACAAGTAAAATAAAGTAGTAGTAATATGTGTTTTGATAGTATACGCAATAGTTTAAATAAAAATACATGATTATATAATTAATAATCATGCGTTATTAGGTAAATTAGTAAGAAATTTTATTCAAAATGAATACAATATTCTACTAATATTGCATATTATTTTATTTTTATATAGTTCATAGTAGTAATAAAACATAAATTAGATAGGGAATTATAAAATGTCTAAATTAAGAAAATTATGTAAGACATTACAAAAAAAATTTTAATAATTAACAAATTCTTGAGTATAGTTTAGACATTAGCAAGATGTGATACAAAATTTTATCTTTATGCACTGTTTACAAAATTTTCGATTAGAGAGTGAGAATAATATATACATGAGAAAAAAAAGATTTATTATGGTGTGTCAAGCTACTAAAACACATACGGAAAAAATAAGAAAAATAAAAAAAAAGTATGAGTATTTTAAGTATTAGTCTTACAAACATAGTCTTAGCAATCTAACATCACCGAAGACATTGAACCTAATTGTGCTCCCCTACTAATAGAGATGAAAAAAATAACTCTACTGGCCCTACCCTACCCGATCCAAAGAAAAATAAAAAGATGAGTATGCATATTTTAAGTATTAGTTCTAGAAGCAAAGTCTCGGCCTTCTAACACAGCTACCGCTAAGGGACACGAACCTGACTACCACTCCCCCGAATTGCAAATTTTTTCTCATATACCCTCCAAGTTCTGGGAAACCAGGAAGTTACTCATCATACTTTAAAACAACTTATTAAGAAAAGTAACATAACTATATCAAAATATTCAAATGATAAACTTTATTATAAAATAAATCAAATATAAGATTAAGTATGATTGGTTGAGCTTGACCCCTACCAATAGGGCTGATAAAATTACTCTATTGTCCCTACCATTCCTAAACCAGACCACTCTAACTCGACCCTACCTACAAAGCTTTAGGAAGATTATGAGTTTAACTAATTCGACTAGAGGTGGGACATGGGCCGATCTAACCGAGCCTAAATCGAGACTGGCCCATCGTCAAACTTGCCCCAACTAGGTCAAAACCTGCCCCGGCACAGATCATCGTAAGCTCACAAATAAAATAGGCTGAATATGGGCCTAAATAGAGAGGAGTCAAATAAGACCGACTCGGCCCAGAACGCAGAACCAAACCATCTGGTCAGGTCTAGTCCTACCGTTATCCAACGTTTCTCCTCCAATGGCTCCTATAGAAAAATTGAACAAAAGAAGGTTAATTACACATTCAATCCCTCAAATAGTTTTCTGCTCCATTTTAACCCCCAAAATTCCACTTTCACCTCTCCCAACAACTAAAATTGAAGGATTTTTTTGTCCAAACAGTTTTTGACCCTCTCCTATAAATACCAATGTCATTTCCACTTTACCCTCACACCAAAATTCAATCTTTCTTCTTCCTCTATCATATTCTCTCAAGCATTTGAGCTTTTTGCTAATCTCTTACAAATTTCTTACTAATCTCCTCATAATATCTTAATAATCTCCTCATAATTTTGCATTAATCACTACTATTACTTTGTGAGTCATGGCTTCAAGAAAAAAGGACAAGTTGACGGGAACTTAATCTTCCTGCACCACCGCCCTTCGAGACTTGTTTTATCTCTGTTCTTGGCTTGCCAAAAAAGGCATCTCAATCGAAGAGTTGCATGACAATGATGTTGGAATCGATAGGAAAAATTATAATTTGGGTCTCGACGATCAATTATCGGATGATGATATTAAAAAGGTGGATGCAATGGCAGCCGATGATCTGTCAAAACAACTGACGCAGACAAGTTGTCAATTTGCTGCAGAGAAAACCTAAGGACAAGGTAAATCCTTGAGACTAACAGCTTGGGTTTGGGAGCATTATGAGCTCGTACATGAAAAAAAGTCGAGGTACCGAAAATACAAACATTATGGAAAAAAGTTACCATATAAAAAGAATTTCGGTAACGAAACACTAAATGGTTATATTAAAAATCAACATCCTAATGTCTTTTCTAGGACCTTGACTAGTTCTAGAGGATAAACACAACTTGGGAGTACAATCGGTACCGGTGGGTTAGGTATATTTCGTTTTAACCAACAATCTTGTACAGAAGGCATGATAAATTAGATGATACATACTGAAAATGTTTTTTCACAAGTTGAAGATGTGCACCTAGAACCTTGGATTAAATAATAATTAAATCCTGCATTTAAAATAGTGTCTAGGAAAACAGCTAGGAAGGAAAACTTTAAAATATTTGGAGCCAAAAAATTAAATTTGCAAGCCTATTTTTATGTTATTAATCATTATGTGCATTTACTTCTGACATGTGGACATCACCTGTAGGTCAATCATATTATTGTATTATTTCTTATTGGTTTGATTCTGATTGGGTCATGCAAAAATAAATTTTATCATTTAAAGTAATTGAAACTGATCATACCGGTTATCATTTATACAATTGCATCTTAGAAACTTTACGTTATTATTTTTGTGCTGACAAAGTCTTGTGTATTTCATTTGATAATGCTTCAAACAATTATATTGTCATTCACCTTCTGAGCTAAGTGTTGAAACTACCTCTCAACAGTGCATTCTTTCACATTAGAAACATGTGCCATATTGTGAACCTTTGTATGCGAAAGAGTTTAGAAGTTCTCCAAAATGAAATTATGCCTATTCAGAACTCATTGAGGTATTTGAGATTAAGACTCGTTGTGTTTCGTGAATTCAAAAGGTTTTGTTTTAAAAATAAAAAACCATTTTCTTGGAAACGGTTTAAATTGGATTATCCAACCCATTGGAACTTCATATATTTGATGTTTCAAGATGCATATTCATATGCAAATTGGTTGTCATATTTCATGAACTTAAAAATGGGTTGTAAATTCCTTACGACTAAAGTATGGGAAAAATGTTCTAAAATCGGTGAATTGCTTAAGTTTTTTTATGAGACTACTGAATTTTCCTCTGGTGTTTACTACCCAACCATTCATCAAGTTTTGCTTCATTTAGTGAACATCACATATACTTTATATTAGTTTAAAGATGATGAGTTGTTAAAACCAATTATCGAAATCATGCGGCCTAAGTGGCTTCAGTATTTCGAAAACATTCCACCTATCTTTTTAGTTGCTTCTTTCCTTGACCTTTATGTCAAATTAACGTACATGACCACATTGCTTGAAGGCATTTATCATACTTATTTAGAAATATCTCATATAAATGTTTTGGCTATGTCTGCCATTGTTTCCGAGTACTTGCATTCTTTGTACAAGTTATATTGTGAGTGGTGTTAGGATAAGGTAACATCTGAAACTCCTCAAACCGAGCCTCAAAAAAGATTAATCTCATCAAGATTCAACCAAGCCTTCCAAATACTAAAGTGTCGCTAACCAACGACATCAGGTTTAGCTGAGGTCGATGACTATCTCAACACATAGTTTGAGCCAAGCGACGTTGACATATTGGAGTGGTGGAAATAAAAGAAACCAAGGTTTTCTAATCTTGTCGATAATTACATAGGAGATTCTTTCCATTCTAATCTCCACTGTAGCATCCGAGACAACGTTTAGTATGGGAAAATAGGTAATATCAAAGAAATAATCAAAATTAATGCCCAAGGCAGTGGAAATTTGCATGTGTAACCAAGATTGGGGCATCGTAGCACTCCGGAAGCAAAACCAAAAAAGCTTGGATGAGGAGTTATATCCGATGAAAAGACATGAATTTTTTTTTCTTTTATAAATATAGTTTGTATTTGATCTAACTATGCTATTAAATATAGATCATAGGTTTTTATTTTTCGTTATTTTTGGAATTTTTTTTTCATTTAAAAATATAAGGCCTGTTTCGATTATTTGTAAGTGTCGTTTGACTTTTTTACTTAATAAAACTTATATCAGTGGTGGTGTTTTTCCTTAAAAATATTTATTACATATATAATTAATTAATTTTTTTAAGTTTTTAAAAAAATTGTAAACCCACAAACCTTCCCCCCCCCCCCCCCCCCCCCCCCCCCCCCCCCCCCCCCCCCCCCCCCCCCCCCCCCCGGGGGCTTGGCCCAAGACCGCCCCGCCTTAATCCAGTCCGTGCCTGGTCCTTCATAACCTTGACCCAGGCCCGGCCGGTTCAGGTTGAGTTGACCCGACGCACACCATTAAATTCAACTGCATCCCACCCCTCATAAATTAGTATGTTTATTTTTAAAAAATTTTCTTTTATCTCAAAATAAAATTATAATCTAGTGTAAATTTTTCTATGTTACCTAATTTTATGAATTTTTATTTATTAATTATTTGTATACATACATATTTTTTAAAAAACATACATAAATTATATAAAAAAAATGATATCTATTCTATACCCATGGGAGCCGGGTACGAACTCCCTTACATGTTGAGATGGTTTGAATTTCACAATGTTCTCCCGAATCTTCTTCTTCACATCTTTATCTACTAAGGAAGACCCATGACTCATAACTCATGATCTGCCTAACCCACTCTCTCAACGAATACTTAAAAAAAAACTTTCTATCAAAATAAATACATACTATATATCAAAATATTTGTACTCCAATGAAACTATTGTTTTTTGTTTTCTACAAAGAAAAAATGTTCATTACTTGTCAAGATGATTGTTTAAAAAACCAATTATCTATTATATAGTTTAGGGTTCTAATCGAGTCAAACCAAACCCGAACACCCTTAGCTCGAGCTCAACTGAAACTTTTCATCAACACCATAGCCTGATAACAATCATATATTAGATGAATCCCCAGTATTGGACAATTTCTATTTCAAAAAAGTTAATAATGATAACAATTAATAGATGCATGAAAAAATAAAGAGGAAGTTGATTTTCAACTCTATGGTTAAGATATAAATATTTAGCTAGGCATTGAATATTAATAATAAAGTTGTAAACTAATAACATTTAGAGAAAAATTAATCTAATGAAGATCATTATAATTAACAAATAGAAATAAAAGTATTTGTGATATTCACCAAGAAAATGACTTAACATAAAAAATTTAACCAGATGTTAATTTTTTTATTACATTTTATGTTTGACCATCTCCCTCATATAGTATTAGTCTATATTAATTAACCCTTAATATAGTGCTAGCTTATTTATTTAATTATTAATTAAAAAAATTTTAAAGAAAAAATAATGAAAGTAATGGAAGAAAGTTATAATTTGAAGCTAACATAAAAAAAACTCCAATCAAGAGTCATGTATTTTTGGTAAATTAACATGAGTGAGTGATGAAAATAATAATAACACCATATAATGTAAAATATATTTATAAATTTAAAATGAAAAAAATACAATAACAAATAACAAAATAAATGTTAAAAAAAATTAATAGTAACCAACCACACCACAAAAAAAAATTGAAAATATTGAATGAAAAGAAAAAAATGGAACAAAGAACATATCCATTATTGTCTATTAGTTTAGATTTTGTTTTCAATATGTACTCATATATATGGGAAAATTTATAATAGGAATGATAAAAGTCTAAGATGTACTAAAGGAAATAATATTAACACCCATCATAATGCAATTTACCTTTTTTGTATAATGCATAGTTGACCAAATCAATTTAAAATAAAAAAATACTCATATTAGTTTGATGCATTGGTTCAACAAAAAAAAACAGAATTTTGATAATTATACATACTAGCGGGTAGGAAGCGGGTTCTCAACTGGCAAATCCGCCAAATTATTACATATGAGATTAAGAGAAATGTAACATGTAAACTACTTACAAGGTCTTCAATTAATATAGGAGAAAAAATGAGCAAAAAGAGAAAAAATAAGTTGTCACAACATGTCAAAAACAAGACGTCACAACATAAGCAATTAAAACATGGTATTTAACAACCATATATAATATACACCATTTAGTGGGGCGGGTTGTTAGCTAAGCCCGTATCTTACCCGCACCCAACGGGTTCTATTACAAAAAAAAATCCACATTCGCCCCGAATCTGTATCCATAAGGTAGGTTTCAAATTGACATCCCTAACTTGAATTCAATCTAAAATTGTTGTATAATTATCAAAATTCTGTTTTTTTTTGTTGAACCAATGCATCAAACTAATATCATTATTTTTTTATAATAGGAATGATAAAAGTCTAAGATGTACTAAAGGAAATAATATTAACACCCATCATAATGCAATTTACCTTTTTTGTATAATGCATAGTTGACCAAATCAATTTAAAATAAAAAAATACTGATATTAGTTTGATGCATTGGTTCAACAAAAAAAAAACAGAATTTTGATAATTATACAACAATTTTAGATTGAATTCAAGTTAGGGATGTCAATTTGAAACCTACCTTGTGGATGCAGATTCGGGGCGAATGTGGATTTTTTTTTGTAATAGAACCCGTTGGGTGCGGGTAAGATACGGGCTTAGCTAACAACCCGCCCCACTAAATGGTGTATATTATATATGGTTGTTAAATACCATGTTTTAATTACTTATGTTGTGACGTCTTGTTTTTGACATGTTGTGACAACTTATTTTTTCTCTTTTTGCTCATTTTTTCTCCTATATTAATTGAAGACCTTGTAAGTAGTTTACATGTTACATTTCTCTTAATCTCATATGTAATAATTTGGTGGATTTGCCGGTTGAGAACCCGCTTCCTACCCGCTAGTACAAGGGTAGGATATGGATTTAGAAAACCCTACCCGATGCAGGTTGTGGACAGGATTCAGGTTGTATAAATTGTATCACGGGGCGGGTTCTAGAATTGCACAACCCTGCCTGAACCCGCCCTATTGACATCTTTAATTCAAGCCTTTACAATTGAATAACAAACTAATACCTTTTACCTTTTAGAATAATAAAAATATATTTGGTAAGTGTTAAAGTATTTTTTTTATATTTTCCTAAAATGAATTAAATATTAATAAATGTCAATTTAATTTTATTTTAGAAACAATTAATGTTGACATTCCCATTTATTTTAGAAAGTGATTCAAATTTACAATTATTTGAAAAATTAACTATTTTATTTATATGAAAATATGTGCTAACTAATGTAATTTTTTATTTTAGATAATCAAATGTTTCCTTATGAACAAATTATTCTTGTTACATAAAATATTTTGCCTATTAAATTTCTATAATAGAGAAGTGGTTTGAAGGTTTTAGAATAAATATGAAAGGTTATGATATTATTGCCAAAATTAATGTTTCCTTACTAATTACATTATATATACAAGATTTTGAAGAGCTTTCCTTTTTATATGAAGTTAATGTGTAAATTTATGTGAGAAAATATGATATAAAAATATTTTTTAAATATGTTAATGTGTGAGAGATCGCAAAGAAGACTAAGGAATATTGAAAAATTTGTTCCCAAAAGTATTAAGATGGATGTTTTTGGTACCAAAATTATAAAATCTTGATATTGATTAGTAAATGAAAAAGTATACAGGAAAAATGTCTTTTACGGTGACAACATGACCATTATACATTTATAGGCTTTACATAATTATATTTATCATATGTTAAACTGACTAAATAGTATAATTACAATAATAAGAATTTATAGATTTTACATAATGAAAATGATACACTTAGAAGATGTAAAAATGAAAAAGTAACATATTATTGAATATAAATAAAAAATTAATTTATATTATGCAACATAGATTTTTTTTTCTTTTTCCTTGTCTCCCATTAACTCGTTTCCATGTCTCTATCTCATCTTTGTATCTTTCATGACATAGCTTTCAAGTTTGTCCCTGAATATGAAAATGATGAAAAATCAATAATTTTTAAAAGAAGATTCAACAATATAGATAGAATTTAGTTAGAATTGCAATCTAAAAGATAAAATGTCATAATTCAAATCTTTAAAACATACAAAATAAAAATTTCATAGAACTGAAATGTATCACTACACAATAATATTGTGTCAATCAAAACATGTTCTCAAAATAAAAGAATACATACATACATACATACATAGAGAGAAAGATAGATAGAAAAAGAAGAAGAAAAAGAAAAAGAAAAAGAAACTTGAATCGAAGGCATCAATGACAAAGAATCATGCATAAGTTCAATATTGAAAAATATGATTTTTTTTAAATGAAAATAAGAGAGATGCTTATATTTGTGTAAGGTTTATACGATTATAATGTGTTAATATATATAGAGAAAAATATGAAAGGAAAGATATCAATTTTCCAAAATAGGTTACATAACATATGGCTAATAAAATAAATAGAGTATTTATTTATGAAAGTTATATATTTAAAAGTTAATTTTTTAATTTTAATTGATATGTTTTAATTTCAAAATTAATACATAGTTGACTTTCCTTTTAAATATCATAGTAATTAAAATGAAGAAATGTAATTTTATAGCAAATAGAATAACAAAATTGGAATGTTAGTACAAAAAAAGAGAGGTGGCAGCATGAGAGTAAAAACAAACATGTAAGCAATAGTTAAGGAAAAGACATTTCTATGCATGAAAATGATCTTGCTTTAGCAATATAATATTAGATTATTTTTATCCTAAAGTCTCGTCTCGAGTGATTGAGCGTTAGCATATCAAGGTAGAAGTTAGTGATTCGATTCCTGCCCTCATCAAATTTTTCGTAAAATGCTAGTTATGTTGGTTTTGCGCCCTTCCAGGTCCCGAAAAGCAAACATTTCCTATTTCCTTAACTATAAAGTACCTCATACTCTTGTGCAGATGTTTTTTATTATCAGACACACACACACACATTGGATTTAGTAATATTATTTTTAATAAAAAAATATGTGTAAATACAACAAATCTCATTTTCTGTAAAATTATAGATATATACAAATAAATAAATACCTAAATATGAACATTACGACTAGCAAATCAAGACATATGTACACAAAATTTGAAACACATGTACATGCACAAAGGAAAACAAAAATCATATTATTTACCATACTACCAATATGCCATGCAATACTAGTTCTACATGTGTACGATTCTCTGGAAAAAAAAAAAAGAAACTGCCTTTTATTTTCCAAAAATCAAAACCAATCATTACCTCTCTCACAATCTTCAACAATCATTTCCCATGTTTCAAAAACTAGAGTTTCAAAACAATCATTTGTTTCTTTTCCACAAGTTCATCAAATGAAATTTTTCTAGGAAAATCGACTTGTAGAACTAAAAGCAACAAAACAGCTTAAGAATGTCTATAAAACTACATGTTTGTTTATTCTTTAAACAAAACTCATGAATTCTTAATTTCACTTTGCTTTCCATTGCTTAAAAGCTTTAAATCGACATACAAATTGAAATACCTTACAAGTATGAACCAGTATCAACAACTCCAAAGCCGCATTATAGTTATTAGCTTCATACCTGCAAAAACCCATACTCATTTGTGTGAAACCCTAACTTCCCATTCTACAACATTCATAGACTTCTTGTATATATCCATATTTTTACTCACATTAAGATAGTAAGACAACTATTGCTAAACCAAAGGCCCTCCATGAAATTTATATGTATCTTACTTTTTACATTATTATTTTCCTTTATGTGCTTTACCTTAAACAATACATGTATATCCATATCTAGTTGTATCAAAATACACATATCTACCTCTATATTCATATTGTTATATATGCAAACTTGTATAAAAAACTCATCTGTCACATTGTTTTATATTTGCCTTTTTATTGCAATAATTGTCATACTGCAACCAGTTTACTTGAGACTCAATAACTTGTTGTGTTTATTGGGTGTTAACACTTTCAATTTTTGTGTTATCTAAATATATGCCATGTTATAGCCCACCTATAAGGTGCAATTTCACACTCACTTGAACTCACACACACACATTGTTACTATATCAACAAATGAGAAAATTACAATATAAAGGCATAATGGCTATAAACCATTATATAGCATGATTTTCCCCATAGTGAATGGAATATGAGAGGTAAAGTGTATAATATACACATTCTTAAAGGATCCACACAATGGTTACTTAACCCTCAAGGAAACCCTAAAGGATTCTTTGGTCAACAAGTAACCTATGGACTTTTTTGTAAGATTTCAAGACTTAGGTACTCAATTGTACAACTTTAAAAGAGAGGTTTTAGAAGGATTTGAATGGTATGGAAGCAATTTTTGGAGGCTAAATTTCATAAAGGAAACAAAAGCTATTATTCAAGAACATAGGACAACTAGGTTTACAATTGTTTACAAAAATAACTTAAGGATGGGAGTATCACTAACAAGGGTCAAAGGTGGCCATTTCTAGCATTATCCCACAAGGTCAAAGGTGGGCTAAAGATTAGCCAAAAATTCTTTGCTTAAGGCATACTTATAGTGACCTAAGTGAGGGTTAATATTAAACTAATTAAACCAAGGAAAATATCTTGATTTCTTGCCTTTCCTTGATCATTTTCAGCCCTCACCAGCCAGAGTTCCTTCCTTAGCTCCTCCATAAGCTTCCATAGCCACCATAGCTCAATCTCCCAAGAAATCACAAAGGAAGGCAATCGGATGCAACAAGAAAGAGAAAAACCCTAGTTTTCGGGTTTATTGTGTATTTCTTGAGGATTTCAGCTGTCATAGCTCAGGTAAGGGTTTTATCTAGGTTTCATGGCTGTTTATTGTTCAATACTGATGCCCAAACATCCATGAAGCTAAGACCCTAAGCTTGGAAGAGAGCCCAGAGCTTGATGAACCAAGTTTAGGTTAAGGGGGAAATTGCACCTAGGGTTTCGACCCTATGGTTTTGGTGCTTTATTATGGCAGTGAAATTTGGGGTTTCTAGAGCCCAAGTTAGTACTAAATGAGACCAATTAACCTCCTAAGACCAAGCATTAGCTTGAGGAGGGCTGCCATAGTGATTACATATTGTTTATTTGATTGTTTATGGACTAACCCTAATGATGTATTGCTTCCAGCATTACATTTGATTGTGTTCTGATTGTTTGTGCATTTTGATGGCCATAATTTTGTATATGTGCTTTGTTTTTGTGTTTTTATGTCTTTGGATTTTTGGTATGTTGTTGGGAATTCAAGTTTCTAATGGTAAGCCTTTACTAAGTTTTTTCAAAGAGACTTACCCCATTTCTATCCATTTTAAGAGCACCTGAAAGAGAGCATTCAAACTAATAGCTGTCATTTGAATTTCTCTATGAAATTTCAGGTATATTAACTTCCATATGTGTAGTTGTAAATTGGAAATTTTCATGATTTTTAGAGTACATTAGCTATTTTTAGTAATGGTACTTTCTGTCTTACGTAATAGCTGGTCTCTTCAAGTTTCTGGAGTGTTTAGTGCTTTTGAAGTTTTCCAAGAAGCTTAGTGTGCGTATTAACTAAGTTATTATCATGTATGTGGTGCATAAATATGTGTAAATGAGTTGGGTATGTTGTATGTGTAGTGTGAGAAGGATATATGGATCTATGGATTGTAGTTTGAAGTGTGTATACAATGTTGTCCATATGGTGTTTTATGGGCTATTTTGATGGAATTTTTATGAATGATAGTTAAAAGGGTTCTAAATTCATGGGAATAGTTTTCCCAGGTGTATATGACATGTACGGACACTACCAAGTAAGTTTTGCACTTGGAAATGAAGTGTATGAATATTATGATATTTTGTATGGGCATAATGGTCAATAGTGGCTAAAATTTGGCACCCTGTACTCCAGTTGCCATAACTTTTCGTACATAAAGAATTTGGCTATGAAATTTTGACCACATCTAGAACACTTCAATATGAATAACTTGGCACTTGAATCACTGGATTTGATGCCCTGTAGCCAGAGTTATGGCCTATCAAAATTAGCTGATTTTGCTGAGCATTATTCATATGGTCATTTCTACCCGCTTAAGTATAAAATCTATAATTGTAAACTTAGATGGATTTAATGTCTCAAACCTATTTTCCTATGAAAATTTAAGTGTATTAAAGGGTTTAAAACCTTTTAAGGCACAGAAGAACACGGGTAGAATTTGAGTTGGACACAGTCTGAAAGTTTGGACACATAAAATATGCACCAATAACATCATGTGTGCATATGATTGTACATTCACTTAGGGATTTTGCTTAAATTTTATATTGGCCAGGAATAAAGAATTTCACTGTCATCATTACTTCTAAATGAAATTTTATGTGAATATGTGTGTGATGGTTGAACCAATATACATATCTTTGCAAAATGACCAAGAGGGCCACTTGGGTAAACATAGTGCGTATGTTCTGCTTGGCCTACAGGATATGGACTGCCTAGGGATTGAGCCCATTAAATTTAATTACTGTATAGAAGCACTCAGAGTGGTAACACCCACACACACACACACACACTTCAGTCTCTTACACAAAAATCGTAATATGCTTTTGCACATGTCCTAGAGGACTTAGACCATGAAATTATTGAGGAAACTTTACAAAACCAAGTTTTAGTACTTTCACAGGTTTACCTAGTAAATAAAACAACAACACCAAAACCAATAAGTGAATTATTGACTAAATCAAAAAGTCAAACATTTATTTGACTAGTTAGAAAGTTTCCAACTTTAGTGGGTAAATACTGGTTCCCACGGGTAAAACTTCATCAAAGTTAAGAAACACATTTTACCCTAACATATTAGTTGGCTAGCTAGGAAAAACCACATTTTTCTTTCAAAAATCTAGTATTTTGAACTCAAGGCCTAAACTTGGCCATAACTTCTATAAACAAAGGGCTAAGTAATAAAACAATAGCTTCAACGCTAGGGCTAAAGGTTTAAACTTGTTTCTTATGCAGTCTTAGACATGTACAAATAAATCTCCAATGGTAAAAGGGGTAAATTTGTTAATACACTATAGAGAGTAGGGTTATTTTGCCATTAAAGTTTTTTTGTGGACAAATATGCCATTGATCTTTTTGAAGGGTGCAAATTTTCTATAAATATCATGTGTTGGAAGCAAATCTACCACTGGTTGTTAAAATTGTTTAATGTAGAAAATGTAAAAAATGATAAAAATGTAAGTTTTAATTCTAAGTTTCCTTCACCTAACACCTTAGCCATAGAGTTTTTTAATCTATCATTTTCATTACAGTAAACTCATGTACTCTTTGCCACCCTCTACCCTTTTTTGCCACTGGTGTTACCTCCATTCTTTTACACATCTCGACAATGCTCTAAAAAGTGCTCATTAAAATAAATATGATCAAACAGGGATTGATTAATGCAAGTGGGATTAAATTTAGATGCGCTACAGTTTTAGAATAAATGATCGATGGTTGTGGTGGTTGAAGGTTGCTCAGCAACAATAAGGAAGGCTCAAACAAGAAGGCTCAATAATGGAGGTGTGTGGTCAAACATATGGTTTTGACTCATTTAAGTGTTGTAAACTATTTGGGTAGCTTGAGGTTAAGGAAAAGACTTTTATAGACTAGTTTAAAAGTTGTGCAATGAAATATTTTCTTAATAAATAAAATATTCTTACCATTTATTGGCCAATAGCAAAATTGCACATAATGAGAACGTTAATGGAAAATTTGCCTATAAAAAATAAAGTTTATTGGCAAAGTTACTCTACCTCTATAGTTTAGTGGCAAATTTGCCTTTTTTGTCAATCTCTAATCAAAACATTGGTTCAATAAAAAAATTAACCTTAAAGCCAAACTTACAGAACTAAAAGAAAACACCGCAAACCATTCAAAAGATAGGAAATATTGATTCCAATTTCTAGGTAATTTGTAATTAAAGTTAGTGTAATAATATAAACCATTTAGGCCTAACAAGGATCATCAACAATATGTATTTTCATACATGCATTTAAACCACATAAGAACCATAGCTTGATGTTAAATTGTTGTTTTAATAGACCTCAGTCCATATTCACTCACACACTGACACAAATAATAGATTTAGTACTTTGCAATCTCATTTACATAACACTTCACTATCATAATAACTTCCAAAATATGCAGGTTAGAATTGCTTCAATCCCAGGGATATGCCTTATACTTCTTTATTCAACCTAGAGTGCTAACTTAGACAAAAATGTTATCTTTGGTGATTTGTTCTTCACACAAGTTGTTTTTTTTTTACTTCCTAACATAGTAACTACACTTAAAAATAAATCATTAATTCAACTAGCTTTGAGATAGACTTAGCAAGTCATTCATTACACAAAGCACACAAAGATAAAAATAACCTGCATAAAACCAAAACCTCAAATACAAATGAACAACTATTGATTATGTTTTTCACTTGAAAATGGTAAAAACTTTAAGGGTGAGTTCATAAGAACCAAGTAAGGAAACTTATGGTCACTATCATTACACAATAACAAGCACACACTAGAATCACACATGCATTTAAACACCAGTTACAATGTCTTTATTTCACAAGAGCACTTTAAGAACCTTATTAAGCAATTGATCAATTACAGTGCCTAAGTTACACCAAGTTCGCATTACGTGCCTACCATACTATCAAAGCTATTTTTGGTTTCATTGACTTGTCTCTGATCAGGAGACCAAGTGTTCATTATATCAACTTTTCTAGAGCATTAAGGCATACATGCTCTTTGTTGATCATGTAGTAAAGTGGCTCATTCTTCCACCTAAACAACACTAAATCTTTCACAGATACAAACTTTCACAACATTATGCACTATATAACCATAAATGTTCCAAAGGACTACTAGTTTCCTTATTAGAACCTCCTTGAGTTGAAATTGAAACATGGACACAACTTCAATCTTGCCACCTTCATAAACAAGAAAGATTTTCCGAACCTAATTCTTATTCTATGTGTGTTTTCCTTTCTTGTTTAACCTATAATCTTCCTAATTATAGCATAAATTAGACCAGGAATGAACTCTCCTAACTAAACCTCATGGTGACAACACATCAAGTTCATGCATGAGTGAGGTCTTAATCCCACTTCAATCCCCATTAAACCTCGAATGCTATATTTACACCCTAACCTTCCCAAAATGTCTAGTTTAGTCCATAGCCCATCCTGTACATTATTTCTTTTTTAGTCCAATGGGGTCCCACACTTATTCTTTTGTCTACATTTCCCTTTTTTATTTCACTTACACCTGTGACCTTCTACACTACTTTATTTCTTTTGTCTTCCGCAATAATTCACAATTAGACTCCTAAATTTTAAATCCAACCACTTATCACTAAACACTCAAGGGATGTAACAAGCCATATGTACAATGTCTTTAAATTTATTAAATAAGCTATTAATTTAACACTTTATATTTATACCGTTGATATGGTTGACATATAGGTCAGAGATCGTTATACAATGAGACATTTTATTTTATTTGACATTATTGCATAATAATTGCTTCATTGTTCAGTTTCCAAATTACTCTATATATATTGTTTAGTTCGAATTCTTAACCTATGTTTTACAAAATTCCAAAAAAGGGCATATACTTATTTTGTTTTTTGTAACATTAGAAAAATGGTGAAGAAAAAGGTGCTAAGGAAATTTAGACGTCTTTAAAGTATGAAATTTTTTTAGTGGATTGATATTACAAAATATAACCATGATAGTATTCATTCTGGATTTAGAGTAAAAAAATCTAACTTACTGACTATGCACATAAATCCTGATTGCTTCTTTATTCCATTTCACTATTATGAAAGGTTTATACATCATATATATCATTTGTGCAACAAATTTATTTTATTTATATATAATTTGTCATCACATTTAATTTTTGGCAACATTTTTTTAGCTCAAAGATAACTACTTATTAACGTTAAAAGGACATTCCATAAGAATGAAACTACTAACAATGTGCTATTGAAACAAAGTCATTCTATTGGGTCTGAAACTCTAATTTATTACACACGAGATCAATTATTTTTCTATTATTTTAAGGTAAAAAGGACAATTTTTCTATTAAATATAAGGCAGAAAGTAATTTTGCTACTAAAGCATTTTTTTGGGCAAGTTTGCCACCAACATTTTCAAAATGGGCATATTGCTACTACCATTAACAACATGTTAAGACATATTGAGAAAGCAATAATGTGGTAATATTTTGTTGGCATGGAGCCAATGTGGAGGCACAGGTGAACATATGGTCTTTTGATTCAGCGATTGGTAAAAAGGAAAAACTATAGTATAGCGACTCAAATTATACTTGTTTCCTTTTTTAACCTTTAATCTTTCGTCTCCAACATTAAAGCCACAATCTCGAACTTGTCTTCCTTAACCCTTAGAAATGCAAGGCTAGAGAAATGTACCGTTGAATTTTTCCACTAGAATTCCCTTTCAACTCATTCATACAATTGCTGCAGTTTCAACCACAGCTGCAACAACTCAAGCCCACAAACTTACTAAAGTCCAACGGTGGTAATTGTCAGGTAATTGTTGCTTGCTGACTATAATTGCCAAGTAATTGTTGCCGCTGTTGCTCCTAGTTGATCGCCACCACCTCATTTTAGACATTGCTTCAATTCCTATATGTCGTTAGCAACTGACGACATTGTATTAAGGAGGAAAAGAAGATGCATCTCGTTCCTGCCGTGCTTCATGCACGATCCACCACCATCAGATAACCCCTCACTTCGTTTGCCCCTACGGATGTCGCCATCGTCACTGGTGTCAAAGCCCAACCTGCCGATTATCCCAAAACTGTCACTGTTGAGAGAATTGTAGACATACCTGTTTCCTGATCCGTCTAACATGCAAACTCGATCAAATGTACCAACTTTATGTGTCTAGTATTTTTGTCCAACTAATCAAACTCACCCTCACCCCCTAATGGAATATTTTTTGTGATAGTAGAATATTCCCACCGTTAAGTGTCATAGTAGTAAAATTCTCTTTATTCCAAAACATTAATGACAAATATGCCTGTTTAAAAAATGTTTGTGATAAATTTGTCCAAAAAAAAAAACCCTCAGTTGCAAAATTACTTTCCACCACATATTTTAATGGAAAAATTGCCCATTTTACCATTATTTTGATGAACTACTGAAAATTGTGTTTGTCATATTGTATAGTGAACCAGTGACACCCACTAAGGATTTATTCAGCTAATTTCATTATCATCCCACATATGATTTGACAAATCATTCTAAAAAGATTGTAGTTGATGTTCAATCCCCAAACAGTACAAAATGTGCTATTGTTTTTTTTTTCTCTGAATTGATTAAAAAAAATTAATATTGTATGTGATACATTTTTATTGCAGCTATATGAAATTGTTGCTTGAGATATTGACAAAGAATGATACTGAAGGTGTTAAAAAAAAAATAACTGATTGTTTATTTAAGTGCATAATTAGCAGATGTTCTAGATTGCCAAAACCTTTTATTTCATGTATTATTAATTTTAAAAAATTACTTTAGACAAATTGAACTTAATTTTTTAATATAGTTTTTTGTTCATTTCTTACTTTTTATATTTTTTTTGTATGTGAATTTATTAATATGTTTTCCACAAAATTTTTTGATCTCATGATAATGCCAAGTATTTAAATTAGTTTTTACATATATAGGAAGATAATTGCTAACGAGTCTGGAAAATTTTATCTGATAATAAGCTTTAGTTTGAATGATTTAAAAAGTTAATCTGCACAAATAGTAAACCATTTAAAACGCTTACCAGAATAACAAAAAATATCCTTAAACATAGCTAACCGCGAAGCATATCATAGTGCTTCAACTTGCTAGAAGCCATCGCAGCCGCGTAAATATTTTGAAATATATTATAATATCTAGTAAGATCGAAGCTCTAAAGTTTTAAGACACTAGTGGTCTGACGGCTAATTGACATGATATCCAAAATTTTTTGTGATTAGTTATAATTCAAATTCTATTTTGTATAAAAGGATGAACTTAAGTAGTACGGGTGAGATTTAGGGTAGACTTATTAATTGAATTTTTCTTATAATTTTTTCTTATAATGTAATTTTGAGTAAAAAAAGAGTAAGTTTCACATAAAATCCATTAACTTATTTTTATGTCTTAAACGATTACCTTACTTTAATATCATCCTATTGAAATACCATACCTCATTTATCGCATCCCAATTGGGTTATTTTTATTAATTTCAGCATTAAATTAAACAACAATTGATAATGCGAATTTTCTTGGATACACCGGGTGGACATACACCCGGTTAAAAGACATCAACGACTGTTAAAGGTGAGAGAACATGGAAACTTTTTTTGATTGGATAATTGAAAAGATATGAGATAAGTATTATCTATTTGCCTTTTATAAAATATTTAATTTGATTATTATCTATAGCATCATTATTGTTAAGATTGTATCCGTATTTTTTATTTATTTACTTTTTTGTGAATTCAAGGATTCCCTCCTTTTACACTCATTTTTTTTTGTTACCCATATCCCGTCGTTATTCGATCAATATATCATCTTTTTTTTTTGTGATATTGTTCTATCTTTTGTTTCTTTTAACATTCCGATAGTTAACATAAAATGGTTTTTGACCTGAATGGAAGCCCATCGTTTGAAGATTCTCCTATTGCTGATCAAGGCGAGAAAGACAGTGAGGGAGTCTTACGCATATGTATTAAACTAAATATTACATTTATTAAAATATTGTGCATATGTAATATTCTAAATGTCATTCGTATTAAACTGGGTTAGGAGACAGTACAGTGACATTAAAATGAATGTCTTACATTGGTATGTATCAAACTGTAGCACTATGTATTAAACTAATGTCTACATGTATTAAACTGAATGTAATACATATTAAACTAGCAAAGGAAACAAAACCCATCCGATACTCTTACTTGTCGCTTTCTCCGCCATCATCTTCCAATTCTTCACCTTCATTTTCTCCTGTCTCACCTGCCTTCCCCTTACCTTTCTTGTTGAATGAATTTTTCTTCTTCGTACACACATTCCATACACATCAACCACTGTTCCATGAGTAATTCGGACCTTTTAATTTTTTTTTACCTATTCACTACATAGATTCCACAATTAAATACACAATTACTCCTGTATAGTTAGACTATACTTCATGCATTCAAGTGTTACGCATATGTATTAAACTAAATGTTACATGTATTAAACTATTATGCATATGTATTATTCTGAATGTCATTTGTATTAAACTAGGTTGGGAGACAATACATTGACATTAAAATGAATGTATTACACTGATTTGTATCAAACTGTATACACTATGTATTAAACTACTGTCCACATGTATTAAACTAAATGTAATACATATTAAACTAACAAACGAAACAAAACCCATCCGATACTCTTACCTTTCGGGTTCATTGTTCTCCATCTTTGACACATCCCTACCATTATCAGCATTCATATTCCTAGTTAATCTAAACCTTACATGTATTAATCTAAACCACAACGTATTAACCTGTGATACATATATATTATCTCAAATACTCGAAAATACACATTCCTACTTAAATATCCACTCCGCATCAATACACAAACACAAATACATAGTTCACTCCCACACAATGCATAAATCACTTCCTTCAATACATAAGCTCTTCAGTTCCATAAAATCCGCCCAATTCGTACATGTATTAATCTGGAAAACAATTTTATTATTCTGAAACACCATAGAATGCCCTGACCACAAAGCATGATTCATGGTAAAGTTGATTGCCATATTTCAAACCCAATCTTACCTCCAGTGCGAAGTTATGCCCGACTCACTTGATTGGACCCTAATTTCTTATGCCTGACCTGCTTGGTTATTCCCCTAAACCAGATTCCGACTGACGACGACAACAACAGATTCAGCGGTGGTTATCCGTCCACTTCACTGCCGTTGTGCCCTACCGTTGCATTGATGAATAACCAGAAAGGACAACCGGACGACAACAGCAGCGGTGACATGCTTGAATCAGGCCGCAAGTTCCTCCGGTTGTCTCCGATGAAAACACGACAGGGGATTTCACGTGGATTTTTAGGAGAAGAAACTTGCTTTTTGGGGCGCTTTGATTGTGGCTTTAGGGTTAAGAGAGTTGTGGCAACAATTCATATGGAAATGGGAGTCTAATCTAGTAATTTCCAAATTAAACCCATATTCCTCTCACCTCTTCCATTTTTTTTTTAAGCTGGTTAGCGGACGGGAACTGTCTAACACCTAACGGTGTTAGATGGTGTATATACACCAGGTGGACATTCTCAATTCTCGTGTGACATTTATTAACATTAAAATAAATATAAAATAACAATTCTTGTCTCTAAACTTTTCTAATCAATAATTTGAAACCATGGAATTCTAAGAGTAATGTTGAACCCAAACCAAATCAGGCAAATAGCTGAGAAGATGAGCGGCTGTGCACCATTCCTCTGTTTCTTCACCGGCGGATTCTCCAACGAACCAGGTTCATGTCCGAACGCTGAAATCGAACTGATTCTCCAGTGAATCGCCAGCAGATTCTCCAGTTTTCAGCGATGAAGTGTTTCAAGAGGTCCGTGTCATTCTGCTTCTCGGCGATATTCTCCTCCACGCGAAATGCCTCCTTCTCCGCCTTCAAACGATGCCAGATCGCGAAATCGATGGACGGTATTGGGAGAGACGAAATTGATGGTCGACGAAATCGAAGCCAGATCCACCCTCAAAAGACGTCTGATCCGCCAGATCCGGCAAAATCCATGGCCGCATCTCCATAATCCTTCTTCGATTTCGAATACCCCACCACCAGATTCTCGCATTACCCTTACCATGGCCACCATACGATTTTGAAAACAAATTACCCTCACTGCAATCCCTCTCACATTACCTACCACTAGATTTCAAAAACAATCCCTCACTGATTTCGAATACCCCAGCACCAGATTTCGCGATCGGATGCGGTGGCAATGGCCTCCGACCTTGTTTATGGTGGCGAGTCGAATGGTAGTTCTCCAGTTCTGTTACTGACGAGATCTGACGGTGATGGCGGGGAAGAGGGAGACCATCGGTGGGGAGGACGATGGAGGGTTCAACCGCACCACTTCCGGCTTGATTTCAGTACTCGAAGCTGGTTTGATTTCCTTGTGGCTGTGACGGCAGCTGTTCCGTCTTTCACTCTGACTCCACAACATTGGATTGTTGTTTTCTTTTATGGGTTTTTCTGGTTTTTTCGAATTTGATGCAAAAGAAGGATTGGGCATTGGGAGAGACGGACGTTTAAGTGTAGAGATCTGCTGATGGTTAAAATGCAATTTTAAAAATTTAATGTTTAAATTTATTGATTAAAAAGTTTGATAAATAAAATTGTTATTTTATATTTGTTTGTCTTAATTAAAGTTATGTTGGCAACTTTCAACCAGTTTAAATGTAGAATTGATGAAAATGATCCAATTGAAAAGTGATAAATGCCGTAAGGAATTTTAATAGTACAACTTTAAGGTATGATACCCATTTAGAATATAAAAATAAGTTAAAAAATCTTTGGAGAAACATACCCATAAAAAAAGGGAGAATTTCAAAAAAACCCATGAGGTTTAGTGAATACTTCACTTGCCCCATCTTCTATTTGGAAATCCTCCACTTTACCTCCTAAAGTTTAATAAATCCTTCACTTACTCCCCTTTCATAATATTGAGGACCAAAATGCCCCTTTCCCAATTTTGTCAATGTTTATCTTTGGACAAATTATTTTGGTAATTAAAAATTTAGAAAAATTTTGACAACACTTTTGACCATCTCATATCAATTTAAATATGTACTATCTAGTCAATTAATTAATATTAATAAATTAAAATTATAGTCTTTACAGAATTGTAGATTTTTATAGTAATAAATCATGTAAATATTAAAATGAATACTTAAAAAAATAAAATCTATTTATATGAACTTTTACATACTGGTATATGAACAATAATGCCCTTGTCAAATGTGGATACTGCATTTACTTAATCTAATTGCCCAATAATTATTGTATAATTATTAGAAAATTTAAATTTTTACTTAAAGAAATAAATTCTTTTTTCTATTATTGATGAACATTTCACCTAGGTGAAATTTCAAAAAGGTGACAATTATGATAGAAAGATGGTGTAGAAACCTTACTAAACATTTAAGGGCGAGATTATTTTGCATTAGTTTTAATGTATTGTTGTACATTATTCTTATATAAAATTATTATTTACTTTATTTCAAAAAAATTATTATTTAATGAAATTTTTAATTTACTGAGCTTTACATTTTAAGAAGTCTAAAACTACCTAGAGAGTCATAAAAATATTCTAAAATTGTTTTTTAAACATATTAAAGTGTAGGATTTTAATAGATTAATAATTTTAGACAAATAATCACTTTATATAAGAATGATGCAAAAATGATCTAATTCTAAGATTTACTTTAATTAACTTACATATTGTCCATTTTATATACATATAATTGATAGTTTCATATTAATTTAGATATTTTTACCTATTACTTCATACACTTTTATTTTTGAAGGAAGTTTTACATGTCTATAATATAATAATTACTTCAATTTGTAAAAGAAAGACAAGTGTTAGCAAATATTTATATCATGTTATTTCAATGACAGACTCAGACTACGCCCCAAATTTTTTTTTCCTTTGTATTCCATTTTGTCATTTCAAAGCATGAAAATATGTTAATTTTATAAAGCACATTCTAAAACTCAATTTAAGTATCAATGTATAATTGGATATAAAAAAAAAGTGGAATATTATGTCAAAGTCAATATGACGATTTGTGAAAAATGGTTAGTTGCAACTTCAGAGGTTAGGTTAAAAAGGTACTCATACTTGTGCCCCTTAGTTTCATAACGGATTATTACCCTCTTACTTGTTAGATATAACGAGTGTCATCTATTATTCAATAAATGCAAATATTTGTTAAGAGCATTATGTTAGATAATATCAAAGGTGAAACTATATTATTTCAACAGAAACATATAATTGATAGTTTTATATATTAATTTAGATACTTTTACTTATTACATCATACACTTTTATTTTTTAAGGAAGTTTTATATGTCTATAATATAATAATTATTTCGATTATATGTATATAAAATGAACAATAGGTAAGTTAATTAAAGTAAATCTTAGAATTAGATCATTTTTTCATCATTCTTATATAAAGTGATTATTTTGCTAAAAATATTAATTTATTAAAACCCTACACTTTAATACGTTTAAAAAATAATTTTAAAATATTTATGTGACTTTCCAGGCAGTTTTGGACTTCTTAAAATGTAAATCTCGGTAAATAGGTAATTTGAGTAAATAATAATTTTTTTTGAAATAAAGTAAATGATAATTTTGTATAAGAATAATATACAACAATACATTAACACTAATGCAAAATAATCTTGGCCTTAAATACGTAGTAAGGTTTCTAAACCTTCTTTCTATCATAATTGTCAACTTTTTGAAATTTCACCTAAGTGAAATGTTCATCAATAATAGAAAAAAGAATTTCTTTCTTCAAGTAAAGAAAAATTAATAATTTAAATTTTATAGTAATTATACAATAATTATTGGGCAATTAGACTAAGTAAATGCAGCGTCCATACTTGACAAGAGCATTAATGTTCATATACCAGTATATAAATGTTCATATAAATAGATTTTATTTTTATTTTAAGTATTCATTTTAGTATTTATGTGATTTATTACTATAAAAATCTACAATTCTAGAAAGACTATAATTTTAATTTATTAATATTAATTAACTAACTATATAGTACATATTTAAATTAACATGAGATGGTAAAAAGTGTTGTCAACATTTTCTAAATTTCTGATTACCAAAACAAAAATTTTCTAAATTATTTGTTCAAAGATAAACATTGAAAAAATTGGAAAAAGGGCATTTTGGTCCTCAATATTATGGAAGGGGGTAAGTGAAGGATCTATTAAACTTAAGGGGGTAAAGTGAAGAATTTTCAAACAGGAGGGGGTAAGTGAAGTATTCACTAAACCTCAGGGGGTTTTTTGACATTCTCCCTAAAAAAACGTTCTTGGACGTACTTCATTAAAGAATTCATTGAAAAAGTGGTACATTATTGTATTTATTTTCGTTAATGTATACATCCAAAACATTAATATATTCCTTTAAATATCTATCTATTTGGACTGAAAATCAATATTAAAATGATGGAACGGGAGTGGAGGACCATCTACTACGCATACTCAAAATCCCAAAATCATCAATCAAATTGTGCAACTAATGAATTCTTTTCGGCGTTGCTCTTTGATTGTGATTTGATTTAAAAAGTTAATTTTGCTCCCCAGCTTACCACTTCTATACTCTTTTAATCATTCTGAGTATAAAAAAAAAATTTCACTAAATCATATCAGAGTAATTTTTTTTTTCGTAAAAGGATTTTAAAAAATAGTAATAGTATAGCATGGTCCCTTTGGATTGAATTTTGAACTAGACACAACACCATTTTATTTTCCTTTTCTTTTCCTTGCCAGAGAAATGATCTTCATTGAACTAAGAGTTTTTTTTTAATAATTTTTTTGGTTTTTCCATATGATCTTTTACTATTTCAAAGGAAGCTCCCTATCATCACTTGTGTAATTTTTTTAAGAAATAATAGATACTTCTAAACAATCTCAACAAAGGAAAAATGTTGCCGATGAGCAAGGGATGACAAAAAAAAAAAAATAAATAAATAAAGAAGAAAAAGAAAAAAAATCAATTAAAAATAGATAAGCCAAAATTTTCCAATTTTTTATTTTTTCGTACTGAATATTTGTAACGGATAAAAGATAAATTACCTGATTTTGAAATTTGGAATGCGTTTGAGTTACATAAGGGGAAGGTTCCAAGTTCCAACCTAGACCGCTGGCACTGGCAGGGACTTGTGTCATGGGTTGCCATGCCCCCGACCCACGTTGGACTTGGCGCTGATCAAATTGCTTATTTTATGTTTGAAAAACGTGGATCATGTGCCACAATATACTCATTACCATGTCCACTGTACATATAACAGTATTTTTCAGACAAATAAGTGCAACAGTTTGGAAAAATTTGTATGTATTTGGCCAATTTATCTTCAATCCACTTCCTAAAAAATAAATTTAAACTTTATTAAACAACAATACATTTAGCTTGAGCGCTGACAGTTTTTATCTTCCTCAATAATGTGGGTATGGGGTTGCAAATTTATGGCCAATACATTGGATAATGGGCGACTACGAACAAGAGTGGAGTGCATGACACGTCACATACATTGCACTAATGAAAATGAGTACAATAAAAGATGATGATTACATACCTTACAAAACTTGCCTTTGCTTCAGCAATAAGTACTCTTCTACTATACAACCATGGCACCAAAAAGAACCATCGCCCATCTCATCAATCTTCCGTCCTCTATCCTCGCTCACCAGCATTCATTGGTTGCCGAAGATTCAAAACCCTGGTAAAAGCGACAGATCTGCTATGCCTCGTGGAAGGTCTGCAATCTTCTTCAGCAGAGACAACCTGTTCTTCTGAATTCTCTGGTCTTCCTACAATAGCATGAAAAGTCATATAAGCGTCTCTGAAATAAGATGTTGATAGCTTTTTCAAAGTCTCTGAATCTGTACATAAAAATATGGAAACATAGAATCGGGAAGGACATGTGTGTGTTGATAAGAGGAAAATAGTAGACTTCAATGCGATGACTGACCATTGGATTCTAACGGATTGGTATGGGAAAACCAAAATTCTATGCACCGACTATATTCAGTTAATTTGAAGAAAACGTACCACCATCACAAACACATGGTTGAAGAAATCCTCCAGTGGTTTAATTATCTCTGAAGACGTTTCAACAAAATCATCAACCTCAATACCTGCAGAAGCCATGATGAAGTTAAAGCCTAAAGGGAGCACGTTAGTTTGGCTAACTCGTTCCTAAAATTCAATCTGTTCATGAAAATGGACATATATTTCAAATGAAGGCTGTGAAACAGGTGAACAAAATGTTAAACGGGAAAGTGACAAAAGAAGATTTTAGGTGTTGGAAGGGGAGAAGAGCAAGCAGCGCAATGAGCTCAATAGAGTAAGCAGGAAGATGCAAAGACATTTATTAAGATGCTGGAACAAGTATCCGTGGTGACTGTAGTATCAAAGCAATGGAATTTATGGCGGCAAAAGGAAACAATTTATGATGGTGGCAGAACAAGTATCGAGGTGGAGAGAGAGAGAGAGAGAGAGCTCAAGTATCACAAGAGTCTTGGTTCACTTGGAGATGGAGGCTCCGTCTCCCATGTATGAACAATGATAAAGATGCCATGCGTCTTCTTCTCTTAGAGACCTAAGTATTTTGGTTTACCATTGTACTGGGCTGGATAAATCCTATAGTCTTTTTTCTAATCCCATCAAGCTTAAACTACTTAAGTCATCCCCCTGTGATGAACGACTGAAAATCCTACCAGTAATTTTTTATCTAACATTACCTAAAGCTAAAACAATAAAAACAGTTGGTACACATTTATCAATGAATAATAGTTAACAAAATAGTAAATGATGAAGAACAATAAAACGCTAATACAAACATATCCCAAAAAGCTATTAATTCAACCACAAAACAGATGTTCTGTTTTATCCGGAAAGGTTTCAAATACCAGGGTGAATTTTGTCTTTGATGGACAAGAATGTGCTCCATAAAGCTCTCTCTTCTTTTGTTTGAAATGCAGCATCGTCCACCTAGTGAGATCACATTTTAACATTAGATCTTACAGTATCTAAAAGAGCACAAAAATCCATGATATTCAGGAAATATTATATCCTTTTCAAGAAATCCACAGAAAATGGACAGATGTACATCTGGTAAATCAACCTAAATACCCAACAAAAGGACAAATAAGATCATTGATCACATTACTGCTGAACTATTCTCTACAGGATTGAATTTCATGATGACGCAAGGAACTAAGAAGCAGCAATCGCTAATCTAGCTTAAACATGAATCTAGGGATCTTTTGGGCACCAGGTAGAAATTTTATTTTCAGTTGAAGTAATAGTTACCTCCAGCTCAGGATCGATACCCTTCCCACGCACAATTCTTGTAGGACGTGAGTAGGCTTCTACAACCATTGGAAAAAGCTCACCTTTTGACATGGCCTCCATCTGCATCAATGTACTTAAATCTTGTCATACTAAATGAGATCCCATAAATGCAGATGTTTGGAGCAGAAACTTTATATCATGCAATGGTCTCCCCACCTATTGCCAACTGGCGTTACATTGAATACTTTAACAATTCCGACCTACTTTACCATCCATTTCATGTATACTTTGTTGATTATTTACATAGCGAAGGTAGAATTGGAAAAGTATGCTAGAGCCTGTCTGTAATTTGTTTCAAATCTTAGATACGTTAAACTCTTGCTAACAGGGAAGTCTTTGCTCCCTTTCTTTAGCTAGTTGAATTTTCACTATAACCCACTTTCTCTACTATGATAAAGATAAGTGCGGTGTTTGGGCACTCGATTATTCTCCAAATCTATCCTTAAGTGATTATATAGACAAACACCTTGTCAAGATAGAAAATCACAAACACTTTTCAAGATATAAAATCTAGAGAAGGCAGTTCACTCACTTTACGTGCTGTCTTTGCCGCCAAACATGGCAAATTTGCTCTCTCTGCTAGGACAGATCGAACAATTTCGGCACTTACTCCCTTATCAACCTATCCAAGAAAAAAAGGAAACCTCTATGAATAAATTTCTCTGATGCTATTTGTAAATGTCTATGCACCCTGCATTTCTGCAGCAACAAACTTAACGTACCAGGAATTGCTCTAATCTCCGAGTTACAAATTGATGTGCCTGGAAAACAGAGAGCTATAATGAAAAAAAATAGCAAGATGAAAAAGCCATAGTGGAGAGATGCAGAACAGAAATATGGAGGAAAATTTTGGATGTTTGGTGAAAAAAGGTCTGTTTAGTAACAATGTTAGCAATTCACGTTAGAGGTTGAGAAAAGCTATCCAGTGGCAGCTTTTGACATCTAAGGTTGAGATATCTCCACCATCCATAAATTATCTCAAACTCTGATGATAAACTAAAATGCTAATGCCAAATGGAACCCAAATCAACCAGCTAATCTAGAAGGAAATGGAATAAAAACCTGTGCAAGTTATCAAGGCAAAAGAACTTTATTCTTACATCCTCTATTATGTTGTTTTCTACTTTAACAGGTTGAACATCAGCAGCAACTCTCAGAGCATTTTTCAAATCCAAATTTTTCTCCTTTTCCACCAATATTTGGACCTGAAATGAACATCTCAGGCATTATGAATCTGAAACCTAAATATCACCTTAAGCATTCAGTTTAACATTTGCCTACCAAACCATAAGAAATTCTTCGCAAGCCAAATGGATCATTTGTAGAGCTAGGTTGACAACCAGCAGCAAATAGCCCAAGAAGACTATCTAATCTGCAAGGTGGAATTCCAACTTCAAATCAGAACATTTAACCATAAATTTCAGTGGATGAATGTGTGGAAGAAAGAAAATAATCAAAAAGAGTTTTATCCAGAATCTATACATAAGATAACCTGTCAGCTACTGCTAGAACTATTCCTACATTAGATCTTGGAAGAAGATCACCAGAAAATCGGGGAAGTGTGATTTCTAGCAAAGCCTCTGCAATCTGTTCAAGCAAAATTGTAACATATTAGATCAATAGAACATGGAAACTGATTGAAAAGAGAAACCATAATAGTAGGTTGTCAAGCAAACCTGCTCCGAATACCCATCTCTTAGAGCATAATGTCGTGCCATTACTCCTGATAGGGCAGTGAATTCTGTGACAACAGCAGTAGCAAGATCCGACATTGCAAGTGATGCAGCCTCTTTAGCAACTGGAAGCACATCCTCATTGAGATGCATCTCCATGCATAATTCAGGCACAATGTTCTCAACTCGCACCATCTTGTCTAGCATGGTTCCTAACTTCTCCTGAATTTGAGCCATGAATAACAATGTCAGTTATGGAAATACGTGTCACCCCAACTGACCTATAGGTACACCCACCATATATACTCAAATATATAGAAAAATGAAATAACATACATGAAATAGAATTCCATGTAATTGAGAGCGCAAATCTGCAATTTTTTTCTGCATATCAATCCCATAGAAAAATTTGGCATCTTCATAACGAGCCCTGAAAAGAGGCAAGCATTTGGCTCCTCACTCATTGTTTCTGTTCAATAATAGAAAATGGGTGCAAGATAACCCAAGAATTTTCCAGGATGTGCTGATAAGAAGAAATGATGGAAATAGTGTAATTAAGATACCCCTCGGTATGTTAAATGTATATCACACTTGTCGGTATGCATATGAAACTTTTTTTAGCCACCAATCAAAATTTTCAGATGAAGAAAACAACAGCATGTGATGACATTTCTTTGGAGTAGGTGACAAATAAAATCCAATTTACAAAAAACTCCATGTTAACCTGAGAACAGCTTCATTTCCTTTCTTAACAACCATCTCATTGATCGGTCCATTCGCCACCTAATGAAGAAACAATCAACTTAAAACAGATCCAAGATTTCTCCTCAAAAGCAAGCAACTAAGCTTCAAAGCAGAACTTAGCACACAAGTCTTACAGCAATGAAGAAAGGCAGCAGCTTCCCATCAGCATTTGTAATGGCAAAATACTTCTGATGCTTCTGCATAACCTGGATCATTGGTGCAGGAAAGTTCACTGTCAAATTCTAGGTAAATTTCCTTGCTCATGCCCAATAATCAATGAGGTGCTTGAGGAGCAGGGAGTAGGACACTTAATTTTTACCGTAGTTAAAAAGATAACTGATAATATATCTGACAATGTCCTCACTTACCATAATTAGAAGGTCATCAGGCAGCTCTAGAAATGATTCTTCAAATTCTCCGAGTACTGGAACCGGTGCCTCAACAAGATTTACAACCTAGAACAGTGAGATACCGTAAGGACCCTTTCTTTATTAAAGTAAGGGTTTTGGGGGGGGGGGGGGGGGGAAAAGGAAAGATCATTAACACTCTGCCTGGTGTTACCTCATTTAACAAGTTCTCTTGAATGACAATATTTCCATTGATGCCACTTGCCAATGTGTTCGATTGTTCCAAAATCTTTCTCTTCCTGTCCTATAGTTGAAGCAATTTATTCAGTGAACTTTTGAGAAAAAAGGCAATAACTACTATATTGTACCTCAAATTTCACATCAATTCCAGCATTCTGCATTGCTGCTGCATAAGATTCTGCATTTTCAACCTGAGGAAAGTATTTCGGAGTTATATGAGCAATAACATTTGTAAGTAAAGAAAATTATCAACATCAGAGCTAAAAAAGTAAAGGTTCAATGTACCAGTGAAAACTATTCAATTTCAGATGAAAAATTTTAAGATTTAAAATCCACCTTGGTTTTATCCAGAAAGGAAATGAACTTTAATGGATACACAATTGATGTCTTTTCTATTGGCTCTGAATGAAGGAGTTCATGAAATTCATTCCAGTGGGTTCTCATAGGCTTTGTTGTCATCATGATTTCAAACTGCAATTTGCAGAGAAAAGGGAGAATGGGCTTTTCTATACCACTTCCATCCATGAGATAAGTCTATCCGCACCTGCTCCGAAACTAGGTTGGCACAGAACAGAGACACACTCCTATGCTTTGACCAACAAAACTGAGCATCTCACTACAGGAAGGTTGTACAATACCACCATACCAATGGAGCAGTTCATTTCCATAGAGCAGAAAGTAAGAATCCATAGATGAATTCAGTTTCACTGAGTTGGGGAAAAATAATACGGACAACAGATAATTGAGGACATGCTTCTGATGGTTTCAAGAATCAAGGAATTATAGTATTCCTTCTATTGAATGTTCGTTAATTTTGTTGTCATCTGTTATGTTTGCTAAGAGAAATAGAAAGAGAGGAATGGAGAAAGTTGAGAGCGAGAGACATAGATCAACCAATCACAAGAGAGAGGTGCAAGTACTGAAAACTATTAAAACTACATGCAACCCTGTGTGCATAGGAAATAGACCTATCATAAAGGAGGTGAAGCTTTATCACAAGACTAATGATAAAAAATAGCAGAACTACGAGAAATAAACAAGATCAGTGCATACCATTAAAGTTGCAGATGGAGTATTACGAAGACCATATGACAGGTTACCACTGCATTTTAAAATGAAACAAAGTTGGTGAAAACATTGACCTCATCCAGACTTCTACCATGCAAAGAAAAAGAATACACATAAAGATGAATTTGGATGACAACAATAATCACCTCAATATCCCAGCAAAGACAAATGGAACAACAGCATCACCATGGAGGGCCATAATCCAACGGACAGGTCTGCTGAAAACAACCTATTTTTAAATTAGAGAACAAACAAAACCTGTAAGTAATTTTAGTAACTCTGTAACCTCCAGTCAGTTAACAGATTTCACAAATGCATTACTTTGAATAAAAAGCATTGCCATCAGCTGAACAAAAACTAATACTGCAAATACCTCCGAGTTCCAACGCATAGACTTTGGAAATGATATTTTAGCAAGGGTACCAGGCAACTCTTCAGAAAGAACCTATCATGTTATATATATCATTTTTAGTTCCCAACTAAACGTCAAGAAAATATCCCTGCAATTGATTAAATACTGAAGACAAATGTAAATGCAGCAATTGACAGGGCAAGATGAATAAAAAGTCCTTTAAACAAATCCAGGAAAAAAAAAATCATACACACTGTTGATTGTGCAGTAGGACAAGTTGCAATATGCAACTGAATAAATAGGTATGAGGTTTGAGTAACCAATGGATATTTGCTAAAGCATCCAACCCAAAACTAATTGGCAATGGGTGGAGAGGCTCACCACAATATAAAGCCCTGAGTGATCCCTAGACTTAACCATATGGGATTTTCTCACTTTAACACACCGCCTCATGTCTAGGCCAATGAGATGACTGAAAACGGGCCTGTCATGTGGACTATTAACAATGACTGGGGCTTGGGACATGATAGATGCGGCAGTGAAAACCTTTTGGCTCTGGTACCAAGTTAAAGTATCTAACCCAAAACCAATTGGCAATGGGTGGAGAGGTCTCACCAAAATATAATGCCTTAATTGACCCCTTTGACTTAACCAGGTGGGATTTTCCCACTTTAACACAAGCATATAGCAATCCTTTTTCCTCCCTAAACACTTTCCAATAAATTTGAACACTTAAAAAACTGATGAGAATTGCTTGTCTGATATCAATGATAATATAGTCACTTCAGCAAATTTGAGAATAGCAGCAAATTTAAGTTTCGGAAGCACAAAACAAAACCTCCAAAGCAAGCCGAGCAGACTCCTTAACACGAGCATAAACATACTCTGTTTTTCCTGCAAAAATGAGGCAAAAAGACAAACGAGCCAGCAGGTATATATATATTATTCCCACTACAAATTATTAAAAAAACGAAGTGGAATGATTTCAACATATGGCCTTATAGCAGCACTTCTGCTAATATATTAGTGAAGCCATAACTTCAGAATCTATTTGAGTAGGACAGAGCACGTTCTACTGCAATGATGCCATGAAACTTTTTCAGGAGGCAGCGGTATGGACATGGCCATCGACTATTGTGCACAAAGATATTTGGAGACAATTAAGTATGATAATGTGATTGATAAATCAGAAAGGCAGGTTTACTTCCTAGTTGTATCCACTTTTATTGTATAATACCTTCCTCATATAATAGAAAGGCCATGAGGGCTTGCAGTCAACGCTCAATTTCTGCCTAGAACCATGCTTTACATTGTATCAAAACAGAGATTAACCTAGTCTATAGTAGAAACCTTCACCAAAGCCATTTCCAAGTCCAAGTTCCCCTTATGCTGCCAGCCAACTAAAACCAAGGACACAACATCGCCCAGAAGGCGCTAGCAACACCGAAAGCACCAAAGGTGTCATTTGGATCAGCCCCAGGTAGCATAGTGTAAGGGACACATACCGCCACCCAACAGCCAACATCAACAAAATCCAAATCATTTGAGTAAGTTGTATGATCCACATAAGTCAACTTGTGCATGGTTTGACCACTTTAGTGCAATTTTAATGGAGTTCAGTAAACAATGTGGTACTGCTCCTGCTTTTATCATTGCTTGAAAGCAAATAAAATTTGATTGATCATCTATGCTGGTGATAATAGGATTCAAACAAAGGATATGGTCCATCTAGATCCTTGGTTATTGAGGTAGCAGGCACCAAAATAGGCATCTGCCTTTCTCCAAAGGAAGCATGTTCTCAATGATTAAGAGGAAAAGAGGTTTTCCGCGAGCAAATTAATGAAAATAAAGAGACTTCCAGGAAGACATGGGTAAGTATTGAGTATTTTAGTAAACTAAACTACTTCACTTAATGATCACCTGTCTAAATATCTCCTTTGCCTCAGTTGCAGTAAGTAAGTTGTGAGGTAACATGCAGCAACTCAAATTTTGAGGCATCTTTGAGGTGGTCCAGCACTCTGCAGAAACTCTGGTCAAACGCTCATTCAAGGATATAAGGATGCATTTCCGTGGAAATCCCTATGATTGTGAAGTAAATTAGGACCTAGAATTAATTAGATTCTCTGACCTTGTATAGGCTGACTTCATGCCTTTAGTTTAGGAAATTTATTTCCTTCTTTGTGTATCTATTGTATTATATATAGGCACCACCACAGTGTACAAAATAATTTTAGAAATTAAAAGGAAATAGTTCTGATTTTATGGTATCAGAGTAAGGTTCCCTGGAACCTAGCTCATGTCACCTTTGAAACTCACAATACTGAGATTGAGAGTGCTTCCATCATGAGTTCGAATGACTTGTCCTTTTGACTCAAGGAGGAAAAATTGAACAGAAAAAATTTCTATGAATGGGCTCAATCAGTCAAACTTGTGATCAATGGTAACAGCAAACTAGGGTATCTTACAGGAGAAATGAAGAAGCCAGCCTCAACCAACACCACGTCTATACATAAATGGAGGTCAGAGAATTATATGGTGACTGTGTGTGGCTTGTGAACTCAATTAAACCCTCCATCGGAAAAATCTACATGTTCTTCCCATCACCCAAGTATGTATGGGATGCGGTTCAAGAGACATACTCGGATATGGAGAACTCATCAAAGATATTTGAAATCAAACTCTGGTAGATGAAGCAAGGAGAACGGGAAGTCACCGATTATTGTACAGCGATGTCTGCACTCTAGCAGGAACTCAATCTAAGTTCAAAAAAAGAGTAGGAATCCATCTACGACTACGTGCAATACAAGGAGAAATTGGAGGATGAGTGAGCAAGTTCCCGAATTCCTTGCTGCACTCAACCATGACTTGGATGATGTTCAAGGAAGGATTTTAGGTCGCCAACCATTGCTATCAACAAGCGAAGTCTTCTCTGAGGTGTGACGTGAAGAGAAAAGGAGAAAAGTGATGTTGAAGTAGATGGCATCAGTTGGCTCAAGTAGACTTGAGGTTTCGGCCTTAGTTTCCAAAGGCCTAATAATTGGAAGGTCTAGTTCAAGAAACTAGAGGCCGGCTTGGTGTGAAAATTGCTGTAACCTTGGCCACATGGAGGAGAAATGCTGGGAGGTTCATGGAAAACCAGCAAATTGGGAACCTTGACAGAATTATAAAACCCGAGGCTACCAAGTTGTTGTTGAGACACAGATCGATAAAGCTCAAGAAACAAGGACTAATGATCCCACTTCTGGTAGTGCTTTCAACTTTGAACAGATAGAAGTTAGAACAACTCTACAAAATCTTCTCTAAGCTCCGAGCATTAGATTAGGCCACTCCAAATGCACCCACAAATTCACTAGCTCACATAGGTATTTTGTTGAGTGCTCCAAGTGTGATATCCAAGGGTAGGGACCCTTGGATTCTTGATGTTGGTGCTTTTCAACATATGACTGATGCCTATCATTTTTTTCTCCTCATACACACCTTGTGCTGGTAACCTTAAGAGTCAAAATTGCAGATGACTCATTTGCATTGGTTGCAGGAAAAGGGAGTCTTCAAATCTCTAACTCTTTAATCCTAGAAGATGTCCATGTTCCAATTTGTCCTGCAATTTACTCTCAGTAAGTTGACAAAGAAGTCCAATTTTGTGGCCTCATTTACACCTTCACACTGTCTCTTTCATGACCTATCAACGGGGAAGATGATTGGCAGTGTTAACGAATGTGAAGGGGCTCTTCTAACAAGAGGAGGCTAATGTGAGTAAACAACATCAGATTGCCACTTGTGATTCTGCATTTACTTCTAGGGATAGTGAAATTTTGTTATGGCATTCTAGGATGAGTCACCCAATTTTCAATATTTGATACACTTGTTTCCTTCTTTGTTTTTAATAAACAATCATTTGATTCTCACTGTGAAGCTTGTGCGATTGCAAGACATCTTACCTCTTTTCCAAAATCCGAGTACAATCCATCCAAGCCATCTGCCTCGGTTCACAGTGATGTCTAGGGTCCTTCTAATATTCCTAATCTTACATCCATAGATGATCATACTCAGGTTTGTTGGGTTTACCTATTGAAAGCTAAAATAGATTTCCACTCTGTGTTTGTCAACTTTCATTCCATGATTCAAACACAATTTAAGACCCGAAATCAAATCTTTAGCACGGATAATGGCACATAATATTTCAATTCCACTTTAGGTGATTATCTTCAAAAGCACGAGATAATTCACCGAAGTTCTTGTGTTAACACTCCACAACAAATAAGATTGTTGAATGCAAGAATAGATATCTTCTCAGAGTTACTTGTGCGTTATTGCTTGCTACAAACATGCCAAAAACGTTTTGGGAGGATGCCACTTTAACATCTACCTATCTTATTAATTGTATGCCTAGTCGTGTCCTCTCCTTCGATACACCCTTACAAAGACTTCAACAATGTTTCTCTACCTACCGCCTTTCCTCAAATCTAACCCTCTGGGAGTTTGGCTGTATAGCTTTTGCGCATGTTCTTTCTCATAATTGAAGCAAATTGTGTCAAATGGTTTTGATGCCCCCAAAGGGAGGGTTTCATTCTCTTTATATAGCAAATAGGTACAAAGAATATGGCTGATTTTTAGCCAATTAGAATCAATCTATCACCTAATTACATCAATCTATCTTTCTAAGTATGGTATACATATATACAGAATTCTAATATATATGTAAAGAGAGAATTGAATATCCCGTAATCCAAGCTGCCATATATAACTCATAATCCAAGTTACCATATATAACTGACAAATTGGACCCTCCATCTCGAAAAGGCTTCAAGTGCTATGATCCTTCCACCACAAGGGTATTTATTAGCCTTGATGTGACCTTTGAAAGCACACCTTATTTCCTAAAAAACCATCCTACGAGGGCAGAACTTTAGTGAAGCTCAGGTTTTTTATTTTTAACTCATAACTGAGCTTGTCTCACATATTGAGCTAGCCCAAAATGATGAGCGAGTCACACCTTCTAAATGTAAGATGCCATTTGCAGAAGGAAACTTGAACTTAGAGGGAGATGTAGAACAACATAATGACAAGGAGATATTTGTTTACTCAAGGAGGACAGAATCAAGGAACAAGAAGCACCTCACACCTGAAGTGCCAAGGGAGTTAGACCTGGTGATAGCCCCAGATAACCAAGAGCCTCTCCTGATTAAGATAAGTCTAAGTCTTCTAATATTGATCAACCCATTGCCCTATGGAAACAAACTAGGCCATCTACTCTTCATCCCATCTCCAAATTTGTGTCTTATAATGCCCTGTCTACCCGGTTTCATGCCTTTACTCCTAATCTTGATAGTATAGAAATTCCAAAAGATAGAAATTCCAAAAGATATTGAGGAAGTCCTAAGAACTCCTAAATAGAGAGAAGCAGTCATGGAAGAGATGGGGGCCTTGGAAAAGAATGAAACATGGGAAATGATGGACTTAACCAGAGGGAAGCAACTTGTTGGCTATAAATGGGTCTTTACATAGAAGTACAAAGCTGATGGGATGATAGAACATTACTAAGCACAGCTGGTGGCAAAAGGGTGCTTACAAACCTTCAAGATTAACCACAAAGAGACATTTGCACTAGTGGCAAAACTGAGTATTATTCGAGTCTCTTATCCTTGGCAGCTAACTTGGATTGGCCTGTTCAATAGCTTGACATTAAGAACGCATTCCTCAATGGTGAACTAGAAAAAGAAGTTTTCATTGTCAATAGAAAACCATATTTATTTTTATAGAAAGTAATAGCTGTAAATTATTCATTAATCTTGGCTGTTAGGAAAGGAGATTTAGCTTTCCATGTATAGCTTAAGGAGATTTAGCTTTCCATGTATAGGTTCCCAGGATCACTCCATGTGATTAATTAGGATAGCTTCAGTTTCCTTGTATGATTGACACTCTTGCCTATATAATAAAAAGTTCCTCTCAGCAGAGGACACATTCGAATCATTCTGTTATGGTATCAGAGCCATTGCCTAAAAATATTTCTTAGTTCTCTCAGTCATAGTCTTAGTGAGCATGGAAAAATCAGATCATGTTTGCGTCAAATTCACTGGCAAGAATTATGCTGCCTGGGAGTTTCAGTTGGAGACTTTTCTCAAGGGTAAAGAGTTGTGGGGCCATATATATGGCAGCACCAAAGAAGGATCAACCGCAGCAGAAAAGGCAGCCTGGGCTGCCAAAGATAATCAAATCATGACCTGGATCCTTGTTTCTATGGAGCCACATCTGATTCTTTCTCTACGCCCTCATAGGTCTGCAAAGGCCATGTGGGATTATCTCAAGCAAGTCTACAATCAGGATAACAATGCTAGGTGCTTCCAGCTTAAGTTAGTCATTGCTAACTATACTCAAGGGGATCTATCAGTTCAAGAATACTACTCCGGATTTCTAACTTTGTGGAATGATTACTCAGACCTTGTTACAACCAAGGTCTCAGCAGAAGGATTGGCTGCAGTCCAAGAAGTACACAGAACCAGCCAGAGAGACCAATTTCTAATGAAATTGCGGCCTGATTTCGAATCTATTCGTGCTTCTCTAATAAATAGAGATCCTGTTCCAACCCTGAAAGTCTGTTTTGGAGAACTCTTACGAGAGGAACAACGTATTAATACTCAGAATATTATGGGGCAGGCTCGTGTTGCCTCTAATACGGTCTCGGTTGCCTATGCTGCACATGGCAAGGCAAAGGGGAAGGGTCGCGACATGAGCACCACGAAGTGCTATAGCTGTAGGAAATATGGGCATATTGCCCCTCACTGCCCTGAGAAATTTTGTAACTACTGCAAGAAGTCAGGGCACATTATTAAGGAGTGTCCTACCCGTCCCCCACGTTCCAACAAGGCCTACCAGGCCACTGTTACTTCTGGTGGCCTACAGGCGGATATCTCTGCTGCTTTACAACCTCCAGCACCTTTAACTCGAGAAACAGTGCAGGAAATGATTGTGAGTGCATTTTCAGCACTTCGATTTCAAGGTACTGGTTCTTTATCTACTTCTTGGATCGTAGACTCAGGTGCCTCAAATCATATGACAAAATCTTCTCAAGGATTAAGTAATATCAGAAAATACTGTGGTTCTTCCCATATTCAGATAGCTAATGGGAGTGACCTACCCATTGCAGCAGTTGGTGATGTATCTTCTTCCTTTAAGGACGTTTATATATCACCTAATCTCTCTGTAAATTTGGTATCTGTTGGTCAACTTGTGGATCAAAATTGTGATGTCCATTTTACTCATGATGGTTGTGTCGTGCAGGATCAGATGACAGGACAGTTGATAGCGAAGGGGCCTAAGCATGGACGTCTGTTTTTTCTGCAACTACCTATTCCTGACAGTCTGTCTCCTTCTATACCAGCTTTACTCTGTCATGAGTCTAAAGTGTCAAATGAGTTCTGGCATAGGCGCCTTGGTCACCCCAATTCTAGGATCCTATCTTATATGTTGAAATCTGGCCTATTAAATAATAAAGTGCATTCTACTTCCACTGTGTTTCCTGATTGTGCAACCTGTAAGCTTGGAAAAAGTAAGGTTTTACTCTTTCCTTCTGAAGGAAGTAGAGCAACACATAGCTTTGAGATAATTCATAGTGATGTATGGGGAATTAGTCCTATAATTTCTCATGCTCAATACAAATATTTTGTGACATTTATTGATGACTACAGCAGATATACATGGGTTTATTTCATGCGGCACAAATCAGAAGTCTTTCCTATGTTTAAATTGTTCTTAGCTCTGGTTCAAACTCAATTCTCAGCTGCTGTCAAAATTCTTCGGTCTGACTCAGGTGGGGAATACATGTCTCATGAGTTCCAATTTTTTCTACAATCTAAAGGGATTATCTCTCAACGATCCTGTCCTTATACTCCACAACAAAATGGAGTAGCTGAACGGAAAAATCGTCATCTTTTAGATGTTGTCAGAACTCTGTTAATTGAGTCATCAGTTCCTCCTAAATTTTGGGTAGAAGCACTCACTACAGCAACTTTTCTTATCAATAGACTCCCTTCCCAGGTTTTGAATTTCGAGTCTCCATATTTCAGGCTTTATCATCACAGACCTACTTATACAAACCTTCACACCTTTGGATGTGTCTGTTTTATGCATCTTCCTCCAGTAGACAGAAATAAACTTTCTGCCCAATCAGTTCGTTGTGCCTTCTTAGGGTATAGTGCCACACAAAAAGGTTATTTATGCTATGATCCAATTTCCAATCGGGTTCGTGTTTCAAGGAATGTGTTGTTCTTTGAAAATCAATGGTTCTTTCCTATGTCTCCATCACTAAAGTCTTCCTTTACCTTCTTGCCTTTTTTTCCTGACACCTCTAGTACACCTAGCACTCAAATTGCAAGGTTCAAGCCAGGATTGGTATACCAGCGGAGACCTCCAGCGCAGACCCCTTCCGCTTCTGTCAGGCCGTCTGCTCCCTTACGCCGCTCCACTAGAGTCACTGGTCCTCCTGACCGATATGGATTTCCATCACTACAGACAGGTACCTCTACTTCCGCCCTATCTGCAACTATATCTTCCATTTCTATTCCTACTGGTTACTCACAAGCAGTCAAGGAGAAATGCTGGCAGCAAGCCATGCAGGAGGAACTAGATGCTCTTGAAGCTAATAATACATGGGAAGTGGTTGATTGTCCTACTGGTGTGACTCCACTCGGATGTAAATGGGTCTATTCAATTAAGGTGAAGTCTAACGGGAGTTTGGACAGGTATAAGGCTCGCTTAGTAGCTCTTGGAAATAATCAGGAATATGGAGTTAATTACGAGGAGACATTTGCTCCAGTAGCCAAAATGACTACTATCCGCACAATTTTGGCTATTGCTGCATCTCAAAACTGGAGTTTGCACCAAATGGATGTGAAGAACGCCTTTCTCCACGGAGATCTCAAGGAAGATGTTTATATGCGTCCTCCACCAGGTTTATTTTCCAAACCTACTGCTGCAGTGTGCAAATTGCGTCGCTCCTTGTATGGTCTTAAGCAGGCCCCTCGTGCATGGTATGAGAAATTTACCTCTACCTTACGTAAGTTTGCTTTTCTTAAAAGCAAGTATGATGCATCTTTGTTTCTTCGCAAGACTGAAATTGGTATTGTCGTCCTCTTGGTGTATGTTGATGATATCATCATCACGGGTACTGATTCAGTCCTAATCTCTCAACTTAAGCAGAATTTACAGGAATCATTTCATATGACAGATTTGGGCTCTCTCACATATTTTCTTGGTTTAGAAATTACAGCTGCTTCACATGGTATTTTTCTGTCCCAGCATAAGTATGCTCAGGACTTGGTGATTACTGCTGGTCTCCAAGACTCCACTCCTCTTGATACCCCCATGGAACTTAATCTCAAATTGCGCAAAGAAGAGGGTGACTTGTTATCAGATCCTGCAACCTATCGTATGCTTGTTGGCAGCTTGGTCTACCTTACAATCACTAGACCTGATATTTCCTATGCTGTCCAGCAGGTTAGTCAGTTCATGGCCTCTCCTAGGCATCTACACATGGCTGCAGTACGAAGAATAATCCGATATGTCCATGGCATAGCCTCACAAGGCCTTTTCTACCCTGCTTCTACCTCACTTGATCTAGTAGCTTATAGCGATGCTGATTTTGCTGGGTGTAGTGACACCAGGCGCTCTACTACGGGATGGTGTATGTTTCTGGGACCAGCTCTTATTTCCTGGAAAAGCAAGAAACAAGACCGTGTTTCTAAGTCTTCAGCTGAGTCCGAATATAGAGCTATGTCTCAGGCTTGTGCTGAGATACTTTGGATACGTGGGCTATTGGCAGAACTTGATTTACCTCAATGCTGTCCTACTCCTCTTCATGCAGATAATACTAGTGCAATTCACATTTCTACTAATCCAACCTTTCATGAACGCACTAAGCATATTGAGGTTGATTGCCACTTCATCCGTGAGGCTTTTGAAGCTCAGACTATTTCTCTTCCCCACGTACCTAGTAATCTTCAAGTGGCAGATATTTTAACTAAGGCTCTCACACGAAGTCGACATCATTTCCTTACCAACAAATTGATGCTTGTAGATAACCCGCATCAATTTGAGGGGGAATGTCAATAGAAAACCATATTTATTTTTATAGAAAGTAATAGCTGTAAATTATTCATTAATCTTGGCTGTTAGGAAAGGAGATTTAGCTTTCCATGTATAGCTTAAGGAGATTTAGCTTTCCATGTATAGGTTCCCAGGATCACTCCATGTGATTAATTAGGATAGCTTCAGTTTCCTTGTATGATTGACACTCTTGCCTATATAATAAAAAGTTCCTCTCAGCAGAGGACACATTCGAATCATTCTGTTATTCATGACAATACCACCAGGGTTTTGCAAGGAAGGTGAAGAAAAATGGGTACCCAAACTCAAGAAGTCTTTATATGGCTTGAAACAATCACTAAGAGCATGGTTTGATAGGTTTGCAGAGATGATAAAGAGTCCAGGATATCAGCAAGTATAGTTAGGTCATACTATGTTCTTTCAGCATTCCGAGGATGGTAAGAAGACAATTTTGATTGTATATTTTGATAACATACTGGTGACAATGTTGTGGAGATGGAAAGATTGAAGGGAGTTCTAGCCTCTGAGTTTGAAGTGAAGGATTTGACTTCGATACTTCTCGGAAATGGAGATTGCTAGATCAAGAAAGGGAATTAGTGTCTCCCAAAGAAAGTATGTCCTTGACCTTTTGGCCAAGATTGGTATGCTTGGATGTGAGTCAAGCGATACACCAATTGAAGCTGGAAAGAAACCAGAAGATGCTAGAAATCCAGTAGAAAGAGATAGATACCAAAGATTGGTTGGTCAGCTAATCTTCCTATGACACACTAGATTTGACATTGCATTTGCAGTCAGTATGGTAAGTCAAGACATGCATTTACCCAGTGAAGCTTGTCTAGAGGCTATATACAAAATCTCAGATATCTCAAAGGCTTGTCTGGCAAAGGATTGTTTTTTTAGAAAGAATCAAAACACAAGGACGTAGAAGTGTTTACTGGGCAGGTTCAAAGGAGGATAGAAGGTCCACTACTGGTTCCTGTACTTTTTTACAAGGAAACTTAGTAACTTGGAGAAGTAAGAAGCAGAATGTTGTGGCTAGGAGCAGTGCTGAAGCTGAGGTTGGAGCAGCAGCATGAGGGATGTGTGAAGGACTGTGGCTAAAGAAACTCTTGGAAGAGCTACATATCACAGTGGATCTCCCTATAAAGGTCTACTGTGACAACAAGGCAGCCATCATATCTCTCTCAATCCAGTCCAACATGATCAGACCAAGCATGTTGAGGTGGACAGACATTTCATCAAAGAGAAGGTTGAAGGAGTGATTTGTATGATCTATGTTCCCACCAAAGACGAAACTACAAATATCTTCAATAAGGGACTTTTCTGGCCACAGTTTGATGACTTAGTATGCAAGTTGGATCTAATCAAATATTTATGATCAAACTTGAGGGAAATCCTTACAATTGTACCGTAAATTAGGACCTAGAATTAATTAGATTCTCTGACCTTGTATAGGCTGATTTCATGCCTTTAGTTTAGGAATTTTATTTCCTTTTAGTTTAGGAATTCTATTTCCTTCTTTGTGTACCTATTGTATTATATATAGGCATCACCTTACTGTACGAAGTGATTTCAGAAATCAAAAGGAAATAATTCTGATTTTAGTCTTGGGCTGACTCCTGTGATTGTTAATCATCCTACAACTAGTTATTTGTGTTCATGGAGGAGAATGGCATCCTGGAAAAGTTTAAAAAAAAAAAAAAGAACAAACAATTGTTGCTCGACCAACTGTTGAATCTGACTGCGCAGCAACGACTTATACCACTTGCAAATTGTTGGGCTGAAACATCTTCGGAAATTAGGATTTACACAGACAACCCAGGGCGTTAATGACTGACAACCAAGCTGCCATATTGCTTTATTTCTAGTTCAGCATGAGAGAACAAAAACATATCGAAATCAATTCTCATTTTGTTTGTGAGAAGCTTCAATAGGATTTTATCAAAACTCCATATGACAAGTCTAAAGACCAATATGCTGACTTTTTTACCAAGTTTTTATGATGTGATAGCTCCAGCTCAAGTGGAAGAGTTATGTATGGTAGTGTGATCAATAAGGTAGAAAAGATGATGCATTAGGAAGGTGGATTAGTTTCTTATTTGTCTTGAGTTGACTTTCCCTATGTGTTACCATCCCCTATTATATGAAGGTATTAAGGTGATTGTATTCACAATAACGCCTTCAGCTTCAATCTCAAACTGCATGTATGGGGACAAGGACATTCTGGAGGATATACATGATAGTTGAAACAGTCATGATAGCCTCTCCTAGCTGACTATTTTATAATTTGGTCAGTTAAATAAAGCTAATGCATCAGATTAAATTCAGGTTACTCCTAGTACGATTGAAGTATCACAATGATTGACCAGTAAATATATGTATTTATGTGGCATAGAGCTTAAACTGGAAAAGGCATGCTGATTGGCAGTGGAATAAAGCAAGCAAAGCAGAAACAAAAATATCCACTCACCATCAACTTTCCTAAACAATGAATCCAAGGAAACTGAATATCTCCGACAAAAGCCATCAGCAGCCTAACAGAAAAAAGAGAAATATGATCCAGTTCTACAGAATACAGATGGATCGAGCAATGTTAACATGATAAATCTCAAATTGAAAAAAAACAACTCAAAGATCAAAAGGAACTTTCATACCAGGGGGAAGGGTGTAAAGTGCTAGAAATTCAACACTCCCAAATTTGGTTAAAACTTTATTTTCCCAGAACCATTTCGTCCAATCAGATGATTTTTCAGGCAACATACTGGATCCCCTTAATCCAGAAAATGCTTGTCTAACTATATTAGTTAAGTAACAAAAGAAAACCTTTGTGGGATTTCCTTGCTGATCAAACGCTTTTGCAACTGGGGGCCCCCTAACCTCCAGCGCAGTTTCTGCTTGCTTAGAGCAAAGACCATCAATAGAGACCTAAAAATGGAAACAAGTCTCACGTATTCACTTAAAACATATCACTTCTAACAAAATAGAGTTAAAAAGAGCAAGCACAAAATTAATATAGCAGAGAACTACATGTGTTGCCTATGGTTATGTAGGTGCTCTTTATCTCATAGGAAACACCAAAGGTATAGCAAGTGACTGTTGTGCAACCATGCACAAAATATGACAAACTCAAATATAAAATGTTCTGGAGACCAATAATGATGTTGATTCAAATAGCCCCAGAACCATCCCTTTCTAGGCCAGAAAGTAGTCCCTACATGTTGATATGCATATATCTCACAAAACCAGCAGGGGAGCCAGTCACCATGAGACAAGTTTATGAGCCTACCTACTAAAAAGCCTCTCAACAATATAACTAAAGAAAGCTCCTGACAAGAAGACAGTACTTCATGACATGAAACCAGTACTTAGAATAGTAAAACAGACAACCAATCATGCCAAAAGTAGGTGTATCAAGAATTGCAATAACAAAGGGGATTTTAGTATTTCAAGTTAACATTTTTGAGAATCTTCAACTGCTGATTTTCTGTAACGAAGTACTGATATTAGGCAAATCAAGTTATTGTTAAAATTGAGAGGGCATTTCAAGATACGAACAAAAACTGATGCATCTAATTGTTGTTCTACTCCATTGATATTAGCAAAGCAATTGCTGCCACACCACTAGTAAGGCAAACAGGCACCAAGAACAGAGATATCTGACTGCTTGGCCTGCCACAGAGTAGACAGCTGAATGTTCTCATTTAACCCAAGGCACTTCAAACTTAGACCAATCAACAGATAAGGTAACTGACCTATTACTACAATTTGAAGGTCATCTTCAACTTTGTGCAAGTGCGTGCACACCAAGTGTACTAGCTTTTTTCCTTTTTCTTTTAAAAAAGGGGAGGGGGGAGGGGGGGGGGCTGGTTTGGTTAGAGTAATTTCTTCCCTTTTCACCTCTCTTTACACTTGTAGAATTTTTCATAAACTTCCGGTGACTCAAGATCACTGAAATTATTTCTAAATCCATTAGAACTTATGTCTTCTTCTTCATCTAATCACATTGAATCCACACCTCTAGTCTCTGGAAAAAATAGTCCCTAAAGTAGAAAATACAAGCACACACACACACTTCAGCTTATCAAGAAGCTATGTGTGTATTCTCATTTTTGAACCAGCCATTTGTTTTATCTCCCAATGAAAAAGGGATTCCTATTCTAATTTCAACCTTTCTTCTTAAATGCAGCAAAGTTTTGAAATCCACTAGTGCAGTTTTTCGAATATGCTAAATGAGAGTTCAAGCATATTAAAACCATCTACAAAAATTGCAAAATTGCCAAGACAGGCAATAAGCTTTAGAAACTATTTGGTTTGAGCTAATTTAAGTTATTTCTGTCACTGTATCTAATTATAGCTATTATGAAAAATGAATTGTTCCACAAATCAAGTTTGATTATGTGAAATGAATGTTTGTCATGTTTTTATGTTTTTGCATGTGATATCTCAAATATATGGCATCTGAGCATTGCTTCATGGGAAGAAAAAAAACCAATAACTACAATAAATCTGTGATTAGATGCTACAATAAACAAAAAATTTGAGCAGAAAAAACCTAAGAGACCATAGTCATGTTTGTTTAAGAATGACTAAGGAGCATTCAACTCTCAAATGCTCCCTCGTCTGCACCCTTTACACAAACCAGCGTAACAAAGTGATCATTCATATATGGCATCTTTCCAGCAAAAGCAAACATCTAGGAAGAGGTCTGAGTTCAGATCATGCAAGAGATTGGTTTCAGAGTGCTCCTAATACATTAGGCTTCAAGAATAGGCTGGCTTGCCTCAATTACTTCAAATACGCAATCAGCTTAATCATTCAATATCACACTGAGTTTAAGGTATAATCATGCATAAAAAATAAAATAACCAAACTCACGCCAGATCAGGAAGAACAGCCTGTTCGCTCATAATTGTAGATAGAACAACAAGAGGTTTAAGGTATAATCACCACTAGTCGGCGAGGAGTGCCAAAAGCTTGCACTCCACTGTGGTCCAGCCTTCGTTTTTCCAGCAACTGCTGTATTAAATCTTTGAGCTGCAGTAGCCAGCATCCCACATCCATGAACAGTATTGAAACACAGAACATATCCAGATCCAAAAAGAAAAAGCTTAAAAAAATGAGTGTCAAAAAAAGAGTTTTCTCCAACAATTATGGCGGAATAAGATAAAATGTAAAGTGAAAAATTTAACTCAGGAACAAACAGTATGACAAGAAGGGAAAAGAATAATCACATAGTATGAATCATACTTGCTGACTGGCAGTAACAACATCCTGAGGTGGGAGCTCTTCAGTGCCAATTTCAATGACAAATGCCCGTGATTTGCCACCCATCTGTGTTCATAAAGAAAAGAGAAACTAAATAAATATGACAAGTTGATACTAGTGAAGCACCATCTAAGGGTATGGTTGACAAATTTCAAGTGTGACAAGCAGATGAATGTGACCCAGAATTTTTAATGCTGCATCCACAATGGTTCAAACCTTACTCTGTTGCCTCAATAAGTAGGTAAATAGATGATTAAGCTACAAAATGAACAATACAAACACATTGCCACCAAATTTGCAGAAATGAGCATATTTCCTGGGTCAAAACCCACCTTGAAGAACATGGAGGTAGGTGTAGACTGTGTGGTTTACACTATAAAACAGCTCCATGTGTTTCTGTACAAAAGAATGAGCAATGGGTTTTCTAGGAGACATGGAAGGATTAAGGACACCTTTTTACATCAGCAGTTCACTTCTTTCTTTCCTTTTCTTCAATTAAAACATCATTAATTCCAAAATATAAAAAACATCCACGCCAGGTCCAAATTTAACAATCACTACAGTTGATGCATATTTAGAGTATATGTTTTACTAATCAAACACGTCTATGGTATTCATATGGAATATGAAAAAGAATGATGAACAAAAGATGAAAATGATAAACCACAACATAAGCAACCTCAAGCACCGAAGAGAGTGGACCCCATGCCCCCACATGGTCATACTGACCTGTCCTGCAGCCATCCCCGAGATGTTTGGACAATGAAGATCAGCATATTCAGAAACGACACCAAGAGGATGTCCAAGGGATTCTCTGGTCTTCAACCAAAGTTGAGTGCACTGACGAGCTAAACTGGTAAATGAAAGAAAAATACAAACATGAATGGAAGATCAGGAGTGGGATGTCTCAAGTTTTTGTAACATGTTCACAAGCACATATATGCTTTTCTCTGCAATATTCCATGATCAAGGCATGCAATCCTCTCGATTATAGTCTTGTAATGAGCAGCTCAAAATGTTGATTGGAAGTGTACATATCTTTGACACAAGAACTCATAAAATCAAGAGTAGCATCCATAAAACATGGACACTTCAAAAGTTGCATAACATTACTTGCCAATCAGTTCCAGATCACAATTAAAATTATAACTCCACTGGAACAACCTGTGCTGATGCCCAAAACTAGAGAAGCAATGAGTCAAATGTTTCACATTATTACAGGATTCATTTGCAAGCCTTTTTCGGTCTCAGTTCTGTGAACTTCATTTTTATTCAAGAGTGTATCACAAAGATCATGATATGTGTAGGTACTTATCAGTTGCATGAACAGAGAACAAGTGGATGCAGCATGAAAAAATTGGCTTTTCAATAACGCATGTCCAACCCTATGACCTGAAAAATGTTTCAAAAATTTCCTAATATTGACATGAGAAGACATTGCAGTGCTTTTGAAGAATGCAAAGCATGGGCATTAATTCCATTAAACTATTAGAGTGGTTTTGGACTCTAAATTATTATTCTTGGTTAATTCTATGCCTTTATATATTTATTAGTAGGCGCCTAGGGGGAGTCTAGCCTAATTTAGTTTACCTTTTATTAATTAAAAGTGCACAAGTATTTCGGTAATTTTCCAGGTCTGCTAGAAATTCCAGATTGTTTAAGAAAACTTATTTTAAGTCTATTTAGATATCCTCTCTTGTTTAGGGATTATTTAACTGCTCATAGTAATTCTTCAAATCCTATTATGATCTTGAGTCCTATTATGGATTGGTTTCCCAGAGTTTAGAAGCATTAGGGATTGCAAAGCTCTATATAAGATGTAATTCCTTTGGTAATATTCAGAGTCTATATTTTAGGAAAATTTGAGAGCTTTCATACTTTCTTGGAATGTGATACTACCTAGACCTAGGTGTCATGCTTAAGGGACCCTTCAGTGTGATGTCCTAAGGATTTTCTGTCCTTTTGCATTCTATTATTCCAGAAAAATTAAAAGAGCTTCTATAATTTCTTGGAGTGTGATACTATCTAGACCTAGCTGTCATGCGTAAGGGACCCTTGGGTGTGATGTCCCAAGGATTTTCTGTCCTTTACATTCTGTGCTTTTCTTGTTTCCAGTACTCCATAGACCTGATCCAGCCTCCCTGAACACTAAATTCCAGCCCTATGCTAGCTGCTATACATCAAGCACACCAAGCAACTCAAACCTCATCATACAAGATAGAAAAAACCATGTCCTCTGATGATCAAACTAGTGTGCACCTAAAAAACAGGAGAACATGAAACAGGGGAATGCACTGTATCAGAGCATAGCACACATACCAACAAGAGGAGTGGAAAGATAATGCCAAAAACATAGCATGCTAGCATTTTAAAAACTGTATATTTCCTACAGATCACAATTGCTAGCAAATTCATTTTATTTGCTTATGAGATCAAACTTTCATTCGCCTGTTCCACTGTATTATTCTTCATGGTATTTGAAGAAGCATAATTGCCTATTCATTGTAAGAATTTAATAGCATATGCCAGAAAAGGAACCTTTCCTCACCTCCTCATCCGACCAAAATAACGTGCACGCTCTGTCACCCCAACAAAGCCTCTGGCATCTAAGATATTGAAGGCATGGGACATCTTAAGTAGCTGGTCATACCTATCAAATTTTTCCCAAAAGGAAAAAAATGAAACTTAAAATATAAATCCCAGAAGCTTTTCTTCAAGAAAAAGTAAAATATACATACGCTGGAATTGCAAGGCCTAATGCTAGCAAGGAGCCTGCTTCTTTCTCAAAAACATTAAAATGATCTTTAAGATGCTGAACAGTAGCATATTCCAGATAATATGCACTCATTTCCTTCCTAGAGCCAAAAAAATGAAAATTTATATATATTTATCAGTTGCATGTCATAGAAAAGAAGGGCAAAGAATAAAGAAATACTTTGAATTCCAAGATTACGTACATATGTCAACAAGTATGTTATAATATAAGATTTAGGGAAACAGAATTAATTTTATGGATCACATGTTGCATGATCTCTTTCCAGTATTTTCTAGATGAAGATTTAAATGTTTACTCAGTTTCCAAGAAGAGCTCTCCATATGTAATCCCATCAGCATACTGAATCTTTTTAAAGTGGTCAACACCCTGAAAAGTTTTTCCTACATTAGGCAGATTTGATACAAATTAGAGACAATGCAAGAGAGAGGGAACAAAATTAGAGAGTCAGGTGAGTTTCACCTGAAGCAGCATAAGTATTCGCTCAAGACCATAGGTGATTTCAACAGATACCGGCAATAACGGAAGACTTCCTGCCTGGAAGAGAAAGAGAACAAATTTCAGATAGAACATGAAATCTTTAGGTTGACTTTGTCTCCCAGATCACTTAGTAGACATGGGAAAAGAATACGATCATCCTATCCTAAGCAGATACAAGTTATAGAATAAAATCATTCACAATTTCACATGTAGCAGATAAATAAACATTATATTAATAGAAAGCAAAACCTGCTGGAAGTATGTAAATTGTGTGATCTCCATTCCATCCATCCAGATTTCCCAGCCTAAACCCCAAGCACCCAGTACCTGTGAAGTTCTCAGGTCAGGTAAAATATTGCAAACAAACCACTTATGCAAAATGAAATATCATTGTTCAAAATGTTTAGCTTTCATTGTTAATCATATTCTTATCTACACTCCATAGACCTCTTGTGATATAGAGATAGAAAGAGAGGACAAATCAAGACCTTAAGAAACACAATTTCATGCATAGTTCACACCAGTTTGAGATCATCTTACCGGACTCTCCCAGTTGTCCTCCACAAACCGTATATCATGTTCACTTACATCAATTCCTGCCAAGAATACAACCATGGGTATCATATTTGGATCACGATCATGTACCCAATGCATAAAATGTATATTTACCTAATGCTGAAAGGCTACGGATAAAGAGGTCTTGTGAATTCCCAGGATCAGGCTTCAAAATAACCTGAAACAAAAATATTAAAGAACAAAAGAGGAGATCAAGAAACCATCAGAAACGGGAACAAAGTGGATCTGGTAATCATTCCAACCTGAAACTGTGTGTGTCTTTGGAGCCTGTTTGGATTGTCACCATAGCGACTATCATCGGGTCGGATGCTAGGCTCCACATACCTTCCATTACAAACCTCAATTATCAATAACTCAGCGACAGTATCAAGACATTTCCTCACAAAAAATACATCATATCACTTATAACGTTAAAGTTTCTGGGCTAAATAGATAGTAATTTGAATAATTGCTAGAAAAAAAAATCAGATTTTAGTCACTTAGTTATTTCCATAGTGAAGCTTGTAAACTGCAAGCAGAACAACCCCAGAAGAGTTTGCAGCAATTGCAGATCAGCGAATCAGATTATTGAACAACTTCATTTGTTCCATAAAAAACAAGGGATCACAAAAAGTACTTAACCTGGACAAATAAAGACACAACAAAGTAGAATTGGCATTTTGTATACACTTTACAAAGACAACTTACGCAACATTCCATGGTTCAGGACCAAGAACTCTCAAGAATGTTAAAGGATTCATAGTCCCTGCCCCAACCTGATCATCATATCAAAAGCAAGATTACTCATAACAGAAAAGGAACATGTCATACGTTTACAATATACCATCAGAAACAAAAGAAACGATTGGCATATAATGCAAAATAACATACACCCTCCATAATTTTTGTCGCTTCTCAAAATTTTTTTGCATCCCAAAATGTGTGGCACTCCCACACATTTATTCAAATTCTTCCAAACTTAACTTCCCATTAGTTTACTTGGTTTGCTCGTTGGCAATCGCAATCCTAGAAAAGCATACTTAATAAACTTGTGTTATACGACAACAACATTTTTCAAACAAAAAAAAAAAGTAGAGAAGTGACAAACATTATGGGCTGAGGGAGTAAGAATAAATGTTATATTAACTGATGTGCGTGATACCGACAGAATCAAATGACCTTTTACATTACCTCAGTGTTGCTGCATTGCATTACAGCACAACCAACGGAGGCCCAATATTCCTGCAATGTCAAACTGGCTTCATGTAGCAAACCAACGGGAAAGAAACTCAAGGACAAAGCCAAAAGAAACAACGCCGTTATGCTATTTTTTTACACTAAAATCTTCTCTAAGAGGAATATAAAGGAATAACGCAACAGTCTTTCTACCTGGAGCCTCTGAATTGCTTGTTGGAAAGTTGGAGCAGAGGCTTTCTGAGGCTTGGTTGAAGAATGCTGCTGAACTGCGGAGCTGCCAACCGCAGAGACGGCGGCTCCGCCGCTGTGGCCCCTACTGAATGGTTGCGACTTGCAAAGCCAGGCGAAGCTCTGGTGGCGTGCGTGATGGAATAGAGAAAAGTAGGACGAGCGGGGTTTAAAAAAGGAGATGACTAGAGGAAGAGCGAGAATCGCCATGGCTGGCTGAGTTTGGGGCTCGGACTGAGCCTTAGCCTATCGAGTAGCAGAGAGAAAACGGTTGCTTGATAGGGTTTTAACTTTTAACCATTGCCATTAAGAAATTGCGCTTAAATGCCCAAATGAACCCTAAACTATTGTAAATTTTATACTTTGGCTCCTGAACTAAAGTGAGAGAAGAGAGTGACTAGCAATGCACCAAGGTCCAATTCCAAAGGCTGCCACCGACTCCGACTCGGATATTTCTCGTAATTTGCCGTCCTAAAATCGAAATACCCAGAAGAGAAATCTGAAAACTAGGAGAAAACTACCTAGCAATATGGCTGATGTGGAAGTGAAGATGGAAGTGGAGGCAGTAGAAGCAGTTTACGGAGGCGATTGCGTAGTTCTTGATTCCTACCCTCCCCACCTTCACCTCCGCATCAAGCCCCGAACCGCCGATATTTCTTCTCAGCAGGTCAGTTTCTCTCTGAAATTTGTAATTTGGTTTCCGAGTAGACAAGCAAAAGCCTTTCCAGATGTTAATTTTGTGCGTCGTTTCGTTTTGGAGAAAATTTTGATCCTTCTCGGGCACAGATACTAGGAATTTGAGTTCCTTCCTCATTTATTTATCCTAAGAAACTTGCTTAGGTTTCTCCTCCTTGCTTCCATTTTGTTTGCCTGTGATTCATTATGTTAGTTGAAGGACGACAGCAAGAGACTTGGGCTTCTTTGCTTACTTTGCGTGGGACTCATGTCTTTGTTCAGTGATTCTTTACTTTACACTGGCTAAAGCTTCTACCTTCGATGTTCCAGTTTGTTGAAGCAGTTATTGGAATTCGAGCAGGGGAGCAGGTACTTTGTAGCTTGAACACATTTTCTACCTTCCTCCTTCCCATCCCCCCCCCCCCCCCCCCCCCCCCCCCCCCCAAGTGAATCGGAATAATGCTTCACATCTACAAGTTATTTAGTCTCTGCGTTATGATTATGATGTGTTTTAGGTACATATATCTGATCATCTGTCACTTCCCTTTGTACCTAATGGAGTGCGTACATAATGCATAGAGACTAGCTCATTATACGAATAGAAATAGGCAATAGTTAAGGGTAAAAAAAAAAAAGAGATACTTTTGAGCTGGTTTTGGTGATACCTTTTGGCTCAAAAACTTAATCCATCTAGTCTTTCTAATTGTCTAGATGATTTAGTTTTTTGTGGTGAATCCTTGATTCATTTCAGTTATAATAGAGAAGCTTGCTTTTCAGGGAAGCATATGAAGATATTTCTCAATTTTCATAAACCTTACTGTATAATTGGGATGCACACTGACCCTTTTTATTTTCCTGTAGTATCCAGAGGAACCCCCTTCCATTCAACTTATAGATTCCAAGGGACTTGATGAACGAAGACAAAATCGTCTCATAACTAGTATGCAAAATAAAGCATTGGAAGCCTCCTCTTGCTTGATGCTTGTGGCACTTTGTGAGGTAACTTTCAGTTTATGTCAAGCTCTGTGATGAACACGTAGTGTTTGATGTTTGGGATGGTTGTTCCCTCTATATCACTTTCCTTTTCTTTTTTCTGTCTTTTCACTGTTTGGCACTCCAAAGCGCATCACGGAGATAAAACTATAAATGTCTAGTAGTCTGTTTTCCACTTTTGGTCTTACTATGCTTATGGATTCAAGTTAGTACTTGCAGAGGTTATAAATTGATGGAACTTGATGGGAAAAACCCTAGATGCAATAACCAACAAGACATCCTTGATCTCTTCCAAAAGATTTTTCTGTCTAATGGATATTTTTATCCTTCTTGGAGGAAATATGTAGATCCTAGATGTTGCGTTAGTATCCTAAGCTTCATGTTTGATATACATTATGAAGTCTTCGTTTAAACAATTTTTCATTGCCATTGATAAAGCATATTTACAGGAAGCTGTGGAGCAGCTCTCTTTTATGAATCATCCTGATGGGGACTGTCCATTATGTTTATATCCGTTGGTAGCAGATGATGGACAGTGTGAAACATCGCCATTCATGAAGTTGATGTCTTGTTTTCATTGCTTCCATAGGTTTACTCCTTTTTCCTGGCAACTGCTTGCATTAGCTATTTGTTGTGCATTTTATGCAGTTCTTATCTTTTGCAGGTTTGGTACCAAACTTTGTTAATTTTCTTTTTCCACTGGTTCATGGCAGTGAATGCATTATTAGATGGTGGAATTGGCTTCAGACTGAGGAAGAAAATAGTAAATATTTATCTAGTCTAGGTGCACGTCCTCCAATCAATGCAAGAAATCAAGTAGGTATGACATTTCATCGATTCCTATAATCTTTGGGTGCAAGGAAAAAAAAAATCACTAGAGTTTGAATGACCTCACTTGCTCTAATGTGAGATGACTAAGTTTGGACATTTTAGAGGTGAAGAAAACAGATGAAAGGAGTATGGCAAAATGTCCTGTCTGCCGCATGGTCTTCCACACAAGGGATCTTGAACATGTGCTTGATTTGGTTGGCGCTCATTCTTCTCATTCGGTAGGTCCTCTTACTGAATGCAGGGTAAAGTTCTGTGAAAGCTTATTCATTATCATCCATGTTGCATCCATTTACTTGGATTGGGATCTTTGATGCTAACTACCCCTCAATACGCTGCAAATTGGTTGCAGTTATATGTCATTGAGCTTTGTGCTCTTTATCTATTTTATGGCCTGCCATCTTATGAGTTCAGGCCTTTGCTTTTAAGTGGCTTAGTGAGAGATATTAGTTATTAAAGGTTTAATGGAACCAATTGCCACAAATTTTCCTTTTTTGGGGACATATGAGGATAGGCTAGGGTGGAGAAGCTGGGAATTGAAACCTTGGAGCTCAAGTAAGGACTTCAAAGCTTTCACCACCATGTCAAAGCTTCAGTTTTTAATTGACGTTATTTTTATGCAGCTCTTGAATTGTCTATTTTTCTCAATCTTGGAATTAACCACTCAGTGGTATTGGGATGTAGAGTGTGGAAGGAAGTGAAGGCCACGATGATGATGTCCTTTGGTCTGAATCAGAAAATAAAAGAAGGCAGAGATTTGAAGAGATAGAGACATTACAGCAAGGAAAAAGTGGCTTGATTGAACCCAAAAGAGACATTGTTGTTTTACCTGGTATGTATCTTCCTAGTCCTGTGACAACACCTTCCTCTGCATCCGCAAAAGCCACAGAGAAGCCACAGCCCGATGCAGCAGTAACAACTTCTGGTGGTTCCTCACACCACCCCGGCACTAGCAGGCCTCAGAACACAGGGATGAGGAAGCATAGAGGACAGAACTCAAGAAAACAAGTTGGACAGTGGATCAGGAAAGATGATAGGATTCCTTCAGATAAATCATAATCCAACTCCCTTGCGTTTACTTCCTATATTTATTTTGCAGTTACTCCGTATTCAAAAGGCCCCAGGTGGTTGAATTAATAACGTTCAAAATGTCAGGGTGCTCTTTAGTTGTCAAGCTGGATCAGATGGGCATATATCAGCTCGGCCCGTTTTGACAAATTTAACTTATCCGACCTACATGCTTGGCCAAGTTTAAAACCGAACTGGTACCTGATTTGGTCCTCAACTTTCATAAATCTGATTAACCAGTCCTTCAATAAAGGTTGATTCTCATATTGCACCTCAAACTTTCTATCATGCCCCCAATTAGCTTCAACTTGATGATATTGAACATTTGATGAAACTTTTTAAGAAATGTTTTTTTAAGAAATGTTTGTAACGACGGTTCAATCGTTGTTTACTACTTGTCGGTCATAGTGCGTTGCCAGAAGCATCCTGAAGAAGCTTCCAACATAAATCTGCTTGACCTCAAGCCTCATTGTATGGTGCAAATCCTGTCTCAATTTATGTCATAACTTCTGTTTTATGAGCAAACCTGTACTTGATTTGGTCGTAGCAGTTCTTTGTATATAAGAAATTTCTTTAAAAAAAAAATGTTTTTCATTTAATATTGTTAAAAAAATTTCTGATAAATTGACCATGAATTTTTTTATGTTTGTCCGTACGTCTAACATAGGTTTACAAATGAAAGGCTAATTATGTAATAAATGGTTATTTTAAGGATAAATTTGTTATTCTTGAGCAAAGATTACTTTGACTTCCAAAAGTTGCATACATTTTTCACTTTTACCCCTAAAGGTTTAAGTTTTGTCAATTAGAACTTTGTAACCATGTAAATAGTTAGTCCTAAATTTATTGGAGGATAGTTATTTAACAGAAACATCATTTATATAGAAGAAATGATAATTTAATGGTCCCTTAATTGCTAAAAAATTATTGATAAATTTAAATTTAATAGGAAACAATTACCACGTATAAATTAGAATTTAAAAAATTTGTTATAAAAAAAACTACCATCACTCTGTTCTCTCTTGGTCGACCAAATAAAGGAAAGTTATGACTAACCTTCATATTGTTGTAAAGTTTTCTAACTCTTTAAAAAATGTAAAATTTTAATATTGAAATAAAAAAATATATTCATTTTTTTTTTGTATTCAGAAGCATTATAAAGTACTCCCTTCATCCCAAGTTTTTTTGCAACATTCACTATTCAACAATTAATCTATGATTTTTTATTTTAAATATTTTAATATATCAATAAAAAATATTTATATATAAATAATAAATAAAGACCTATAGTTTCTAAATATATTTTTTAAAAAATAATAATATAAATAAATTTAAGTTAAACTATTAAAAACAGTTAAATGTTTTAAAGAATATGAGATAAAGAGAGTAGCATTTAGGAGTTAGAAGGCAAAGTGCAAAATTATATGAAAATCTTAGGACACAAGGCGTCATTTCCTCTATTAAAAATAAGAAAAATCCCCCCCCCCCCCCCCCCCCCCCCCCCCAAAGCTACGGCTACGGCTAATTACGGTTTGGAAATTTGATTGATAAAAATTTGATAATTAAATTATTAACAGCTATTTGAGCATTATCAAACATTTTGAATTCCCCGAGAGAAATATATTTTACGGTTTATATTAGGTTTAAAAAATTAAAATCACACTCTGTCACAGAAAATGCCACTTCAAGGGGGTAAAATACGTATTTCTGAGATAAATGACGGGAAATTATAATTTTATCCAAATATCAAGGGACAAACTGTTATTAACCTAAAAATATTATTTAAGTTAGAATTTTAAAAAATTGTTGTTAGGTAGCTACCATGACTTATATTTTTCTTCTTGGTTGATCGCATAAAGGAAAGTTTTAGAATTAACTGTTTACTTTTGATTACAAAAAAAAAAAAAAAACTCTCCCTCTGTCCCAAAAGTTTTGATGTATTTGACTTTTTGTTATATTTTGACTTAATTTTATTCATATTCTTGTTTGTTAGAAAAAAAATAAAAAAATAAATTTAAAACTACATATATTGAATTATCATTTATATATAAAATTTTTTTATTTATATATTAGAATGTTGAAAATAAAAAATCATAGATTAATTATAAAAAAAAAATGGAGCAAAACTTTTGGGATGAATGGAGTAACTGTTTATTTGGTTGCAAAGTTTTATAACTCTTTAGAAAATGTAAACTTTAGGACTAACGTAAAAAATGTATGGAACTTTTAGGGTTCAAAACGTCATTCCTCCACTAAAAATAAGACAACCGAAAAAAATTAGGGTAAATTATTGCTTGATATTTAGGTAGATAAAAAAAGTGATATTTTAAACTATTAACTAATTACAAAAACATTGTCAAACATTTGAATTTACCGAGGAACACGTACTTTTACAGTTTAAACTATAATTTAAGGAATTATATTAGACATTAAAGTAGCAAAAGAAATGTTACATTAAGGGGTATGTATTTTTGAGAAAAATTATGATTTCTCCCAAATCTAAAGATTAAATTGTAATCATTCTAAAAAACACTACTATAACTTGGACAAAAGAAAAATCTATCATTGTGGTGGACCAATTTGGCAATTTTGCACTACTTCAATGAGTAAGGCCTGTTTTGGAAACCCAAAAACTCAACCAAATATCTAAATATATAATGACTCCGGGTCAGATCTTATAAGATTCCAGTCACTAATTATCAAGACTTACCAAAACCAAACCTCCAAAACCCTATAAAATTGCACTTAATACATTAAACTCCAAAACAACACCCCCCAAAAAAAAGTGCAATAATAATAATTGAGAAGTACTTTTTAGCAATGGCACAAAATAGAGTTTTAGTAATGCTTTTGGTTGCTTTGGTGATGCTTGCCCAATCTCAGGATGGCATGGTTCTGGCTCGGCATTGCCGCCTCAAATGCCTAATACAGTGCATTGGTGTTTTGGAGGACCCTGCTGCGTATGCGGCGTGCATCGGCCTTTGCATGACTGCTTGTAACATTAAACCTTCTGATGCCATCATGGCTTGCACTACCAATTGTACCAACAATGCACAACAAACTTATCATCCTGCTGGTACGTTAATGATACTATTAATACGTACTCCCTTCCTCCCTTACATTTTGAATGATGTTTTTTTTAATGTATGCACAAAGATTAAGATTTATATAATTTATGTTCATCTTTTCATTTTTACTCTTAAGGTTAAAATAAAAAAAATTCTTTTTTACGTTTTGTATATTGAGAGTTTAAATAAGGATTAGAAAAAAAATTCCTTCTTAGCATTTATACAATTTTTATGTTTTTTTTTTGTATAAAGAGTTTTAAATAACGGCAGTAATGCAAATTATATGTTAAAAATTCTCTAAAAAAGAAAACAAATTATCCCTGTTGAGATAGCTCAAAAAAAAAATCATTGTTTTTTAGACAGCGGGAGTTTTATTTGATTGCATTACATTTTATATTTTTTATAGTGGTAGTGATGTTTTTGGTTTATTGATGTTGTAGATTCGAAGACAATGAAAGGCTTGGTGGATAGTTGCTACAACAGCTGCAAGCAGAAGAATTGAAGCTGCGTTATCTTTCTATTGTCGTCCTTTGCTTTGCTATAGTACTACTATAGTTCGATAATCATAATCTAGTGATTAAATAAATGTTCTAGCAAAGATAAGGTGGGAAAATGTGGTGGTTGCTCCATATGTACTCGGAAACTTAACCTAGTTCTTTAATAAATACTGTCACAAGATCGGAAGTTGGCAAACAAGTGTAGTTTAAGGTTATTAAGATCCGGATCCTATCAAAGATCATTTTTTACCGTGCAAGATCGAGATCGTAAAATCGGATCGTAGATCGTAAGATCCTACAAAAAACTTAAAATTTCTTGTCTAAATAATATAGTTTATGTAAAAGACCAATTATATTAAAAACTCAAGTAAAATTTTAGTGTCATAGTAATGGTAAAACCTAATTATTGATACAATACAAGCAAAATTCAAACTTTAATAGAGTATACATCAACATAATCAATAAAATAATTAATACAAGTCTGAAAAAAATTCATGAACAAACACATTATTGACAAATAGAAAAGAGTACAATGTCCATAATTTAAATATCAATAATTGACTTCTAATAAATTTAAAATGTATAATGATTTTTTTACAGTATGTAAATAATTTAAAATTAGTAATTTTTTTCTTCTTGATGAAATAAGTTCAACTTACAGATAGGAAAAACTGGTAATTTGAATATCCATTAATTATAAAAAATATTATTATTATTATTATTATTACATACATATATATACACACACATATATATATATATATATATAAAATTTATAGTAAGACAGTTACTAAATAATTTAAATTATGCTTTAAAAAGTTTTTATTAGACAACTACCTTAAGTTAACAAATTTCGTCCAATTGGGGATCAAAATGAAATGTTTTTAATGAATTTGGAACCAAAATAGGATGTTTTTAATAGGTTTAGGATTTAAACAGAACATTTAATAAACTAGAGATGAAAACAGAATGAAAATCAAATGTTAGAGACCGTCCATGTAATTTACCCCCAATAAAAATCAATAACCGTGTAGGATCAATAGGATCGAAAGATCCTATCGATCCTACGATCCTAGTCGCGATTCTATCACGATCCTATCATGCCTTTGATCCTACAACGTTTTGACAAAATTTTCTATGTTAAGATCTTAGGATCGTACGATCCTACGATTAGGATCGCGATTTTAACAACCTTGAGTTTATTCCATGAAAAGTATCTTCTGCAACATGTACTGCTCTGTGATCAAAGTTTATAATTATAGGTCAACGCTCAAGCAATTTACAGTTGATGGCCATCCAATTCTCGAGGAACTTTTATGAAAATAATAGGAAAAAGGAAAATCTTTCAAAATGATTTTTCACAACTCTATTAATAAAGATTAGTAGTGCCGAAACTAGAAAGAATATAAAAATGAATTCTACAAATCTATTATATATATATAAAGCAGGATATACTTAAGGAGTAAAGAAGCTTTCCCACTACAAGGAAAACCAATTTAGCGACGGTTTAATAGTCGGTAATATTCCAGTGAGAATTTAGCGACGGCACTTAGTGACGGTTACACGTCGTTAGTTGTCGCTAATTAGTGACGGTTACACGTCGCTAAAGTTAGCGACAGCTTGCCGTTGCTAATTAGTGACGATTACACGTCACTACACTTAGCGACGTCTGGCCGTTGCTAACTTAATGATGGTTGGCCGTCACTAAACTAATAAAAATAAAAAATAAAAGTTTCAGTTCTCATGTGGCTATCATTTTTTATGATAAATTGTTATGTGATTGAACATAAATATTTACTTTTGAATACAGTACCAGAAAAATGAAAATATTATAGCTGAAAATTGTGTGACGTCTCAAATTCTCACACAACATAAATTATTTCAGTTGATATAATACAAATGTATTTAGATTGTAGATATTTTTTTCCTCACGAAACAATTTTAATTAAGATTGTACGAATTTTATTTACGTTATTGAGATCCTTCTATCCAACAAGTTGCTGTATCTTTAGCATTACAACAAACAATCTTGTTTAAATAAACAGAATAATAAAACAAAAATATTAATACACAATGAATATATCCGTCGCAAAAGTTTCACCGGGCTTTACGTGATAATTTACCGTTGAAAATTTACTGACTGTTAAACATTGCTGAAGTTTGTGTTTGGTTATCTTCGTTAAACAAGTGACAGTTAAAATCCATAATTTAGTGACGGTTATGCGTCACTAAATTTTAGTGACGCCTTAACGTCGCTAATTTAATGACGGTTATACGTCGCTAATATTAATGACGGGTTACCGTCGCTAATTTAGTGACGGTTATTCGTCGCTAATATTAGTGACGGTTTGCCGTCGCTAATTTAGTGACGTTTATTCGTCACTAAATTTTAGTGACGCCTTATAGTCGCTAATTTAGTGACGTGTATACGTCGCTAATATTAGTGACGGGTTACCGTCGCTAATTTAGTGATGGTTATTCGTCGCTAATATTAGTGACGGTTTGCCGTCGCTAGTTAGTGACGGTTATGCTTCGCTAAAATTAGTGACGGTTTTCCGTCGCTAATTTAGTGACGTTTATTTGTCACTAAATTTTAGTGACGCCTTATAATCGCTAATTTAGTGACGTGTATACGTCGCTAATATTAGTGACGGGTTACCGTCGCTAATTTATAAATAATAACCCATTTTATTTATGTAAACGTTTTTCAGAACGTGTAAATTTTTCACATTTTATTTTACTTATTGTTTATGTTAAATGTAGTTGAATAAAACCAGTTATTGTTTTGTATGTCACTGATTTAATTGTATATTTATAATTTTTAATTTGATTACTTAAGCATACAAATCTCTAAATATTTTTTTAGTAATTAAGAAATAATCTATTTAATGAAAATTATATTAATTGACCATTAGTTTATTGTCACATGACGGTTAACCATTTATTTCTATTTTATAATCTCAATTTGGGGTAAGGTTAATATTAAGAAAAGTAGCGATGGTGAGTAGTCGCTACTTCTGAGCGACAGCAAGCCGTCGCTTAGCATTACATTTCTTCAACCTGAAACGCACCGAGTTTTCTTCTTTTCAGTATGCGCAAAGCCTCCACTCTTCGCACTGACTTCTTCTGATTCCTCCCTCTTGAACCTATCACCAGGCTGTCTTCCGGCTCGCCCTCTTCCACAATCACCTCCACATTGAACCCCGCATCACAGAAAAGGGTATTCGAATACGCAAGAGAAGGGCAAATCACAGAGGCCAGCTCGCCTGACAAAGATGCCGAAGATTCGAATTTGAAGCGACCCTCTCTCTGCTGGGTAGCCACTGAACGCGACGCGTTGATAGGTTTCTGGGCAGAAAAGTTCGTCTGGGTTGGTGGCATGCTCGGTGGTGGCGGCGACGGTTTCGAAGGCAAGATGAAAGAGAGAATGTGTTCATAGATGGGTTTTCTTCTTTTCTTCTTTTTTCCATCCCTTTACATTTTAATCATGGGTATTGGTCTGAGAAAATTGACTGCATGTAATAGGATCATTTTAAAGTAGGTTCAAAATTGATCAATCTGTTGAGCTCTGTACAAGGTAAAAAATCGTCTGTTAGTTTAGGACAACAGAAGCAGAGGGCTCAGTGTTTCAGTTGCTTTCTCTTGTCCTTGGATTTTTTTCACTCCTATCTTTGAGTTCCTGTCTTTGGTTCTTTGCAGTTTACCTGAAAAACTATTAACTCTTGAGAGGTTTTGTACTATATTACTCTGTTCTTATACATTTTTTTTTATCCATCCGAAGGGAAGATAATTTCCTTGAATGTCATTTTCTCTAAAAAATCTACTTTGATGTTGAGTGTCTAACAGTTCAGTTTACTACAACTTAGATTATTTTCCCCAAGTGGTGTTGGCTTTAACAACTTGTGAAGCATAGTTCCCTTTACTTGTTCTGTAGTTTACTGCTAATGAACTCATTCATCTCATTTTTCGCCTATTTAAAGTCCTTCTTTGGTGTGTGTTTTTTGCAAGTCCATAGTTCGTGCCGTATTCTTGATCATTCGTATATTTTTTTTACATTGAATTTGTTATGTGAACTTGATTCTTATGCCCAGGGTGAAGAAAATAGATGGTAAAGTCCATACGATCTACCAGTCTATCTCCTGTTTTCTAGCAAATGAGAGCATGTGTTATGGATCTTATTTTTCAAAGTCCACATGATCTCCAATGGCGTCTTCTGCAGGCCTCCAATGGCCTCTGGTACAGAGCCTGGACTGTCCACTATCTGCTTCCTTGCCACACCCAGCACCAACAGTAGTATTACTCTCGGTGTCTTCAGTTAAGTTGGCAATCAGATTAGTATTGGTCCCATTATTACTGCTTTCTCCAAACCATTTACCTCTGCTGAAGAAAGTCTCTTATGTGGAGGAGTCACTAGAGAGCTTGGGCGCAAGGGAAAGTGAGGCCATGTTTGGAAAAGCCATCCCATGGAAGAGTTGTGTTGGTAGGTTATGACAATTTGTTCTCTTTTTATTTTTTCTATATGGATAGGGAGGTATATAATATATATATATGTGTGTGTGTGTGTGTGTGTGTGTGTGGCTGTTAGTAAACCTCTTCTCTACTCTACTGTCTCAAAGTCCATCACTTTTTATTTTCTTATATGTAATTGAACAGCTAATTCAAGTCAATTATTTGTGAATCTTTCTTTTGGTGCTTGATCGGAAGATTATTGTTTTTGTTTTGGAAACCAACAGCTCAACTGAAGGCCAAGGATTATTATGCATCCTCCTCTGCTGCTGCAGCATCGTATTCAAATTCAATGGGGTCACCTCTGCCACCGCCTCAGCCTTCCAAGGAGTCCTTTGCCAGACGTTACAAGTTCCTGTGGCCGCTCTTACTTGGTGTCAACTTCGCCGTCGGAGGTAACTTCATTTTTCTTCATATGCCCATGCTTAGCGATTACAGCGGACGATTAATGGATAGCATGATATTTCAGATATACAATAGGATTTTATGAGATTTGCTTTCAGGATGGGAAGGAACAATTTATCTTCAGTGATGAATCTTGTGATTGTGCTTGTCTTATCTGTTGTTTGCTCATGTCCTACATACTTTTGGTGCTGAGAACTCTCTTGTAAGGTTTTTCTTTTGGATATGAGAGGCATCTGTAACGTGGAATACACTGCACCTGCTGCAGATGATAATGTCATAAAAGGTTGTGATACATCTGGATGATTGAGTTTTTATCTTAAATATTTCTTGGTTTGATTGCCAACCAACCTCACTCGGTATTTTTATGGTGCATCACGATAGATCTTGGTTTGGTCAAGTTATATAGAGTAGTGTAGTGAAATTTTCAGGGGTAATTTAGGTCATGTGTTAGATGCACCTGTGGCGTATCGAGAATATTAAATTATGGTGGATAAGCATATTTTGTTAGTGATATTAATTTTTTTAACACTGAAATAGAGTAAGGCCTTGTTAGTGATTTTCCAAGAAATATTTTCTGTGAAACAGAATCATGAACACTGAAATAGAAATATAGAGTCAAGGCCTTGTAGAAAAGAAAAAATTATGCACTATTAAGCAAATTTTCTTTATTCACGCATACTATATTAACCTTGGAAGGAAAGGGATCATCTTGCTTTCCTGGTTGGATCTAGTTTTTGTTGCTGCGACCATTGTTCGTTGAAAATCCTGAGGCTGTTCATCTTCATTTCACCTGAACTTATATGATAGCATTTTGAGGTTACTTTTAGTCTTTTGATGACACTAGAGCAATCTGAAAAGTAAGTGCGCTACTATGTTTTCTACATGTACCAGTCTTTTCTGTGGCTACACTATAACAGCTGTTTCATGAATTAGCAGGATTAACTCATCCAGAAACTTGTTGCTGAGGTGACTGAGCTGGTACAACAGAGGGTGGAAATGTCCTTGTTGTTGATCTGGCTAAGCTGGTACGCCAGAGGGTGGTCATTTCCTTTCTTTAACGCCTTATTATGTAGTCTCTGTGCTGGACTTGGTTTATATTTTATCTTTTGTTATAGATAGTTGATCTTGTTACGTGGTTGTAAATGACGAAGTGGGAAGTGTTGATGCTTAATTTCCAGCACCCTGTGTAGTTCCACTATTAAATTTTATCATGAAAATAATTCTAAGAATCAAGGTAATCTCTTTCTGTGGCTCTTTTAGTTTACTGTTAGCTCTGATGTTAAATACAAGGTTAACTTGGAGTTTTTTTAACAAAATAAAAGAGAGGTTAAGTACCAATAAATCATTCAATAAACTGCTACATGCATAATGTAACTATTTTCGCCAACTTCGTTCAGAACACGTCACTAATTATAACAACTACCGACAGTTACACGTCAGAAACTAGCGACGGTTATGCGTCACTTACCACACTAAATAGCGACGTACGTGAGTCACTAATTACTGACCTATGTCAGTCACGACAATAAATAGCGAGGGTCACAAGTCACTAGTTAGCGACGGCTACGCGTCACTATCTAGCGACGACTATGCGTCATTAAGTTCCCCAACTAGCGACGGCAACTCGTCATTAACTAGCGACGGCTACGCGTCACTAACTTCGCCAACTAGCGACGGCAACTTGTCACTAACTAGCGACGGTCACAAGTCACTAATTAGCGACGGCTACGTGTCACTAACTTCACTAACTAGCGACGGCTACGCATCACTAACTAGCGACGGGAAAAGGTCGCTAAAGTGCCGACCGATGAACCACCGGAAATTTAGTGACGGTCTTGGTAGCGACGTTTGGCTATCGCTAATTAGCGACGGTAGCTGTCGCTAATTAGCGACGGTAGGCGAGTAGATTAACAACGGACCATTTAGCGACGGGGTGCCGTCACTATGTCCTCTGTAGCGACGGCAAGCCGTCGTTAATGGCCGTCGCTAAATTGGTTTTTTCTAGTAGTGTCCACTTAATAGAGTAAATAATATAATGACACACGGCAGTTTAATTATTTTTTTTTGTAAGGATTTGATATATTTTTCCACTGACTTCATGATTTTGCCTTTTAATTGTATGGCACACTTGCCATAACCACAACACATCGTTTCGTCCAATTTCATGTGCATAATTAACTTCGACGTTTCAAAAATTTCTCTTCATTGGCGTAATTAACTTTATTCTCTTTCAAAGACTTTTCTCTTACAGTAAGAAAACAAGGTAAATATTAGATTTCAATTTTCCAATTACCATTTCCTTCTCCTTGATCAACGTTTTCAGGCTAGTAACTTCTTCTCAACTCTTTGATCGAGGACCCATCTATCTACTGTAGTCTTGAATTTCTTTCCCCACTATTCTCATCTCCCAATTCCCCACCCACCAAGCCCAGTCTGCTACGTCCTCAAACCCTTTACCTATTTCACCTTTTACCCTTTGTGTGGTTAAAATCCCCTCGTCTTTCATGAGTAAGTTGAAGGGCAAAAAACATTGATGAATTGAATGAATTCATCCATTTCTTTAAGGAAGTCATTACAAGTAGTCTTAATTTTAGGAGAGCTAGATGTTTGATTTGTTGGCAAAATTTAGCCTTCGAACAATCATGAATCAACCAAACAAAAACCTAAGGCGTGTAAACATTGTTCCCAAGGATTATAACTCACAACTGTTCAAAATGTGTAGGAGGAAAGATCTACGAGAATCCCCCAGGATCCTGTGAGTCATCCAGAATCCATGCATTCGCACCCAGGATACTCTAGGAATCAGTAGAAAGCAAAAACCAGGTGACAGTAGAAGAACGTTCAGAGGGGGGAAGAGAAATCTTAAGAGCTTTGGGATGATTTGAAAGTAAAGTGGGATTGGGTATTTATAGGGAGCAGGATGGTTAAATTTAAACATCGGGGTGAATCTGCCAGATACAAAAAAATATCGGTTGGGATTTTTTGTACGTTAAGTCTATTTAGATTTTCAACATGTGAAAAACAAGCATTTCCATATAAGGGTAAAAAGTAAAGTAAAAAAACATGTAAAAGCTGACTTGGATAAGCCTTACGATATTTTGCGATTAATGGGGCAAATTGAGCTCTTTCAACTGTTTTGGCCTATCTCATGCATACGAGTTCACTACTTCTTTCTTTCCTTACCTAGCCTACGTAGGCATGATAACTTATAAAGCCTAGAAATCCCCTTTGTCCAAACCATGTGGGATTTGCCTTTTGAAATACCATACACAACCATCCCCCACATATTTCAAAAGGCAAATTTCAAGGTCTCTTGCTGGTTTCAAACTCAAGAATGCAAATGCATTGTGGATGGTGTCTATTAGACTATGAACCAGTCCTAGAGCCAATGAGACTTAACTTACAGAATACTTAGTGAAGCTTGTAGCTCCTATGAATGAAATACCCTTTTGTAAATTAAGTGGTTCATTGATCACATTACACCCCTACAATTTCTACTGTTCATCATAGTGTTGCACTTTTCGGCTATACGCGTGTTCTGGTTTTCATGAGTGCTTTAAAGATTCCACCACAAATCTCATAGGAGTGGCTCTACTCCTATGCCCATATAAGTGATTCCATCAAGTGTGTACTGCATAAATACACCACCAAAAAAAGCTTATGTGAACCATTAAGAGCTTTTGCTTATTCTTTAATAAATGTAGTTTTGCATTGTCTACACAATAGGATGGATTTTAAAGAAAATTTTGATAATTCTTTTAGATTTAACAGTGACTTTTTATTACCTATTTGAACCTAATTCATGGGATCTCCAATCACATAAGTTGAGCTACCATCACCATTGACTCAAGTTGGCAACAGTCCCATTCCCCTCGATGTTCCATATGTTATTTACCTCCCTAGAGGTGTAGTTAGAAGATCAACCAAATTCACTTCTGACTTCACATAATCAATCAATATAATATCATCATTCAGCAGCTTGGCAATCACAGTGCATAGACACAAAAGGCATTGGCTTTATGCCTAATGGTATATTTGTTCAAAAGTTTTTCAACTACTTAGCTTCACTTCTAGCTATTTCTAAGGCTATAATTTCTGACTCTATAGTGGATCTAGCAATGATGGTTTGCTTAGAAGATCTCCAAGACGCAGCACCACCGCCAAGAGTGAAAATGTATCCATTAATGGATTTGGTTTTATCAAAGTCAGAAATTCAATTAGCATCACTCTACTCTTCTAGTACAGCGGGAAATCCACTATACATGATGCCATATTTCATGATTCCTTTTAAATATTTTATAATTATTACTAGTGCATTCCAATGTTCTTCAATCAAATTTTGAGTATATCTACTCAGTCTACATACAACATAAGCTATGTCAGGTCGAGTAAAGTTCATTAGGTGCATCAAGCTCATAATAATTTGTGCATACTCTTCTTGAGCAACATTTTTTCCTTTATTTTTCTTTAATTGTATGTTTGCATGATAAGGAGTACTCACAGGTGTCACCTCAAAATAGTTGAACTTTTTTAGTAGTTTTTCAACATAGTGCTATTGTGACAACATTAGCCCACTTTCTTTTCTTATAATTTTAACACCCAAAATCACACTAGTTTTCCCCAGGTATTTCATGTGAAACTATGAAGATATGAAGCTTTTGGTGTGTTCAACTATTTCAAGAGTAGTTCAAAAAATAAGCATATCATCCACATAAAGACTGATTATTACACATTCATTGGCTTCAAGTTTTGTGTAAATACATTTATCAACTCCAGTAGTTAAAAAACTGTTACTCAATAAAACTTGATCAAATTTCTTATGCCGTTATTTAGGTGTTTGCTTTAATCCATATAGAGATTTTCACAACTTTTACACTTCTGTTTCTTGTCCAAAGACAACACAGCCATCTAGTTGAGCCATATATATTTCCACTTGTAAATCCTCATTTAAAAAAGCAGTTTTAATATCCATTTGATGTATAAAAAGTTTATGTACATAAGTCAGGGCAAGTAAAACCCTTATTGAAAAAATTTTAGAAACTGGCATAAAAATATTGAAATAATTAACATTTTCTTTTTGAGTAAAATCTTTTGCTACCAATCTTACTTTATATTTGTCAACAGAGCCATCAAGCTTAATTTTTTTTTTTTTTGAAAATCCATTTACAACAAATGGGTTTAGCACCAGGGGGTAAATTTACTAAATCTCAAGTTTGGTTTTGTAAAATATAGTCAATTTCATTTTGAATAATTTTTTTTCCAAAAAATAGATTTTTTTAAAGAAAATGTTTGTTAAAAAAGTTATGAGATCATTTACAAGGTAGGTGTAAAAGTCATTTCGAAAGGAACTCTTTGTCCTTTTCCTTTTACTCATTCTCAATTCTTTCACTGGATGTTTAGAGACATTTTTAATAGTAGGGGCATGATAAATTTTTTCTTTTCTTAAAGGAAAGATATGCTAAAAAACTCAATATTTTTTGTTTCGATTATGGTGTTACAGTCCAACACATCACTTTTTAACATAAAAAATCTATATGCAACACTATGCTCAACATATCCAATAACATGTAATCGGATCTCTTTGATCCAATTTTACACTTTTTTTGTTCAAGAAGCAAAACCGTTGCAAGATATCCCCAAACTTTCAGGTACTTTAAGTTTAAGGGATAACTCTTCCATATTTCATATGGAGTTACACCAATCCTTTTATAAGGAATTCAATTTTGCAAATGATAAGTAGATAGAATAGCTTCATCCCAAAGATTATCAGGAGCAGAAGAACTAATAATCAAGACATTCATCATTTCTTTCAAAGTTCTATTTTTTATTTTAGCTACACCATTTGATCCATGAGAATATATTAGAGTTATCTCATAAATTATTTTTTCTTTTTCACAAAATTCATTAAACAATAAAAACTTACATCTTTTATCCGATCTAACTCTTTTAATTTTTCTATTCAATTGGTTTTTTACTTTAAACTTATACAACAAAAACATATCAAAAGCTTCATCTTTATTTCTTAACAAATGAACCTTAATAAATCTAGAGCAATCATCTATGAAAGTCACATAATATCTTTTACATCTTCTAGTCATAGTTTGTTTCAAATCGCCAAGATTAGTGTAAATTAAACTTAGTAATTCTGATTCTTTGTCAATCGAAGCACAAGATTTCTTTGTTGATTTTGTTTCAGCACAAATTTTACATTTATCAAAACTTGTATTACTAGAGGGTGTGATTAAACCTAGTGATTGCATCTTTTTCAAATAAGATAAACTCACATGTCCTAATCTAGTATACCATAAATCAAGATAGTCAACCAAGTAAGCAAAAGAAGATGCATTATCATTATTGATGACATCAGAAATACTTATTACAAAAAGACCCTAGTTACAATAACCTTTGCCCACATAGTTATTATTTTTAGTCGTCACTATTTTATCATAATCAAATGTAACCTTGAGGCCCGCCTTCATCAGCAAAGACACATAGATCAAGTTGGCTTTTATGGTGGGAACATGCAGCACATCACCAAATGTCAGTGTCTTTCCAGATGTTAATTTTAAAAGTACCTTGCCCTTGCCCAAAACTTGTGTACCTCAGAATTCACCAAGATATACTATTTTAACTTGTTGGTGTATAAGAGTAAAATACATTTCTATTACCACAGATATGCTTAGTGGCAGCAGAATCTATCATTCACTTTTTTGAATTGATAGCTAGGTATGCTTCTAAAACCACTGTAGCAATGCTTTTAGAACCACTATAGCAATGACGTCATCATCATCAACATCCTCATGAGCCAAGTTTGCCCTTGGGCCAGGAGGTTTTACAAATTACTTCATTTTTTGGCATTGTTGAGCAAATGCCCTTTTCTTCCATGAACGAAGCAAGGCAATGCTTATTTATCATCATTATTGGCTGGCATAGGTTTGGGCTTAGAGTTATTGTTGGGTTTTTATTTTGGATTGTACCTCTTAGAGTTGACAAAATTGGCATTGGAGGTCAATTGTTTCCCTTTGGCTATGCACTGCTTTTTTCTATTGGTGTCCTCAATGTTGATAAGAGTGATTGCATCCACTAGAGACAGTTGCTTGTGCTTGCGCTTCAGTTGTTGCTTATAGTCTCTCCTTGACGGTGGCAGCTTATTAGTCAACAAGTCAGCTACAAACTCTTCTTGTAACAGGATTTTTTTTTTAAGTCATCCGGGAGCTTGTGGCACTCGTTGATTTGTGACTTGATGCCCTTTTTATCTTACATCTCCTACCAATAGAACTTGACAATCATGAACTTTTGCTTGCCCGCATCTTTTTCCATGTACTTGAGCAGCATGGATTCTTATATCTCATTTGCTTTCTTGTATTTAATGTAGACATCAAACAAATCATTAGATAAAGTTGAAATAATTGTGTGGCGGTATACCTTATCAACATTAGTCCAAGACTCCTATAGCTTGGGATTAATTAGTTTGGACTCATTCAATGCAAAAGGGACTCCATGCACATCTAGCAGCATGTAGATACGTTAATCTTGCCATCTTTTGTAGTTTTCTCCACCATACACTTCCATCTTTGAAAATTTTAGGAAATGGTTTGGCCAATGTTGATGATGGTGGTAGTGGTGTCAGCATAATGACAGCAATCTTGGTAGTCGAGGTAGTTTTCATGTAGAATCCAGCATCAGCAAGTGCCCTATCGCAAACAGCAACAAGGTCGAGATTTTCTCTTTATCAATTTTCACAACTGCAGTTACAAGAGCTTTCTCATAGTTGGTAGCTACCATCTCAATATCAACAGGCTGTTGCCGGACAATGTCCAAAGGATTGACGGCAGGAGCACTATTAACGTGGGTTTGATCCATGATATAATTGTTAAGATTGTTGCCAAAATAGCCTTCGAACAATCACGAACCAACCAAATAGAAACCTGAGGTGTGCAAACACTGTTATCAAGGATTATAACTCGTGACTCTTTAAAGTGTGCAAGAGAATAGGTCTGCAAAAATCCTTTAGGATACAACGGGTCTTTCGGAATACATGCATTCACACCTGGGATACTTTAGGAATCAGTAGAAAGCAGAAACTAGGAGAGAGCTGAAGAATGTTCAGAGGAGGGAAAAGAGAGCTTGAGAGCTTTGGGACAATTTGAGAGTGGAGTGGGGCTGTGTATTTATAGGGAATAGGATGGCTGAATTTAAGTGTTGGGGTGAATATGGCAAATACAAAAAATCTCAATTGAGATTTTTTATAAGTTGAATCTGTTTGGATTTTCAACACGTGAAAAACAAGCTTTTCCAGATAAGGGTGAAAAAGTAAAGTCAGAAAAAAGTAAAAAATGACTTGGACAGAGCTTCGTGATACTTCACGCATAGGGAGGCGATCAGGTTCTTTCAACTATTTTGACCTATCTTGTGCACACTAATCCACTACTTCTTTCTTTCCTTACCTAGTCCACTTGGGTATGGTAACTTATAAAGCCTAAAATCCCTTTTTTCCAAGCCATGTGGGATTTGCCTTTTGAAATACTACACACAGCATGATCAATACTCAAAAAGTAAATTGGTCATTGTTGGATTGATTTTGTTAATTTGTTTAGGTTTAATATTTATTTTTTGGTTAGGAACCACGTTAATTTTATTAGAACGATGCAAATTTCATGGGACTAATGAGCAGGTAATTTGGTGAATGTTGTAAAAGGATATGAATCACCAAAGCTACCATTGTGGTTGGATGTGTTGTTAGAGCTGTGAAGATTACATCAACTAGTGTTCAGCTAAGCATCGGTTCTTTTTAGGGGTATGCCACCATTTATTAAGGAAGGAGCTTTATGTATGCATGCATGAATGACCTTCACACGCCACTACCCACTAGTGAGCAATGAGGCACAAAATTTTGTGTTCACTTGTGTGCCCACAATATAATTATAAGCAAAGATCATCTTTCATAGAATAACATAAAACAGTGATTCTAATAATTATTGCTTCTGCTATTTATTACATTTATACTCAAGAATTAAAAACATCTTCATGTCTTTTTGTTGGATTTTGTGCATATAAACAGGAGTAGAATTTACATTAATCTGGTTCTTAGAAATGTGGTTGAAATAATTGGAGATTGGCATACAATTGAAGCAATCTCTAGTAACCAAACAATGATCGAGTTGCCAGTATTCCCATTTAGGGCATGTTAATGTGGAAGTGTAGAATCAAGATGGATTTTGTGTAAAGATTTTGACAGGTTCAATTGATACAAAAGGAAGTTGCTACAGACCAGAACAATTGAAGATAATAATTGATTCAAATGTGGGCATACAGGTTTAGCATAGAAGGAGAAGTTTTATGGTCAAGTTACTAGCTCTAATAAACAAGTATATAATGCTTCTATTTTTTTTTCCATCATATGCATAGTACTTTTTTCTTATCCCTTTTGGAGTATGTTGCTTCAATAATAAGTTGAACTATCTTGTAGGGTGATTTCTGATGTTTCTAGGCCAATTGGTCGGGATTAGCTGGAGTCAAGTTTGCTTCATCAATGTTTTTACTACTATTGGAATTTTCTCAGTATTCCAATACGGTAGTTGGCCTTAGTATTTTGTTAAAGCTTTCACTCTCCAATTTGCCTTCAATAGTGTTTAGTACATTGGTCACCTTGCTACTGCTTTTTCCTTTGCTAATGTCTTCCAAGTACATATATATGTATCGGAATATATAAATTCATTTTCATTGGTTGAGGTTTTTACACTGCATTCAGAAATGCACGCATGGCTTTGATATGGTAACTCCAGAATGTTAGTCTAGAAACTGAGAAACCAAAGCTTGATATATCATATTTGAAACCTGTAAAATTTGGTATTTTTCAAAATTTGTCTTTTTTTTTTTTTTTTGTGCATAAAAGAAAGGACTTAAAATCATTTCAATTGTGGAGAGAGTAAAATTCATGAATGGTCCCTAACATTTAGTCATTGTCCTTTCTTTTAGTTTTTGTTTTAGTTCTAACCTATTGAATGTTTTGTTTTAGTCCTAAATCTATTGAGAACGTTTCATTTTGATCTCACTTTGATGAAAACTTATTTAAAACTCAAAGTATTTGATCTGATAACAACATTTTAGATCATAATTTAAACTATCTGGTAACCATCTTATAATAAATTTAATTTGTATAATAATTTTTTTACAATTAATGAAAAATTCAAATCACATTTTTTCTCTCTATAAATTAAACTTATTTCATGCAAAATTAATTTAAATTATCTATTTATTGTCAAAAAATATTAAACTGTTTAAATTTACTAGAAGACAATTATTGAATATTTAAATTAGAATTTCAAAAGTTTTTACAAGACAATTATTTTGAGTTAATGAATTTCATCTGGTGAAAGATCAAAATGAAACAATTATAATAGGTTTAGGACCAAAACAAAACATTTAATAGGTTAGGGACTAAAAGAAAACAATGACTAAAGGTTAAGGACCATTTATGCAATTTTACTCATTATGGTGATTTCTATTGTATAGAAGATTGGTGAAGTGAAGTACGATACTAATGTCATATAAAACATTATCCAAGGAGAAGATAATTTGGTTGTTTGGGAAGGAACTGACTTTATGAGAATCCATTTTTTCTAACCAAATTTTAATGTTCTTCTCATGGAGTTCATTCTTATCCTTAGCTAAATGTTTTAGTTACTCTTTTTCTATACCTTTTTAATTGGATTTATAATGATTGCTTGGTCAAAATTACTGACATGTGGATTTTTTTTGTATTTTTTCACTAGGGTGATTTTGAAGCTTTTATTTGGATATGTTGCTTATTGGTTTGTGCTTTGATGACATGACATGTACAAAATTAAGAAGAATAAGGGAATTGTGAATCATGAATGATGAGCTACAGCTGTAGAGAATAGGGAATGGCTCCAACAATTGTTAATGGAGTAGAATCCAAGCTTTTAGGTTAGAAATTTTCACCTAGCTCTAGATTTTGTTAACCAGTGCCAATCAGATTTTTGAGCTTTTCTTTTAGTAGTTGTTTTTTTTTCTGCTTTGATCCCAAGCCGATTCACGCCATTGTTGTTTTCTGGTAGCCACCTTTATTCTTGCAATTCTTTATAATTTGTATGAACCTTTAAACATGATTAGCTTGGCTCTAATTGTGATATGTGTAGTGCTGTGTCCAATACGACCGTTTTGTCTTAGATCTTTAACTATGATGTAGGTCATTTAAAAACAATATCATTTTGTTCTTGTATAGATCATTTTTATGGCAAAGTAAGAGATTGAGTTTATCTGGATTTGTTTCCTTGTATTTGTTCTTTATGTGTTTGCTACTAGCTGGGATTTTCTACTCCTTGGGTCCTTCTTTTTTTCCCTATGGCATGTTTGCCCCTACCCAACTACATTCACTTTTGTGAACCATTATGGTTTCTTTCTCTTTTTACTCAATTTCTTTTTTTTTTCCCTAAAAAAAACTTACGTATAAACTTTAGCATCCTTATCTGTCCAATATTTTGTAGTCACTGTGCTTTGAATCAGGTTAGAAGAGGGAAAGAAAAAAGTAAACTGAATGATTATAGGATGTAGTTCCAGGCATACAGTGAGTAAATCATGGTACATGTGTGGGTTTCACTTTATGGTATAAGTGTTTTTAAATCTTATATTACTTAATGGTTACTCCATAGGATATCATCATATCCTCATAAAATTGTTTCCTAGACTGAAAATTGTTGTCATTCTAATGCATTGAAAGGACCAGAGAGCTTCAGAGCTCCAACTACTTAACGAGTGGGTTTATGGTAAAAAGTATCAAATTGATTGCTAATAGCTTAAAATTTGTCTAATTATTCTTTTTTAATTATTCGATCTTATTTAGAAAAAATATCTTATTCACATGTTTCTTTGCTTTCTTTGTTGCTTTCTCAGTATTTTTTACCCATGTTTGCCCAAAATCATAAACTTGGCTCTCATTACAAGAAAGGATGAGGGACTCCAAAAAAAAGGGTCAGTTTTACCATTGTTTGATTAATGTAAAAAAAAAAGGGAATTTTCTTGATTCTTAATGTCTGATTAACTTAAGTCATGCTATAGATTTCTTTGACTTTATATTATGTTGTGCTTAAATTTTTTGAAAATTTTCTGTTACATTGTTTAGTAATGCATGTTTTTGTTTTTAATGTTGCTTTTATACTATATTCATGACAAGCAAGTTTTGTTTGCTAACAAGGTTTTGAAGGTTAC
>SMDT01000048.1:0-221884 GCA_005392925.1 Aquilaria sinensis | reverse complement strand
TTTACCCCAATTACAACATTACGAATTCATGAGAATGAATTAGTAAGACTAATCAATGGCAATTATTGGGTGGGAGCCTTCATCCCATTTAGTTCAAATAAATATGGGCCTTCGATTCGAATGAAATGGGGCAGTTCAAAGTTCAAACCTCTTTTAATCACTTTTCTCGTCAAAACATAACAACTGAACAGAAGTTGATCCAAAATGGTAAATGCATAACTTAACGACCTGAAGGTAGCAAGTAGCCTCTTAAGATTTTTGGGCAGTTGGTATAGGAGGATGTCAATTAAGTTACCTTAGCTTTTTCTTATGAAAATTAATTGAAGATTACAGCTCTATTGGGTAATAGCATTAGAGCTTAAATAAAATATCCAATAGCTTTTGGCTTGGTGATTGAAATGTATAATTTCTAGAATTCTAATTAAAAAAAATTAACCTCCATACATTGTGATTAAACATGGATCATCATGAACCAAGGTCTTCCACGTACATTAGGGCTAGCTATATTTGAAGACCCAAAAGATGCAGCCACCAACCCCTCAGCCCCTCACAACGGGGCTAGAGGAACTGACTAGCCTGTCTACCATACTAGGCCAACATCAAGACCCAAGTTAAATGGGCGGTAATTGCCTATCCCCAAAATGCCCTTTCCCTTCGACCTTTCTTGGTGCGTTAGCAGATCCCCTAACCTTTCCATGGGAGGACATTTTTAGCTAAATTGAGAATAGTCCGGTGGCTGTGTACATGGAGATTAGGGCGAATCTAACTGCAATAAGGCACGCCAACGCTCTTAATATGGACAATATCACTATTCTTGCGGATTACCTACTTAGTTTTCTACATGTTGCAGATAATTCTACAAAACATTTGGACACGGACGAGGATATTAAGGAAATTCACCTACTGCTTCTTCAATTTCAAAGAGTTTTCTTGCCTGTTGTTCGTCATTTAGCAGTTGACTGTGCTCATTCTCTAGCCACTATAGCTCTTGTATTATCTCATCACTTGTAGTTTTATTTCCTTTTTGTATACAAAAAGAAAAGATGATTTCAAGAAATTTATAACTATTACTTTCTTCGGTTGAGGGGAAAATAATTCTTCCTACAGTTGACTGATGATTTATTGACTTTAGTTGAATTTGAAAGAATTAAAGTTAAATGAGTGCTGTGTCCATGGAATGGATGTTTGTATGTAGGTGTATGTGTTAAAGTATTTTTAAAAGGTTGTTAATTACTTTAAATTTAAGAAAACATATTCTTCTTTAATAGACAAAACCTTAACATCTTAGTATCTAACTATTTATTATTTTGCCTACTATATCAAGAGATGTTTACATTATTGAATCTTATATCTGTGTAGCATTATTAAATCGAGATGGACATCCGCTTTGCAGAACTAACAACCTAGGCATTTAATAGAGTTGGTACCGGACATATTGCATCTTATACCATATGTTTGTATACGACATAATATATCGTGTCAGATATTATTACCAATTTCTTAAAATAAAATATAGTAAAACATTATTTTAAATTGAAATACACTAAATATATTTTTTTCACCTTTTTATATATATTCTAATTATTTTCATTACAATTTATCTAATATAAATAAAATAGACATAAAAGACAAGATTGTTTATGCAAAAATCCATAAAAAAATGGAATATAGAGAACAATATAGACATTCTTCAGCTAACAAAATAATTTATTGATAGATGAGAAAAAGGGCATCATTTACCAATTAAATTTTTTTTGTAAATAAAAAATAAAGTTAATATTTATGTCAAAATTTATGAATTTACCCACATGTCACAGTATGTCTCATACAGTATACTCTAATAAATTAAAAAAGATACATGAAAATATATCAATATGCAACATACTATAAATTATCACCGTATACCAAGTAAAAAGATGACGACTTGCTAAAATTTTTGTACCAGATATCACAAACCAATGATAAATGAAATGCCACATAAAATTTAACAATTTTGCTCGAAATTAAAGATCTTGCTAACAACTTGTGAGTTGTGGCTGTGGATTGCCGGTTTATTTTCTACCAAGGTATTATTAATTCCACTAACTACCCACCAAAAAACAAATCCACTCAGATGTGCAGTACCTAACATTGCTTCTTCCACATTTGGTGTAGAATCTACCACAATACCATGATTTTTTTCCCCTTAAACTAGTGATTTTATTTTTCTTTTTTCTTTTTTTGCTGGCTGTCAAAATTAGTTTGGTAAGATTGCATTGATAGAAAAACATATTATATATATATATATAGTAAATTTCTTTTGTATATTGCACAGTGCATTTGATGCGCCGTTGTTTCTTTTTTTTTTTTTCGTCTTTGCAATTTTTTTTCTCAGTCCATAAATATGTTTGTTCTACTCTTTTAGTCTCCAAACTTTTCCATGTAATGATTGGATCCCCGTTATGGTTCATTGTTGTGACTAAAACTAGTGACCCCAGTCATTAGATGGAGGAGTTTTAGGACCAAATGGAAAAAATTAATAAAATTAGTGACTGGATGAGGAATTGGTAATTAAAATTTCTACATACCTCAAAATTTAAAAAACTCCTATATAGTTTTCTAAATTTTAAATCATTTATGAATCTTATTTTCCAATTTAGGTTTTTATACCAGTAAATGGAAATTAATATTTTATATACCTTAAAATTTATAAAAGTCTCATATAGTTTTTTAAATTTTAAGGCTTTTGTAAATCTTAATTAGCTTTTTATCTTATCAATGAATGGTCAAATATCTCTTCCAGTTCGTAGGTATGTTATTTCTTCCTTTTTGGTCCCCAGACTCCTTCATCTTATGATTAAGTCCTCAGTTTGTTCTATTTCTGTAATTGAAAATAGGGGCATGATTATTAGATAAAGGAGTTTAGGGGCCAAATGAAAAAAAATTAAATTAGGTACTGATGAAGGAATTTGACCATTTATAAGAAAAAGAAAAACAAACTTTTTAGATGCACTTTTCCCCCGTTGCAACGCGCGGGCTCGCAAACCTAGTACTGGTAATGTTTTAAAAGCCACACGACAGGCAAACCATATATGAAGTGGTTGAGTTACCAAACTTCAGCTAATATACAATGGAGGGCATTTTTTAAAAATTTTGTCCCAAAATCAATTCACCAACATGTTTTTGTCCCAAAATGTTTTTTTTTTAAATTTTGTCCCAAATTTAATTTACCAACATGTTTTTCATTTATTTATTCATTTATATTTGTCATAAACTATCAGAGTATTATCAGTACGATCGAGTTTGTATGAGTTGAAAAGGTTTAGATACCTTAAATAAGATAATTCAGAAATCAATTCATGTCTATTGTAAAAGATTCATAGTCACTTCATTTTGTACTAATTGTGATGTATTTTTATGCATGATATGCTTATATAAAATGATGATTCACTAAAGTTACCAATTTATTAAAACCATACACTTTAAGAAGTCCCAAAAGTGATATTTATAATATTTTTTTTGTAAAAAAGAACATATTTTTATTGATTTTTCTTCTTTATGCTAGTTAATTTGCAAGATTAATAAAATATTTTTTTAGAAAAATCTCCAAATTTCTTTTTAAACCTTTTAAGTTTCAATAAATTGATAATTTTGAAAAATAATCACTTTATATAATAATGCTGCAATAATAATAACTTAAAATTAATGTAAACGGCGCTTACCTTTATTTAGAAGAGGCCTCTGCTTAAAGTTCAAAATAAGGATAAAGTGCCATTATTTTCTAGACGGTGAATAGAATTTTTTTTTTTTTGCTCAATTCCTTTACATCACAACAAGGAAAAACAATTCCTCTAAAAACGCTAATGCCTAAAAAATATTTTCTACTTGGTTACAATTTTGTTTTGATGCCTACGAATTTTTTTTTTAATTTGTCTGTTTTATTTTTAATTTCGACCTCTAGGTATTAATCACCTCATCAGACCAATCAACCCTAATGAAGAAGAGTATAAAAAAAAAAAAAAGCCCTAAGTGAAGGGTAATTGTGTTATTTGACGAAAGAAATAGTAAATAATTAGTTGCTGAGTGGGGCGGCAACTTGGTTAAATAGGCGGCGCACGAGCAAGCTAGCTTCTTTTGGAGGCTTTTATTTTACTTTTGAGTTTTAATGAATGCGTACAAAATTGTTCAAAAAAGTATACAAAGTTGTGTGAGGGAGGAAAGTCATTGGCCGCACAAATGTTGTTAACAGATTTTGCTTTTCTTTTCAGATATCTATTAAATTGTTTTATTAAGATTTTATAAAATTTTAATACTATTCCATGTAACATTTCTTTTTATTTTCTTCACTGTAACATCATTTCTCAATCATCATATTCCAGGGAAATAAACAAATATTAATTTTCACAGCGTGACCACGCGTGTAAATTCCACTATAACATTAATTTTGTGAAATTTTACGTTATTTCACGTGAAATTTTATTTACCTATTGTATGCAATATATGGTATAAAATGTTTCGTAATTTGTTATTTTCTCTCACAAAATATTATGTATATACTTTATATACCACTTAACTTTCATATATATTTTGTCAGTTTACTGTAATATATTGCTATGTTTTGAGTGATACATACTATGTTATGTGATTGATTGAGGTACGTGAGTGAGATTTTTTTTTATAATTAATAAACTGTTTTGACATAAATATTAATTTTAATTTTTTAAAAAATAAAAGAAAAACAAAATTAGTTGGTATTAGAAACAAGAAATATATTAGAAATAAGTATGTTGCTTTTCCATAATAATTTAGGATAAAAATATTATATTTTAATCTACATAGGAACACAATATCGTATTAGAAAATATATTGTTATTATTAGAGTATTTTTCTCATGTATCAATAAATTAATTTTTTTTTGCTACATACTAATATTTATTTTGTTCTATATATTACATTTTTATATTTTTATATAAAAAATATTGCCTTATATATATATTTTATTCATATTTTGGAAAAATCGGATAAAATAATTAAAAAAAACATATAAAAAAGGTGCAAAAAAAAATTTTTATTTAATGTATTTCATTCTTAAAAATATTATTTTTATTTTTTTACAAAATCGATACTGGTATATAATATGTTATATCATGTGGTATGCGCATGTCTATAATTTATGGGATATGTTATATTTAACAATAATAGTATTTAATACCTTGATTCCAAATCTATAATTATCATTGTAAGTTGATCCTCAACCTTTTTTTGTGTTTCATATTGATCCTAAACCTTTATAAAATGTTGCATATTGGTGCTTAGCCTATGTGAAGATAGAGTTAGCATGGAAATTTGATTTATAAAGAGGAAAAATTGACAATTTAAATACTCCATTAATGGTAAAAAAAATTATAGCACAATTAGAATTTATTGAAAGATAATTATTAAATAATTTAAATTAAAATTTAAAATTTTAGTGTTTTACACTGTCTTAGTTAATGAATTTCAATAAATGAGAGACCGATATTCAATAAACTTTAAATGTATAAGACCAATATACAACCAAAAAATAAAAAGTTTTAATACTATAGATTTAGTACCAAAATTGCAATTTACCCAGTACACGCACACATAAATTTCTCTATCCCATGTATCCATTACTATGAATGAAGGGATTGACGGACAAGACAACGTATCATGGTTGGGAGGTTCGGATGCTATTGATAATATTGGAATTTTTTTTTCTTTTTTCCTAATCATGATGATGGGAAAAATAATGGACTATTAAAGTTTTAATTTTTCCATCCCATTTTGATCAAACGCTTATGTTTAGTAAGAAGATTATGAAAGAGAAAAAATTGTGTATTATTTTTTATTTTTACCTTCAATTTTTACATGTAAATCAATAAAGATGAAAAAAATAAATATTAAAATGATAATTTAAAAGATAATTTGATGAAATAATTGACTAAATATAAAAATAGATGGAGTATAAGATATGCTTGATGAAATAATTTGATGAAAATAAAATGTGTTGCATCACTTTTAGGATAGATGGAGTATAAGATATGCTTGATGTATCCTTCTAATATGTATTAGTATTTAATCATGTATTTCAGTTTGATTATTTAGTTAATTTTATTATAAACCCGTTTGGTAATAGTTTCAATGATCAATATTAAAGGTTGTAAACAAATGGCTGATAACTTTAAATTGTGAGATGTGGCCTTAATGTTTATAAATTATTCAAAATTTTTAGGATTATCCTAAACAATTGCAAATTTACAAGACGGAAGCAAAGCGTGATATCTATGTAAGCATATGATTTTAGAGGTTTGACAATCAAAGAAGCAGAGTCATCAACGACATTATGCTTAAGTATGACCTTATAGAACAACCAAATAGTAAGGTGTTTAAAAAAACTAGGAGGATGATATTGAACAGTATTTATCTGTTTAGGGACCAATATTGCTTAAAACCCAATTCATCGACAGTGGCTTGACAAATCTATTTAAGGCCCCTCGACAATAACACACCTCAGATCAAGAAAACATCAAAATCTCTAAAAGATGGCCACTCTAATCAACAACACTTATCATCTCCTAGTCTCCGTCCTGCTCCTGCTCTTGGCATCTTTGTCCCTACAATTTCATTCCAGAACGGCAGTCGAAGGTGGTCTTCAGTTGGATTATTATGCCCAGAGTTGTCCAAGAGCTGAAGAAATCGTTAAGGAACAAGTTGCTGCTTTGTACGAAAAACATGGCAACACGGCCGTTTCGTGGGTTAGAAATCTGTTCCACGATTGCATGGTTAAGGTGAATAAATGAATGAACAGTGACCAAATTGAAAGGTTTCAGAACTTGAGTGTGAATCTGACGATACGGTGTTTGTACAGGGGTGTGATGCGTCGATTCTGTTGAGCTCGAGGAAAGGGATGAAATCGGAGCAGACGTCTGGGAGGAGTTTCGGGATGAGGAATTTCAAATACATTTCAGCCATTAAAAACGCTGTGGAAAACGAATGCCCCCTCACCGTTTCATGTGCTGATATCGTCGCTCTTTCGGCTAGGGACGGCATCGTTTTGGTTTGAACTCTAAACAATTGTATTTTTGTTGGGTGATATGCAAACAAAATAAATTCCATGTTTTTGATGAACTAACGGGTGTATTTTGCTAATCGCAATTTTATCTATTTCCATGAAAAAAAATAACTCACCTCTTATTGTCTAGAAGTTAGGTAAGAAATTATATCGTGTTATTTTTTAAGAAATAGAAACTTTATTTGTAGCTTATTTAGTTTTGAAAAAGTTTTTAATCTTTTCCTCCATATTTCTTTATATATATACAGGATTGAATGTGCAGGTACAACATATGTTGCCAATGTGAAAAATCTTATTTTTCTAAGGTTAGCAGAGCTTTTAGGGGAAAATAGAATATATGTTTCTTACATGCGTTTATTAAAAGAAAATTCGAAAATAAATTAATTGAGATTGTTTATGACTAAATCAAGAGTACTTATATTATGCGCAAAAAAAATTGATAGACTAGTATTTTCTTCAAGAGTGAAAGAATATAATGTATTTATTGGAGTACATACAGAGCAAGTGAGAATTTGAACCCTGAAAACTGCAAAAACTTAAGCATTGAGCTAAGTGTTATTCCTCATATATATTGACGTTTTTTTTTTGTTTGGTTGTAGCTTGGAGGGCCATATATTGAGATCAAAACTGGACGAAGAGACAGCATGGAAAGCTATTTGGAAGAAGTAGATAAGTCCATCCCTAATCACAACGACTCGATGCAATTTGTTCTATCACGCTTTCAATCTATTGGCGTCCATGTGGAAGGAGTGGTTGCTCTACTAGGTATATCACATACACCAAAGAAAATTATATAGAGATGGGTGACAGATGTTTGCCCAAATCAGTCCGTCATTCCGTGACTAATGACGGACTGATCTGGGCCATTTGTGACATCTATCACCTAAATGTCACCCTATTATATATGTGCAACATTGGATGATAATCCAATGTGTCCCTCAAGTGAAAATTGTGTAACAAACTGTCAGATACCACTTTCCCTACATTTTCATGATACAGGAGCTCATTCAGTGGGGCGAGTCCATTGCATCAACTTAGTAAATAGACTCTATCCAATAGTGGACTCAACAATGGACCCAAAGTATGGGGAGTATCTAAAGGGCCGGTGCCCAACACTGGACCCTGACCCAAAGGCAGTCCAATATGCCCGGAACGATAGGGAGACGCCAATGGTTCTGGACAACAACTACCACAAGCACTTGCTGCAGCACAAGGGGCTACTACTAGTGGACCAGCAGCTGCTCTCAGACCCAGCAACCTCCGAGTTTGTGCAGAAGATGGCTGAAGATAATGACTATTTCCGAGACCGATTCGCTAAGAATGTGCTTCTGTTGTCTGAGAATAGTCCTCTTACTGGTGACCAAGGAGAGATCAGAAAGGATTGTCGATTTGTTAATCAATAAAATTTTCCTCCCTCGTGCGTTTCATGATTTAGGGGGTGTTGTCATGGCAGTGTCTAAGAGAAATTTTCCGTGCTATTTGCAATCACTTACTGTTAACACCAAGGATTCTAGGGACATTGTCATGAGAGTATTTAACAGAAATTTTCCGCGCTATTTGCAGTCGCTTACTGTTAACACCAATGATTCTAGAATTAGCCGGTTTGAAACTGAAACATCAAACTTAAGCTCAACCAGAAGCATTCCAACATGAACAGGGAACAAAGATGTAAGAGGCAGAGCATCTCATTGCAACATTGGAAAATCGAAATTTCCGAGTTCTCTAAGAGATGTCCAAAGCCAAGGAAGAGAAACAATGCCAACCCCATGCCTTACGATAACAATTGGCTGAACTTGAATCCAAAAATCAGTCCCTCCACAACGAACTAGAATTGCTCAATAGTACATCACCAAATATAACTCCCCTTGGTGAAGAAGCAAAGTACCACTTCAGCCACCATGGAGTCCATTGATTCTAATAAGTTTACTCTTGCCTTCAAGATTCTTATATTGGTACCTTCTTCAAAAGATGTTAGTCAGCGATTGGGTTCTCGACAAGAGAAGAAGCCTGTCATTTGTCTGAAGTGTGGCAATAGCTTATAAAGACTCACAATGTATTTTCCCACGACTTCCTTTCCCTAAGGTTCCCTCAAGACCGACATGGTATGTAAATGAACTTTCTTCAAAGATGGATTTTGACAAGAATTTGCACAAAATAGCTGTTGACAAGTCTTTGCACAAGGAAGCTCATAGAATTCGGGTAGTCAACCCATGGCCCATGCTCGTCCAACTGGGTCCTTCGGAGTTGGGACGATGCCACTTAAGGATCCTCTTCATTTTGCTGGAAGGCAAAGAAAGACAAGGAAAAAGGACACAACATTCACAGGATTGCGGTGACAAAACTGCACATTAAAGCATTTTCTTTATCAGTCCATTGCCTTCTCTGAGACGAAGGCTTCATTAGCCCCTCATCCTCCTAAGATTTTTAAGATGTATAGGACAAGGAATATCAAATCAGCTGTGGAGACTCTTCACTCTCAATTTAATGTCCTTGGCAGCGCTAGCTCTGCTGCTAGAAAATCAAGTCTTTCCAAATACACCAGGAGGGTTACTAGCTCATGCCCACTACACTAGGAGGATAACTAGCTCATGCCCAAAATGCAGGCAGTTCTTTAGATTCTTGCAGCGATTCAGAAGGCACCAAACAAATTATTTTCATGGCTAAATGAGTACTGCTTAGCAGCCTGCTAGACTTCCTATGTATCATTCAGATGTTGGAGAGCGTCAGAATCATAGTCCTTTGAACTAAAAAGGAAAAAGAAAAAAGATCAAAGTAAAAGTCTTCCTCTTAGGTAAAATAAAATAGTGGCCGTTTAGCCTTTCCTAGTCTCTACCCAAAAATGGGCTAACTCTAACGTTAAAATTTAACAGAGGGAACTAACTTGACATGTTCATATTAAGGGAAAAAAGGTCCTGACAACAAGTAGCATTTAAGATTAAGATGAGAATAGGATGGCGGAACACCGACCAACAAGTTCTACTCTCCAGGAGCAGAGATTCCTTGCTTCAGTCTCTCCCTCTTCAGCTTCTTCTTCGAGACTGGTTTCTTCTTCTTAGGAGGAAGTGTCTTCTGCGCATACATGTAAAGCACGTAGTTGCCAACAAGGAAGATCAACAACAGCCCCACAACCAGCAGAAGCACTATCAATCCTGGGTTGAACCCCTTTTGTCCATCTGGGTATATAATCTTGTCTCCCTGTTACAATGAGTCAGGGGACATAATTCATCTAATATGCTCTACTCACACATTGGAAACAAAAGCATTAACAGCATACTGGAACATCTAAAAGACTAATTTTAACAGCCAATTCTTCTTAATACGAAATTTCATGACGGAAGAATTCGCCAGGCAAGTTTCTTGTGAACTACAATTCTAGTCATGGATCTAGTGGATGCGTGTGCATGCTATAGAAGCTATTAACTGCAGTTTAGCAGGAGGAGAAAGCTACATGTCTGGGAATGTTGTAATTTCCAAAGAATTCAATGAATGCTTCTGATAAAGAGAAATAAGTTTAAACATAAAAATTCTTCTTCTTTTTCTTTGTGGTAAGAGGCAAAAGAATCAAGAACTCCAACAAATCATCATCATCATATACTGCACCTTAATCACAACCACATTGGGGTTGGTAGGATGAAATTCATAGTCTGTGTTAACTGTCTAACAAATAAAAGTAACAAATAAAAAACCACGTAGATCAATTGATCGAAGCACCCTATCCGCACCAAGTTGAGAAAATATGATCTAAATTCATTGCACCACAGTATAAAAAACAGTCAAGTATAACAGCGTTTCAGAAAAATGTTACATTGGAAAAACACTCGAATAAAAACAAGAAGGAATAAGTTCGTCGAACAATTTTCTTTATTTCTGTTTGTACCACCAGGAGCTTTAGGCAATTCCCTTCAACAATTTGCCATCACTGATTCAAGAAGCCAAGTCTGACAAAAGCATCTACATCAAGCACTTAAAATATCAAGATAAAAACTCAAAGCCAGGAACCGGAATCAGCTAATTCAAGTAGAACATCAACATGCACAAAGAGAAATCGTAATTTCATTCAGACGTCCAGTAATTCAAGATTGGGCCAAATATTTCGACCACGTCATGAACAGAACGCCAGATCTCAACGATCGAAGGTAATCACAGCATCGAGAAAACATCGATCCAAGTACTGGAGTGCGAACCCATTTCGATTTCTCGAAATCGGGGAAGCAATTCCAAACAAGAACATCACCCAGAAGGGAAAAAAGACAACGAATCCAGACATTTGGAGATATATAGGGAACTAGTGAATTACCATCTGATCGAAGGACGGAGATGCCTGATCGGCAAAGTCCACGTCTTCCATGGACGTCGATCGGATCAGCTCCCGAGAGAAAGTTCGAGAAAACAAGGGACGCAAGTGAGTTGTTTTTCGCTGAGCCAAGCGAAGGTGAACCAGAAAGTGAATTTTTTTATATGACGCTTATAATAAAATAGGATGAACTACAGGTACATCCCTAAGGTTTTCCTAAAATCTTTTATTTTTCCCCATAGTTAAAAAAGCTACACTTATCCCATATTTTATTTTTAACAGCATTACATCATTGGTGAACTGTTAGCCAACAACGGAAATAGTTACTCTCTTTGAATAGAGAAAAAAATAGTAATAAAAAATGCCTTATCAATTCAAGCTACACAATAACTTATTTTCCCAGTAAACTTTTAAAATTAATTTATAATTAATTTGGCCATTATCGAAGCACTTTAACAAGGTGACTATGCCGCATTAGGATAATATCATTATCACACATTAGACTATATGCAGTGAAGAATACCAAGCCTAGTAGTGGTCAAATTAAAGAGGTTATAAATGGTTTTAAAGCTTATCATCCAAATAGTATATGATAAAATTAGATGGTCTTTTCTATTGAAGGTGCTTCGAGCAATGCAGCTCTTGGAGTCATAGGTTAATCTCATCATGCAGTGTGTCTCTATGGTTTCATACTTGGTCCTAGTAAATGGTTGAACAATAGACTAGTTCACTCCCAAGGCAGGATTACGTCAAGGTGACCCTCTGTCCCCTTACCTATTTATCCTTTGTGCAGAAGCTTTCTTGTGCCATTTGGCTTGCCTTCAATCCTCAATTGTTGTTTTAGGCTTAAAAGTTAGTTGTAATGGACCTACCGTTAATCATCTCTTTCTCATTGATGATTGTTTGATTTCCTTCCGGCCTTCTAAGAATTCAATTCAGTCTACTTACATTTGTATCAGCTTGCGGCTGGAAAAGAAATGCGCTGAGTAATCTAGTTCATAAGTTTTGCAACATTTTATCATTCATCGTGAACTCAGGTATTTTAAATTACTTGGGGGCTCCATTGTATCAAGATTTATCAAAGTCACCTTCTTTCTAGTTCTTAGTTGATAAGATTTCATTGCATCTAAATAACTAGAAGCAAAAGATGTTGAATAATGCTTAGAGACTCACACTAATAAACTCCACCGTGACTTCACTATTGTTCATATCATACCTCACTTCAAAGTACCTATCACGCTCTTTGATAATATTTCTAGTAAATTTATTTGATTTTGGTGATAGGGCGTTTCATATAAAAAGGGTTTCTATCTCAAACAAAAATGTCTTTTGACGTTACCCAAAGAGCTAGGTGGACTAGGAATTAAAGATATGAAGGCTTTCAACTAAGCCTTATTGGCCAGAACATTTTAGAGAATATTTGTTGGGAATCCTGATAAACTAGTCTATCAAGTTCTAGCAGCTAAATATGGCAATTCCCAATCCATATGAACCGTTGGGAATAAACAGTAATGCAACTCCCATATGAAGAAGCTTACTATATGGGCCATGTCTCCTTGGTCAGGAATGTATGTGGCATATTGGTGATGGTTCTTCTATTTGGGTATGGTATGATTCTTGGATACCTGGTATATCTTCAAATTTTCTCAAAGCAACATGTCCTACTTTTCACTCCAACAAGATCTCAAAGTTTTGGAACTATCTTGTTTGGAACTATCTTCAGAACAGGATCAAGGTTGGAATAAGGACCTTTTGGAAATCTTATTTCCTTTACAAATTAGAGATCTTATCCTCTCCATTCTAACCCCTTCAGTCTCTATGGGTCTAGATACTACTTCTTGGGAGGGCAGCCATTTGGGTCATCATACGGCAAAAAATGAGTATGTTTATCACCTCCTCCATAACACTAACCTTTTTTCAAGATTGGAAAGTTATAGTTTTGGCCTTTGTCGAGATCCCCAATTTTTAAGTACTGTTGGATAGTTTTTCCAACCTTTAGCGCTAAACGTTAATACTGATACCAAACAAAGTTATAATATTGTTGCTACAAACTATGAGGCGATTTTTGAGACTGCCCAAAACTTTTGATTTAAAACAGGGTGAGGACACAGGACAAATTGACAGGAAACATAACAAGACTACTAACAAAAGTTAAAACAAGAACAAAAGACCCTATTCTATAGGGAGAAAACGCACAAGCAAGAACTCTTAGCCAAAGCGAGAAACAAAAACTTGAAACAAGAGCAGTAAGAAAGCAAATTAACGAAATCCTAATATGGAATTGGGAGGGGAAAACATACTCTGAGATGCAATTGACTCAGAAATAGACAATAAACTCATCTCAGAAAACCTTAGAAATTGGGGGATGAACACAATCCAGGAAAAATAAAAAAAAAAGAAATGAACACTACCTAAAGAGGAAGGAGAAGGAAAAGAAATGATCAACCGAGACAATCAAACCATTTGTGATCAGTATACGCAGGGGAGTGCTTCGCTCATCGCCTGGCTTCGTTCGTTTAACTGGAAATGAGAGATTTGAACAACAAAGCTACACCCATGTCCAGCCCTGAGATAGATAATATCGAAAACAAGTATTCTTTCATTTGACCGAAACTTAAAATAAGTGGACATCGACTCAAATCTTTAGCATTAATCACTCTAATTTCATTCAGGTCGTCCTTCTATGAACTACGATATTATGGGGACAATATGGAGGGGAAAGAGTAACCTGCACAGCTTCAGCAGAAACTACTAAGTTGTAAGGTGAAATCCTGCGTTAGGATTTAGGACGCTGCAGTTGAATCTGGACAAATCAGGTCCCCCAAAGAGAGATCCAGTCCTATTATAAAATCTGTGGCCGCATACCTCACTTTGTTTCCCCGGTGGAAAGAGCAAGCCGAAAGGAAACACAACTGTAATACAATGCTATATATTACAAAGCGATGGACAAACAATACAGAGCAAATACAATAGGTTCATACTTCATATCAAGATATTCCACCCTTTTTGCACATACTGGCAGTGTACTAAAAGCCCATAACAAATCAACAATGGTGACTCAAGTCATAAGAATTAGGTTCAACAAGGTCCAGCAACATCGCAACCATGAGTATATGGGCAGGCCAGCAATTCCATTCCGAGGGACAGATAGCATCGGCAGTGCTGACTCAGGCCCCACGCCCCATGGCCTGTTCCTGGGGAGGGACCATAAGAAGAACAGGCTGAGCCTTGAAGCCAGGATGCGGCAACCTCCGACGAAGCTCACGGCCTTCCTGGCATAGAGCACATGGGTGGCAGAAGACATGGGTTGCAAGGTCACAAGCTGACTCACAATGTTCACGTTGCTCTTCATCTTCTATACAACTTCTGCAGCACCCACATGACCGATCCAGTGCCTCACAACTACCCTGTTCATGAAGAAAGAGAGTGACAGAAGAATCATTCAGGCTTTAATCAGTTAATTGCAGCAAGTGCCAAAGAATAGAAACCTATACGAAGAATTGCATCATCAGCATTTAACACATTTCCTAAATAATGATTGATGCAGAAAGAACCTAGTGATAAACACTTCAAAAATCAAAAAACACCAATTTCTTGAGTTTGATAACCGGCGAATCCAATAGAGACCAGTCATGATAGAACTCAGAACTACCTCCACCCATGAACCCTGCAAGCCCCATCCTTCATATTCCACAAAACTCAAGTACACACGTGAAGTTGCTCTCAGACTCCACAAAATCTAAGACGCGTTGGATGGTACTTAAGTACCCAGAAAGCGTTGAATATAAGATCTTATCTTATATTCTCAACGTAATATTACTCCCTATCTGAAAATAACACCAAGGCAACCGGAAGAAAACCAATACCAAATCCAGTATACTATAATAAAAGTTCCACCCTCTAAACTAAAGAGAGCTTACTTATAACAATAAATAAAATTATAAGATAAAGAAAAGGATAAATATCTCAAATTCATGGATCAAAAGTATACGAAGAACCATAATTAAGACAAGGTCAGCTGCCTTGCCTCCAAGTTAAACTTGCGGCGGATTGCAGTGCGACTGGGGTATGAGAACAATGGAGCGAGGCAATTCGATCCGAAAAAGGTCTGCCCAATCAGGTAGAGACCTGTGTAAGGCAAGCAGTGATTGGCGAAAGTACCAGGAGCCGCTCCAAGCCTCTCCACATTGCCCCCAAACAGCACACAGGGCGCCAGACTACCCAGAAGACCTGAACAATTTCACCAATTCGATAGCGGAAATCAAGAATCTATCCAATTCAAAAAATACGCAGAAACGAATTCGAATTGAAATTTCAATTTTCAACAGAAGTACTTACAAACTTCAATATCGCTGCTGCAGAACTCGTCGTTACGGCCGAGACAGGAGAAGAGGCCAGAGTTCCACTGGTTTCGATCCATGGGCTCGCCCACCGCGCTCCCGTCTCCCAACGGCATCCCGTCGGCGATCCATCCATAAGCAGCTCCGGAGGGGATTTCCGGCGGTGATTTGGTCTCGCCTTCTTGGGCTTTCTTGCTCAGGAGAGGGCTCGATTCAGCTTCGGTGTTGTTGGCTTTTGCGTCCGCCATTAGGGTTCGAATCGCTCAGAAGATCGAAGTCGGAGAAACCTGGGACTCTGAAGTTGGGATTTTGGATCTGAAGATCGAAATTGGAAACTGTAGAAAGTTGTTCGATCGGTTGCTTTCGATGTCGGTCACGAGCGACAAACCGCGTCATTCCTTTTTAACTTTTACTCGTTCTTTTTTCTTTTTCTTGTTTACGACGCCAGCAAATTTTTAAGGCAAATTGACAAATATGCCACAGGTTAAGCAAAGGGTACCCTTTGGAAGCAACTTTTATGAATCATGATTAGTATCAAAGCGTCAAATAATTTATTAACTGTGAAGATGAAATCATTACATTTAAAAACTTAAAAACTATTAAATAGCTTTTTTAAAATTTTAATATTAATCGCTGACACTAATATTAAATAAAATAAAAAATTGACACATAAATAATAAATAAATATGGCACTAATGTTTTTAACTTACATATGACATGTCTTCTAACAAATTTCCAACATTTCCCTCGCCTAAAAGGATATGTGTGTGCCATGCTAGCACATGCCAACTATTGTCACACATGCAAAGAACCATTTAAATATTGCAAATTCACCATCTTACTCTTCTCAACATTTAAAATATGTCTCACTTCAGCAAATTGAATACGAGTCTCTCTAAACCACACATAATAAACTAAAAGCCTTTAGCACTTATTTAACTTTGCTTATAGTGATTTTTATTTTTGTTTTGTTTTTTGTGAAAAAAAAGGAATGCATAAAACAAAGGAATAGGCTGAGCCTTGAAGCCAGGATGTGGCAACCTCCAATGAACCTTATGGCCTTCATGGCATAGAGCACATGGGAGGTAGAAGACATGGGTTGCAAGGTCACAAGCTAACTCACAATGTTCACATTGCTTTTCATCTTCTATACAACTTCCGCAACACCCGCATAACCGATCCAGTGCCTCACAACTACCTTGTTCATGAAGAAAGATAGTGATAGACAAATCATTTAGGCTTTGATTAGTTAATTGCATTGAGTGCCAAAGAATAGAAACCTATACTAAGAATTGCATCACCAGCATTCAACATATTTCCTTAATAATGATTTATGCAGAAAGAACCTATGCAATAAATGCTTCAAAAATAAAAAAAACACCAGTTTCTTGAGTTTGATAACAGGTGAATCTGATATAGAGCACTCATGATAGAACTCAGAACGACCTCCACCCATCAACCCTGTAAGCCCCATCTTTATATTCCATAAAGCTCAATTACACACGTGAAGTTGCTTTCAGACTCCACAAGATCCAAGCCTAAAACATCAGATGGTTTATTAAGTGCCTAGGAAATGTTGAGTATAAGATCTTATCTTATATTCACAATGTAAATATTACCGCCTATATGGAAATAATACCAAAACATATCGAAAGTAAAGCCAATACCAAATCGAGTATACTATAACCATAGTTCTACAATCTAAACTACGAAGAGCTTACTTATAACAATAAATAAAATTATAAGGAGAATTGGTTGCTTTGAAAACTTTGGTAAAATCAAATTTTACAACCAAATTCACACAACCAACGATCAAGAACAAACTAAACAACTATGAGCAAAATATAAAGAGAGATAAAAAAAAAAGTGCACTGGGGTTTATAGAGGTTCAACTCCACCAACCGGAATCTACGTCTTCTCCTTAAGCTTACCCACTTGAGAGTTCTTCCACTATTTCTTGATCAAGATTACAATGGTACTTTTTTCAAGGTTCACGCCAAACCAATCTTTAGTTTTCTTTAAAGCTAACTAGAAACCATTCTCTAGTTTTCTTCAAAACTCATTAGAAACCATTTTCTCACATAAGAAATTCTAAGACTACACGTGTTTACAAGCTTACAAGCTCACACAATAGCCATCTTGCTAGATATACAAGTGAAAGCACAAATCTTGGCTCTTTTATCAAATAATGAACACTTTGATGAACATTTAATGATGAATCTTTGATCTTATTGCCAATAGTTACTTTCAATATGTTTCTCTATGTATTTATACTCATTCAAGGGCCAAAGAGACGTTGAAGAGCTGTTGGGAATGATAGAAGAATATCCAAGCAGGCAAGTGATTGTTGCTATCAAATTTGATAAGAAAAATGCTTCTGTCACTCAGTTTCACTTGGGTGAAAAAAAATTTCACTCGGTTGAAATTTCGGTCTTATATTATGAAACAAGGTTTGAACTCCAACGACTAGATTGCTCATTAATGACATGTCAGCACCTAGTCCACATGGTTGGCTGAGTCAGTATGATTTTAAAATGAATTTTCAAAGATTTTTTTAATTGAAGATTCATGCAGAGGTCTAAACTGAAATTTTCACCAAATTGAAAAGATTTCACTCGAGTGTTTTTCTTGTCCAGAACCAAGAATGACTCATACTAAAAAACCTGCTCCAACTTGAATAGTTTAAAAGTTTTTCACCCTATTAAAAATGCGCCTCAAGGATTTTTTAACCTCCAAACTTCCAAATTTCAACGTTGATTTCTTCCAATAAATTTTTTATTTTTCAAGCAACACTTGGAGCACTTCAAACAACTTAAGAAGCACTTCAAACAACTTGAGAAACAATGAATATCATAAAAAAAATTATAAGTAAATTTGTCTAATTACCTTACACATTAAAATAAAAATATTAGTCCTTCATAAATATTTTGTTATCATCAAAATTCTAAGTTAGTTGATTGCAACAAATCCAACAATCTCCTCCTTTTTGATGATGAGAAAATAACCTTTCAAAAATCATATATAATATAAAAAAAATAAGCATAAACAATGATTCTCCAATTCTATTTCTCCTCATTTTTGTCATAATAAAAAGGCACAAGGATCATAAAAAAAATCATAAAAAATTTTCTAGTGTGATTATCACAACATGCAATAAGCTCCATTTTAATCAAGACATATAATCTCTAAAGTGCTTTTACAGGAAAACATGCTCCCCCTTAGCCCAACATTCAAAACTACCATAACAATACTCATCCTCTTCACTTCTTGCATATATAATCTTGAATCAATAAGCATATCATAGCACTAGATTATCAATAACAACAATAAATTAAAGAATCAATAATTGTCTTCTCTTTTCTAAATCAATAGAGTAGCCAAGTATCAACTAATAAGCTAGCAACATACTTCATCTGTCTCACATTCTTTGCACTATATTCCTTTTGGGTCATCCCAAATTCTTTGTACCATTTTTTTAATAAGTTTTACTAGACAACTTTACAATTATACCCCTTTCCCATCTACTATACTCTCGTTCATTTTGTTCTTGTTCAATTTCTCTGATCCCCTTGTTGGTCACTGCCGACATGGTCAAGATAAGCAATCGGGGCGACGGGCAGTGAGGCAATGAGATTAGGACGATGAGAGACGAGGTAAATCAGAAGTGAAAAGTGATAACACGATGAATCGAGGTCATTAGAGAATACCGAATTGATGATATGAGGCGAGATCAGAGAAGGTCGGAACAACAATATGAGCCAACATCAGAGAAGGCCGAATCGATGATATGAAGTGAAATCAAAGGAGGCCAAATCAAAGATATGATGCGACATCAGAAGAGGCCAAATAAATGATTTGTTGATGGAATCGCAAAGATCAATTCATTGTTGGAATCATGACGGTCGATGCGTCACTAAAATCATACTCCGACGACAAATGATGGATTAAGGCAACGAATCACGACAATTAATAGAGTAATTGGCTAAGGCGATGATCGATAAGGAAAAGGCAACGAATTGACAGATTGACGATAGAATTAACTGAGGTGAGGGTGACAAATCGACGGGGACCGAGACAAAGCTAGCCTTCTCTATTGTGCTTTGTTGCTCAAGGAGAACATGGGCAAATTAGTAATTTCACAGGCATTCTTAAACTGCATGCCAACTAGAAATGATGCAAAAAATGTGGGACGAAGGGAGTAATATTTTTCATACAAGTTCATAGCATCAAAATATTTGAACAAATTCACAATAATCATGGTAACATCAAACACATCACATATCTTCCAAGAATAATGAATAACTCATATATACTTGGTGGTACCCATATCAGAAAATTGGGCCCCCATTGGGCCTAAACACCATCTTAAAGAAAATTGGGCTCATTAAGAGTTTAAAGCCTAGTCTGATCACAAAGGACAGATGTCCTAGATCTAACGGTTCAAGAAATAACCACTCCATCTAATGGTTCTAAATCTTAAGGCACATTATCCCAAAAGCCTATATAAAGGCATTCATGATCACTTTTCTTGGTATTTACACAACACCAGAATCATTATTGACTTGAGTGTCAGAGTATCTTTTATAGGTCTCCACGCTTCCGTTGCCAAAGTGTACTTGTACGACGCACCAAGCTTCCGGACCTTCAGATCGTTTATTGAGGAAGGCGCATCATCATTTGGCGCCCATCGTGGTTTATCCATGAGTACATACTTGGACCCTATTACTCCTGGAAAGGAAACGCAACATTTGGATACTCAGCCTAATCCTCTAGACAAGATGCTAGGAAAGCCCCTCTTTATTGATGACACAAAAGGAGCAGAAGGCAACACCTTAGCATCTATATCACCAAGCTAAGCACCTAAAAATGAAAGTGATAGGGCAGACATAACTTTCTGCAGGCATTTGATACAAAATACCCCTTTCCTCATAAGAGCAGAGTTAGAAAGTATGAATGCCCAATGGACAAGCAAGCTAGATTCCGTCACGGCCATCATGGCTAAGTACTTTGTGCAGCCCCTTTAGCAAGCATAGGTACCGCCCATACCTTGGAGCAACTTTCATTATCCATACACACAAGGTATCCAATCCCACAGTGAGGGTACATGCATTGGAGCCTAGATCCAGAGCCAGATATAAGGAGTCCCCAACTTTTCCTTTCCTAGCATCGGTACCTCTACCCCTGGGGGGCTCGCTCCAATGTCACTCTAAGTCCCACCAGCTTCTGCAGCCCCGCCATCCCAGCAGCCCATACCTCCATTCAAGTATACCGTCATCCCGCCAGCTCAAGAATTCCTACCAGGGCCTATCCCACCAATAGCAGGGGTGCCTCCAAAGACTTCCTTTGCGTCTAGCCTGGGAGACAATAGTCATTCAGCTTACGTATATTATTATTGGCCTGGTGTCTCATACTAGACTGCCTCCACGATGCTAATAGCTAGTATGCCCCCACTAGCACAACAAGCTTTCCTTGCATCTCTGCAACAGCCCATGGCTAATACCTCAGATCTGGCCACAATAGTAGCGTTTCAAGCTGCTCAAAACACCATTATTCAAATGCAACAGCAAATACAAAATCTAACTCGGACAAGTCCAAGGAAGTAAGGAAGGCATCCATTTACTGCTGAACTCATGAATGAGCCAATACCGGAGAAAATGAAAGTCCCTCATTTTGAACCATATGACGGGACTGGGGACCTGACGAACCACCTGAGCCAATACGAAAATATTATGGCTCTAGCTAGTTTCTCATATGCGGCTATGTGTCGAGCCTTTCCAATAACACTAATGGGGGATGCCCGAACATGGTACTCCGGTCTTGAAGCAGAATTTATAATTTCATGGGACAACTTCAGTAAGGCATTCATGGACTACTTTCTTAGAAGGAAAGCCTACACGCGGATGCCAACCTACCTTTTTGCTGTAAGTCAAAACAAGGAGGAATCCTTAAGAAGTTACATAGACCACTTCAGCAAGGAAGCATTAAAGTTGCCTAATTTGGGTGAAAATGAGTTTGTACTCTTAATGGCTGAGGGACTTCAGCCAGATTCAGAATTCGCTAAAGAATTGGCGAAAAAATCCATAAAAAAGAGGCAAGAGTTCTTGCAAAGAGCCTCAGAGTTCATGAATGCTGAGGACATTGTAGCACTTAACGTGGAACAGTGAAAAATGCAGTCTAGGCAGGTAGACTACCAAGGGCCTGTTAAAAGGCAAAGGCATGACAGAAGATCATGGCCACATCTTGACCCCTCTCGGAGGGAGTACACAAGTGAAAGCCGGGAAAGGGTAAAGTTCACACTACTCACAGCCCCAAGATCAGTTATTCTTCATGCTATCCAAGATAAAAAGTATCTTAAGTGGCCAGAAGCCAAGATAGGCGAGCAGATAGGCCTCATAGTAGACCACTATTGTGAATTTTACAAGACTGTCGGGCATGAGATCAATAATAGTAGATTGCTCAATGAGCAAATTGAAAAATTGATTAAAGAGGGGAAGCTCAACAAATACATTAGACGCTATGGAAATCGCAGCAATGATGCTTATAAGGAAGACTATAAATTTAAGAAGAAAGATGACGATAAGGATAAAGATAAGCAGGGCAAAGGAAAGAAGGACCATTAGAACAACAAGCCAACGGAAACAACAATCCATCATATTGCTAATGATGTTACCTTTGAAAGGGGAGAGGAACATGTTGCTCCAGGATCCTCAATCGCTCATAGAACCTCAGGACTTGTTGTCGATGCAGTAATAGCTAGGCATAGAGTTGAAAAGCTTGGAGCACCTCCTAGCATTCTCTACCAGTCTATTGTCGAAAGAATGACGTTCGACAAAGCAAGGATCAAGCCTCACCATCATTAAATCAAAGACCAGGAAACGAGCCTCTACCAGTAGTGGGGGAGGTCGTGCTTCCAGTAACATTTGGGGACGGAGAGAAGAATGAAGTTACAAAGATGGTCAAGTTCAGGATCATTAATGCGCCTGCAACCTAAAATGGGTTGATTGGATTCTACGCTATGCAAGAATTTGACATCCGTATCAGACCCAAAACATTGGAGATAACCCTCCCAACCAAAGATGGAGGGCAATTATCTCCCCTAGCATAGCAGAGATAATCTTGGCAATCACTTGGTTGCACCATCTTGATAACCTAAATATGCGAACCTAAGAGAAGGGAAAAAAAGGAACACTCGTGGAGGCAATGAAAGAGATAATCCTCAATGATGCAAACCCTAGTAAGAAGACCAAGGTAGGAACTACCCTCAGTAAAGAAGAGGAGGAAGAGTTGATTGCCTTCCTCAAAGACAACTGTGATGTCTTCCTTGGTCAGCAAAAGACCTGCCAAGAATTGACCTAGAGGTCATTACCCATAAACTTAACATCATGCCAGAAAGGCACCCAGTTCAGCAGAAGAGAGGAACCTCGGACTCGAAAGGAAAGCAGCTGCTAAGGTAGAGGTAGAGAAACTCTTAATTGCCGACTTCATAAAGGAAGTCAAATATCCAGATTGGGTCTGTAAGCAATGGTCCCAAAGACCACCGGAGGGTGCTGAATGTGTAAAGACTTTACAGACCTTAATGAAACATGTCCTAAGGATTATTACCCCTTGCCTCAAATTGATGCCATGGTTGACACATCGGCATCTCACGACATGCTTAGCTTCATGGATGCCTTTAGTGGCTATAACCAAATCCGGATGCATCTAGATGATAAAATTCACACTGCCTTCATGACAGACCAAGGTCTATTTTGTTTTACTAGAATACCTTTTGGCCTTAAGAATGCCAGGGCTACCTACCAAAGGCTCATGAACAAAATTTTCAAATAGCAAATCGGTAGAAATGTTGAGGTCTATGTAGATGACATACTAGTTAAGACCAAGCGAAGACAAGATCATATTGCAGACCTAAAGGAAACCTTTAATGCCCTGCGAAAATATAAGATGAAACTTAACCTAGCCAAGTGCGCTTTTGGGGTAAACTCAAGAAAATTCCTAGGCTACATGGTCACTCATCGAGGCATAGAGGGCAACCCAGAAAAGGTGAAAACAGTAGTTGACATGGCTCTACCAAAGGACATCAGAGGTGTACAGACATTAACAGGAAGAATCACAGCCCTTGGAAGGTTCCTGGTAGGATCGGCCAAGAAGTGCCTCCCATTCTTCCGCGTGCTAAGGAAGAAAGGGAATTCACTTCCATTGTTGGATGAAGAATGTCAAGAAGCCTTCAACCAAATTAAGGGTGAATTAGGTTCCCTGCCTATTCTTAAGAGCCCACGAATAGGCGAACCCTTTATATGTTATTTATCAGTTACTCAAGAAACAGGGGCGGCAGCCCTCATCCAGGAAGAACAGGAAACCCAAAACCCAGTATACTTTGTTAATCGAGTCTTTCAAGGGGCAAAGCCCGGATATCCTGAAGTAGAGAAAATAATACTAATGCTCATCACTGTAGCAAGAAGGCTTTGACCATACTTTTACTCTCATCCCATAATTGTGCCTACTTCATATCCACTGCGACAAATCATGGGAAAGCCAGACTTATCAGGAAGACTTACAAAATGGAGCATGGAGCTTACCAAATATGACATAAAATATGTCCTTCGACTAAATATCAAATCACAAGCATTGGCAGACTTTATCTCTAAGTGCACTCTTCACCAGACCACAGAGGTGATAGAAGAATGGATAGCACATATGGATGGCTCATCCAGTTTTAGAGGGTGTGGCATTGGAATAGTCCTAGTAAGCCCGGATGGGGTAAGGATAGGCCATGCTTTCAAACTTAATTTCAAGGCCACAAATAATGAAACAAAGTATGAAGCAGACATTGCAGCACTGCAAATATGCAAGAGCCTGGGGATAAGGGAGGTAAGACTTCGAAGTGATTCTTAAATAGTCACCAAACAAGCTTAAGGCGACTATGAAGCCAAGGTACCTATAATGATTAAATATCATGAGGCACTAAAAAATATGATGGTAACATTCAAGAAAGGTGACCATTGAAAATAGCCCGCAGATTGAAAACAGTCAAGTAGATGCTCTAGCTATAGTAGCTTCAACATTCGAAGCACCCATAGATTTTCACATTGATGCTATCGAAAAGCCAAGTATTTGTGAAAGTATAGTCATGGCCATCTCACAAAGTGAAAATATGGGATGGATGCACCCAATAAGGAGTTACTTGTCCACAGGACAACTTCCAAAGGACCCTAAGGAGATGACCAAGCTAGAAAGAAAGGCCACTAAGTTTTACCTATCTGAGGACGGAACACTATATTTTTGGTCTTTCACAGCCCCATATAGAAGGTGTCTTTCAGTAGAAGAGGCTAATTATCTGCTGAGAGAAGTTCTTAAAGGCATTTGTGGGAATCATATTGGTGCTAGAAACTTAACCAGAAAACTCATCCTTCAGGGATATTATTGGCCTACGTTAGTAGATGACACAGCCAAGTTTGTCAAGAAATGTGACAAATGTCAAAGGTTTGGCACAGTATCAAAAAAAACACGAGGAACAAATGACTCTAATCATTATGTGATGACCCTTTGCAAAATGGGGGGTGGACATCCTTGGACCCTTTGCGCCTGCCTCAGGGGTGAGGAAATTCTTGATAGTTGGCATTGATTACTTCACTAAGTGGGTTGAGGCAAAACCCTTAGCAAAAATCAGAGAGCAGGAGACAAAGGACTTTGTATGACAACAAATAATATGTAGATTTGGCATCCCATAGGAGATTGTCACCGACAATGGCACACAACTAACAGGGAAGAGGTTCTTCAAGTTCCTAGATGAACTAAATATCATCCATTGCCGAACCTCAGTAGTGAGGCCATAGTCTAATGGCCTTGTGGAACTCGCCAACAGATCCATTCTCGAAGCTTTAAGGAAAAAGCTAGATCAAGCCATTGGAGCGTGGGTTAATTTGATCCCGAAAGTCCTTTGGGCTCACCGACCAACATATAAGACTTATATAGGAAAAACTCCTTTCCATTTAACATATGACACTGAGGCTATAATACCAGTGGAAATCGGCCTTCCTAGCTATAGGGTTCTTTATTTCAATGAAGAGGCAAACAATGAAGAGCTGATGATCAACCTAGATGTGATGGATGAGCTTGGGGAGGCTGCTGAAATAAGGACTTCAGTTTATAAAGAAAGAGTGGCCAAGTATTATGACTCCAAGATCAAGCGAAGACACTTCCGGGTAGGAGACTTGGTGTTGTGTCAAGCAGAAGCCTCTCGGCAGGAGTTGAACAGAGGAAAGTTCAATTCCCGATGAGAGGGACATTATACTATAAAAAAGTCACCGGAAAAGGGGCATATAGACTTAAGCACTTAGATGGTACGGAAGTACCAAGAACGTGGAATGTCGATGTCCTAAAAAAATATTATCAATAAGATGAAGTGCATTCAAGACATAGTATCGCATAAGAAAATGCACACATTAAGATAAGATAAACACAATATAAAAAGCCCAGAGGTGGGAAACAAAGTTGAGAAGATGCAAAACATTAAAAGATAAAATGAAGAGCCATAAGTCTTCAAGAAAAACAACAGCCAGGGCATAATTCGATGAAATCCGAACATAAAAGCCAACTACATTATTAGAAAAGAGTGAGAACTAGCATGTCAATTCTCGTTGAAGTCCTCGGCATCGTCACCTTGTACCAGAGACCCAGCTAGGGTAGCATGAAAGCTGAAATGAACTGACTGGAGAACCTTCAATGACTTCCTAGCGGTCTGGCCTCGACCTACTTTTTTTTTTCTTTAAATGACTCTCAATAGCGAAAGGAATATGACCAATCGGAAGGGGCCCACACAACCTTTCTGGAAGTTGGTCATAAAGGTTCACCGAGTCCAGCGCTAGGTAACCATCACCATCTAAAATGTCAAGAAGTTGTGACAAGTAAGATAAATCGATTCCTTGGTAAACATGAGACAACACCTTCCCGCAATCATTGATGCCTTCAAGATAAGCACCCTTAAGATTGGAAAAGGCCTCATTTAGCTATTGTTCCTTAAGAATCAAGGAAGCATGAGCACCCTTCAATTCTTCTGCTTGGGTTATGAACTCCCGTCTTTAGATGTTACAGAATCCTGGGCCTTGTCCAATTGTTTCTTAAGCTGACCCTTACGAATCTTCATTTTCTTCTCCCAAGAATGGAGTTGTTGAAGTTCTTTGGATGACTCCGCCAACTTTCTCTCGCTCTTTTGAACCTCAACATTATGGTCATCCAAAGCCTTGGCACGCTTATAAAGAGTAAGTGAACCAGTAAGAACCTGTGTATAGCAAAGAAGGAAAAGTCAGTGCTTTCATACAAGCAAGTTCAGAACTAGAAAATAAAGAGAAACAAGTAGATAAAGGAACCTCAAAGTCATGTTGAATGACGTTAGCCGCGAGGCTAGCAAAGGAAGGAAAAGATTGATTAGCTGCATCTATGTGGAGCGCTCTAACCATCTCTGATATTGCCGCAATGTCAGGAGAATTAACAAGGGAGCTCGACTTCTTTGCTTTACCCTTCCCCCTAGTTGAAGGAGCGATGGGGGCAGAAGGAGCAGCGGTCGCCAAAACAACAAAGGGAGGGGGAGGAACCTCAGAAGAGGTTTGCGGCCTCTTAACAGACTTAGCACGCGTAAAAGCCTTCTTAATAAAAGCCTTGGCTTCCATTTTCTTCTTCTTCCTTTTCACCCAAGTTAACAGAGAAAAGTCTTCTTCAGAGTGAGGAACACCAAAAGCTACAAAGGAAAAAAGGAAAGAATAAGGTGGCAATTAGGAAAAAGTGGTTAATGGGAGAAAGTACTACACACTATGAGTTGACAAGAACTCTGGGGTTAGACATCCATCAATCCGGGCACGACCATTATCGCCCACCACCTCCCTAAGAAATTGGAATGACAACTCCTCATATTCGGAATGTTGAGAGGGAACAATTTTATTGAGATCTTCCTTTTCACAAATGTTAAAAACTCGTGCCTCGGTAGGAAATGACCAAGGCCCATCCCTCGACTTAAGTAAAAAGAACCTACTCTTTCAACCTTTAATGTTACTAACTTCTCAAATAATAAGGGGGCTTTTTGGGTGAAATGCGTACCAGCCACCTTGGATGGATTGAAGATGGAAAAATGACCGGAATAGGGGCATGGAGGGCTCTATATCAAGATTCTTAGTAATAACGACAAAAGATATTATGTACCTCCAACTATTTGGAGAATACTGAAAAATGAGGAATCAGAAAAATAGTTTAGGAGGTCCAAGATAAATGGGGAAGATGGTAAGGATAATCCAACTTTGAATTGATCCCACTAGAAGGGAAGGAATCCATCAGCAAGGGCGACATCAAATTGATTGCCAGGAGAAAGTAAACAAATTTCGTAAGAAGGTATATTGCAGAAACAGCAAAGGAAGTCAACCTGCCAGTACTTTAAGGAAAAGGCGACATTTCGGTGATCTAACAGGCCCTCCCAATCAGGTTCGGGGTCAGAAAATTCTTCCTCTTGGTCACGCATTAGCTTCCTAAACCCTTTCCTAACCTTCAACTTACCCAATCTAGCTTTCCTGTCGAGTACCTCTCTCGTTTCATCTGAGAGTGTAACAAAGTCCCCTGGATTAGCGATAGTTACTAAGTGTAAAGGAATAGCAATGCCATATGGTATATCTAGGAGCTCGGAAGGGACAGCCCCAACACCAGTAACAGGGTCTGATATAGTGTCCCCCACGACCTCGTTAAGGGTTTTCAAATAACTTTCACTACCACCATCTAGTGAAAATAACATGTTAAAGGAAGAAGACATACCTACTAGAAGAAGTACCAGCTACCAGGTAACAAGAGCAAGCACAGCCAAAGATAGAGAATGTAGAGAAGGGAAGAAAGCCTTCAAGGGCCAAAGTGAAAAATAAGGGCAACACCCTCCACTTTTTATAGAGAAAGGAAACAAAGAAATGGTTTCCTAGGTCATTTAATACCTTGGAAGGCATTAAATAACTATTTTAAAAAGGTATAACACTGGTTATAAGTAAGAAAAAGCATTTATGGAGGTAGTCAAAATCAAGTGGCAGCGGTCAAAACAAGGCTGAGGTGGTCAAAGTGAGGCGGTGGTAGTCAGCCCATGCCTTAAGAAGAAAAGCGATGGTAGTCAACTAGAAATAGTGAAGAAATGAGGCGGTGGTAGTCAGCCCATGCCTTAAGAAAAGAGGCGACGGTGGTCAACCAGAGGTAGTGAAGAAGTGCGGCGACGGTAGTCAGCTCATGCCTTAAGAAAATAGGCGACATTAGTCAGGCCACGTTTGAAGAAATAAGGTGACGGTAGTCAGCCAAAGGTAGTAAAGAAGTGAGGCGACGGTAGTCAGCCCATGCCTTAAGAAAAAAGTGATGGCAGTCAACCAGATGTAGTGAAGAAGTGAGGTGATGGTAGTCAGCCCATGCCTTAAGAAAAGAGGCGACGTTAGTCAGGCCACGCTTGAAGAAGTAAGGCGATGGTAGTCAGCCAGAGGTAGTGAAGAAATAAGGCGATGGTAGTCAGCCCATGCCTTAAGAAAATAGGCGACGGTAGTCAACCAGAGGTAGTGAAGAAGTGAGGCGATGGCAGTCAACCAGAGGTAGTGAAAAAGTGAGGCGACGGTAGTTAGACTATGCCTAAAGAAGTGAGGTGACAGTAGTCAGCCAAAGGTGGTGAAGGAATTAGGGGACGGTGGTCAAGCTATGCCTTAAGGCAAAGAAATGATGGGAGTCAGCCAAAAGGAAGTAAAAACAAGGCGGCGGTAGTCAAGTCATGCCGCGAAGAAAAGGAGCTAGTAAAAAAAAATAGTAAAAAAAAAAAAAGGGAGGCGACGGTAGATCTGCTAACTTATAAAAGAAGAAAAGGCTTCCAGGCGGTGGTATATTCACCGAGTCAAGGTTTTTTATTTTTTAAAAATTTATTTTGAAAAAAGTATCATTTTTAAAGATATTTTCAAAAATGTACTTTTAGAAATATTTCTGAAAAAGTGTCATTTTTTAGAAATTCTTCTTCATGGGGGATATCCTAAAAGTATTTTCCTAAAATGGAAATATCTTTAAAAAAGGTTATTTTATCTTCCCTAAAAATAAAAAAGTACCATAAGCCTCTACCAAAGCTCTATCGAGCCCTGTTAAGGCTAGGGGGGCAAATGGTGTTACTCATATCAGAAAATTGGGCTCCCATTGGGCCTAAACACCATCTTAAAGAAAATTGGGCTTATTAAGAGTTTAAAGCCTAATCTGATCACAAAGGACAAATGTCCTAGATTTAACGGTTCAAGAGATAACCGCTCCATCTAATGGTTCTAAATCTTAAGGCACATTATCCCAAAAGCCTATATAAAGGCATTCATGATCACATTTCAGGTATGAGATCACTTTTCTTGGTATTTATACTACACCAGAATCATTATTGACTTGAGCATCGGAATATCTTTTGTAGGTCTCCATGTTTCCCTTGCCAAAGTGTACTTGTGCGACGAACCAAGCTTATGAACTTTCAGATCGCTTATTGAGGAAGGTGTATCATCAATACTCATCAAGTAACATATCACAAGCAAATAGGGCAATGCATCAATAATCACAATTAACCAATAAAAATCAACAATGTTACCAAAAACTTTAATCTCAAGTATTTGTCATTGCACTTTAAATCCCCAATTTCTTTGTGTATAGAGTTTTATATATAAGCTTCCAATTATTGCTCTATGCTCCAGTACCCTATAATAAATCTCAAATATTGATCTTTGGTATCTAAGTCTCTTTAGGTCCAATAGAGTTAGCTTCAACAATTTTGGTTCTTTTAGGAACACATACTAAATTGTATACAAAAGGAACACTTTCTCTTTTGAACATGCATTCATATGAGTAATGCCCCCTTTTACCACTAGCATAGCATGTTACAAATGAACTATTTGATGAAGATGTAAATGCATCAACAAAACAATTTCCAAACCTTTTCTCTTTTACTAAAGGATTGAAACCAATACCGGCTTTGTCATAAACATTTTTTTGAGCACTAAGTAACAAATCAAGTTTTTCTTTGCATTTGACAAATCTAGACAAGGATTGACTAGGATCAAAGTTATCTTTTTTCAATTCCTCTATTTGTTGTCTCAAGCATAAGCTAATATCCAAATTCTCCTTTTTCAAGTCATCTATTTCTTTTGTTGAAGAAGCATTTAAAACTTTCAATTCATAAACTCTTTTGGTAAGTCTTTTTGAATATTTGAAAAGCTTATGAAAAGCATTTAATAATTCTTCATATGAGCAACTAGATAATGATGATGATTATAGGTTACTAGAGTAAGTACTTGTTACCTTATATTCTTTTTTTGCTATGAGACACAAATTGGGATAGCTTTGATTTGAAAAGGCTTCATCTCCTTCAATCATCAAGCAAAGATTTGCTTGATCACTTGTGTTATTTGATGATGATGAGCTCTCACTATAGGATGAGCAACTATCATTCTAAGCGGCCATAGCTCTAAGTTTTTTCTTATTTCCTTTATTGTGCTTTTTGTGTTTTTTTGGCTTATTCAATGGACAATCAAATTGTAGATGTCTGGGGGCTCCTTTTACTTGTAGTAAGTAATCTCATTCTTTTTATCATTAGAACTTTTATTTTTTGACCTCTTGAGAATTTTCTTAAACTTATTGGTTAAGATTGCTACATCATTCGAATCATTTTCATTTTAAGAAGATGAAGATGAATCATTTTCTTTAACTTTGAAGGCCATTGACTTGTTCTTGTTGTTGAGTCTTTCTTCTTTTTGCTCCATTTCATATACCAGTAGCTTTCCAATAGTTCATCAGTATGCATGGTCTTGATGCTTCGTCATTCATTTATAGCTTCAACTCTACTTTTTCATGAAGAAGACAAACTCCATAAGATTTTTCTCACCAATTCTTTATATGTATATTCCTTTCCAAGCAACTTGAGTGGTGTAAGGATTTTATTAAACTTTTTGAACATATATTGAATATTTTCTTTTAGCTCCATGGTGAAAAGTTCATATTCTCTAACTAGCATGTGTATATTGGTGTCCTTAACTTGTGGAGTTTCTTCATATGTCATCAACAACTTGTTCCATATTTCCCTATCATCTTTATAAGAAGAGACTAAATTGAACATATTAGGAGTTAGTGCACAATATATAATATTCATAGCCCTAACATTCATAGTGCACATAGCATCATCCTCCGATTTGAATTCTTTTGAATCTTTTGGTATTTGTTTACCATCAACTACTTTCAAAGGAATATTAAGAAAATCCTTGATAATTCTCCATAAAGCATAATTAATAGTTTTAACATGAATTTTCATTTTAGTTTTCCAACAATTAAAATTTGTAGAATCAAACAAAGGTGACCTAGATGGACTTTGCCCTTTAAGATGCATAAAACTAGTAGTTGCCATGGATATTTTGATTTCAGAACTGTAAGGTTTTGAAAACAAAAAAAAAATCACCAAACTTTGATACCAATTGTTAGCCCAAGTGCAACCAAAATAGGGTGAATTGGTTTATTTAAAAACTCTGGTAAAATCAAAATTTACAACCAAATTCACTCAACCAATAATCAAGAACAAACCAAGCAACTATGAGCAAATTATTAAGAGAGATAAGGAAAAAATGCACCAGGATTTATAGAAGTTCAATTTCACCAACCGGAATCTACGTCCTTTCTTTAAACCTGCCCACTTGAGAGTTCCTCTACTATCTATTGATCAAGATTATAATAGCATTTTTTTCAAAGTTCACACCTAACCAATCTCTATTTTTCTCCTAGGTAAACTAGAAACCACTTTCTAGTTTTTTTCAAATCTCACTAGAAAACTACTCTCTCATACAAGAAATTCAAAGAGTTCAAGTATTTACAAGATTATAAGCTCACATAATAGCCCTTTTGCTAGATATATAAGTAAAAGCATAAATCTTAGCTTTTTTCTTAAATGATGAACACTTTGATGAACATTTAATGATTAATTTTTTATCTTATTGCCAAGAGTTACTTTGAAGGCATTTTTCCATGTATTTATACTCATTTGGGGTCCAAATAGACATTGAAGGGCCATTGAGAATGATAAAAAAGTTTCAAAGAAAGCAGGTGATCATTGTTGTTAAATTTGATAGGGAAAATGCCTTTGTTGAGTAGTTTTGCTCGGTTAAAATTTTGGTCTTATGTCATCACCTAATATTTGAACTCTAACAACTAGATTGCTTATTAATGACATGTTAGCACTTAGTCCACATTGATGGCAGAGTTGACATGATTTTAAATTGAATTTTTAGAGATTTTTTCAATTGGAGGTTCAAGTGGAGGTCTGGATTGAAGTTTTTACCCAATTGAAAAAATTTCACTCGAGTGTTTTTTTGTTTGGAACTAAGAACTACTCGGACTCAAAAAATTTCTCCAACTTCAACAGGTTGAAAATTTTTTACCCTGTTGAAATTGTATCTCCAGGATTTTTTAACTTGCAAACTTCCAAATTTCAATGTTGATTTATTCCAATAAATTTCTTCTTTTTCAAGCAACACTTGGAACACTTCAAATAACTTGAGAAGCACTTCAAACAATTTGAGAAATAATGAACATCATCCAAAAATTCTAAGTAAATTTGTCTAATTACCTTGTACACTAAAATAAACACATTAGTCCTTCATAAATGTTTTACTATCATCAAAACTTTAAGTTAGTTGATTGGAACAAATCCAACAATAAGATAAAGCAAAGGATAGTCTCCCAAATTCATGGATCACAAGTATACGAAGAACGATAATTAAGACAAGGTTAGTTGCCTTGCCTTTAAGTTAAACTTGCAGAGGAATGCAGTGCGATTGGGGTATGAGAACAATGGAGTGAGGTAATTCGATCTGAAAAAGGTTTACCCAATTAGGTAGAGACCTATGTAAGGCAAACAATGACTGGTGAAAGTACCAAGAGCAGCTCCGAGCTTTTCCACATTGTTGCCAAATAGCATACAAGGTGTTAGACATCCCGAAAGACCTGAACAATTCACCAATTAGATCACGGAAATCAAGAATCTATTAAAGTCAATAAATAACTAGAAATGAATTCAAATTGAAATTTCAATTTTCAATAGAAGTACTTACACACTTTAAAATGTTTACCAGCTTTTGCATCATCTGGCAACCACTAGTACCTATGTTTAGGGGCAGAACTGGGGAGAGACTAGCGGGCATTGGCCCCCTAAGTCCAAGAATTATGTATAATAGTAGTCTTAGTCTTTAAAAAGATTTAAGAGAATTTTATTTTTGAGTCCTTATAAGCGATTTTGTACATTTGGGTCTATTTCCACTTTCCTCTCTTATACGAAGTGCCTTTTGTTGACCATAACTTTCTTTTAATCTAAGTTATTATATTAAATGCTATTTAGAATAAAAAATTAATAAAAATGAATTTAGGTTTGTTTTTTATCTCATGAATCATAACGTTTACAACCCTAAATCCTTTTTGCCTGTTCACATAAGTTAGAAGGTGGATGCTTAGTCTAATTTGAGCAACAACATTGCTGCAATTTTGATCTTTAATGAAGAGCTTCAAGTTGAAGTGAACTCAGAAATTTTCCAACTTCACTGAGAACACTTATGAAGTTTGCATCAATTTGACTTTTATTTATGATTTCTTCAACTGATCTTGAAGTTTTTATTACATTATTGCAACAATTGATACCAATGTAATTATAGGCAAATTAAGTTGCATGCAGGACTGATAAGTATAATTTAAATAAGTTATGCCTATATTTTAGATTTTTTTTATTATTTTAGAATATTTTTATGTATTAATAGTCGGTCTCCGCTAATAAAAGGTTCTAGGTCCGCCTTTGCTTGTGTTGAAATTTTGACCCATAAAATGAAGAGATGGAGAACAATCTTACCTTACAGGGTAGCTAAAATGGGTAGCTAAAATCAACAAACAAAAAATGATCCCACACACGACATATACAAAAGGTTACATTAGTACTGAATAAAATAACTAGAATAGCTTACGAATTTCACTTGAGAAAAAAAGGTAACATTAGTGCCGAATAAAACAACTTTTTTCTAAAAAAAAAAAAATCAAAGAACTTATTGTTAAATCCATTTCGAAACAAAAGAATTATCCTAATCAATACAAAAGAAAGGTAGAAATTACTTCTTGTAATCATCTCGTTCTTGATGATGGAAGCATTGCATAATCTGAGCCTCTGTGGCCACCTTCTCGTTTGGAAACTAGAAAATTCGTGTGTCTCAACAGCCGCTGCTCAGCATGCGTCAGCTTCCTCACGATTCCTTATACTATCAATCCATCGTCCAAAGGAGATCCTGTAGAAAGTTCAATGAGATGGAGCGGGAGGCTTAAACCCTAGCGCTGGGTAGAGATGTCAAAAAATATTTTATCTGCTCATACCATCTCTAAATTTGGATATCCAAACCCGAACCCAACCCTATCCATAAAACCATGGAGAAGGTATAAGTTTAACTTATCTTATCCCAACCCTACCCGCATATCTCTTAAATTAATATATTTATATTCAAAATATGATTTTATTTTAAAAATAAAATTATAATTTAACATAATTTATCTTATATTGCTTGAGTTTATGGTTTTAAGCATTAATTAATTATGAATATACACATTCTTTTGAAAATATGTGTAAATATATAAAAAAAATTTAAAAATAAAATATATGCCTTAAAATGGGTTAGTGGATAGTACCCACTTACCCGTACTATCTGAATCCGATTATTTGAGGGGAGGGTATGGGATTAGCTATACTCTACCCAAACTCGACTAATTGACATCTCTAGCGTTGGTGGCTTTTGCAGATCAGTTTTTGTGGACGGTTTTACCCTATAACCTGAAAGAAGCTTCTTGGTACAACTTTATACACTACATTAAAGCCCATTAACACAGCCTTTACTAGGGATGGCAGTGGGTAGGGTGAAATCCATAACCCGCGGATATCCAGCCAATGGGTTGCATATATTTTGTGAATTACATCCGTCTACCCATCATGGATTTTTATTTTACTCCGTGGGTAGACCCACTATGCCTACAACCCCCCACAAGTTTCCTTTGTTTGTCAATGAATTAATTATAACTTTTCAAAATAATAAACTCAAATGAAAAAAATAAATAACTCTAGTGATCAAAGTGTAATTTACCAAACAAAATAAACATAAACCATATATAATGCAACTCAGACCATACTTTTTTCCATACTACCGCCAATCCTATTGCTTCTTCAAGCACTGTCCTTCTCCATCTTTGTTCCTTCTTCCTCCATCACGACCTCGTTCTTTCTCCATCTGGCTATCAATAATCTCCCGACTCACTAGGCATCCCATTCCATCCCATCAAATGGGCTATTGGGTATCTAGTGGGAAGCATGAGTCACCTATCTCTTTCCCATTCGCTATTGGGTATCTAGTCGGAAGCACAAGCAACTTATCTCGTTCCCATTCGCCAGAAATTCTCGACTCTGGATTCTGAAATCCAGAAGGGATGCTAAGTTAGCTCAACATTCTGCTCACTTCTCATTATTTGATCAACTTGAGATTTTTTGAGTTTCTGCTTAGAGTTGTTTTTCGTGCCAATCTTCTTCTCAATCTTCTTCTCAACCTTCAGATTCAATTCTGAAATCTCTTCCAAGGTTTTTGTTCCTTTGGCTTTTAGTGGTGTCTTAGCCGATTGGTGTCTAAGAAATAGTGCTGTGTGTCTCCGTGGATAATCCGCAGGCATCCCGTGACTCACGGGTGGTGGACGTGGGTATGGTTTTCCACTTATTAGCCTTGACAAGTGGGCGATGGATATGGTGAATTGGTGCCTAATCCGCCCCATTGCTATCCCTAGCCTTTACCCATTTTTAGTCCCCTAATCTCAAGGTTTTAAAGCATATTTATATTTATTCAAGTTCTTAAAGCTTGAGAAAATCATTCAACACTAGAATCTTGATCAAAGGAAGACAAACTTTTCAAAAATTCATTATTTGTAACTTTAGTCCAAAATTTGCTCCTAATTTCTGTTTTAGCCAAAGTTATCCTATGGTATTCAATTAAGGCTAGGATTGTCATAGATTTTCAATTTAGCATAATAAAAATTTAGATTTGTCAATTAAGTCTAGAATCTTACAAGATTTTCAATTAAATCCCAAAATTTCCTAAAAATCTCAAATAAAACCCATAATTAAGCACAATTTTAGCCTAAATTACCCAAATGACTCAAAATTTAACACTAAAAATAAAAACAACTTAGTTAAGACCTAAAAAAATTTAAACAAAAAACAAAGGGGATATGACACAACCTTTTAAATGAAAAAGATGAAAATGCCCCTAGACATTAATTGGCCAATATTTACCTAATCTAGGCTAAGACACCTAAATGAAGGTCAAAATGAGTGTTAACAAGCATCCATGTTGATTGTGAGGGTTTATTCAAAGTGCAAGAAAATTCATACTAGTGAAATTGACCATGTTATCTCCTTTTCCCTTACTCAATAGCTTCAGAAGTTGTTCATACTATTCACTTGTCAAACCCGTAATGGTTCGATAGTTACATGATGTTCCTATATATTTTATCCACCTTAGTACTAAATTATTGTTGAATTTGCTAGCTATTAGTTTCATTTTATGTTTTATAGGTTGCATTGCACATTTTGAAGGTTTGAACAGTCATCTACATAAATTTAGGGCATAATTGGATGAAGAATTGAAGGTGGAGAAGGACCACAGAAATGAAGACAAAGAAAGTTTAGACGAAGGGTATCTTGCAAGTTGAGTTTGAGCATTTTCTTGATAGATTCAGGTTTTGATGAATGAATGAAAGTTGTAGCGCTTATTCCTAGCTTCACGTAGGTTCTTGAATTGCCTCAATTGGACATCTGTAGCAAAAGTTAGGCTCAAAATACTGAAAGATGCTAAAGTTGCCAAAAAAGAACAAAAAGTGTGATCACAATTTCAAAGTGCGATTGCACTTCTAAAGCTAGAAATTCAATCCAAAAGGTAGAGATGTGATTGCACTTTAGAAGTGCTATCACACTTTGTCCAAATGTGAAGGGGGAGGACCATGTTTAGACCCTCTACAAGGTGATAAAGATCACAACTTCTTATAAAAGGGGTAGTAGGCTGGGATTGGAAAGAAGAAACGCATCTTTTGAATCTAAAATAGGTTGAGCATCATCATCTTCTTCATTCTTTTTTTTTCCTCCCTCATAGAGGAGGCAATCATTGGGGAGCTCACTTAGAGGAGACTTGGAGTGCTCAAGGAGGCTTGTTTGGAGATTTTAAGGATCAAGCTCTACTAAGTCTACTTTAGTTCTTTCTTTTTTTTCCCCCTTGTAGCTAGCCATGCAAGCTATTTCTTTCATTTTTATGTTTTCTTTTAGTTTGAGAATAAAGTAGTTTCTCTTGTGTTTTCTATGGATGTAACTACTTAACAAGGTTATGCTAGTTGAATGAATGGTTATTTTCTTGGATTTTCCTTCAATGCTTGTTAACTTCTGTCCCTGAGCTTATTGTTTTGTTGATTGATTAAGGGTCCTTGTCAGTTGCATCTTAGATTCTACTTAAGTTTTGGGAAAGATTAAGAAGAATTGGAACCAGGAAATGAATGTAGTGACTATAGGCTTGTTGATAGACTAGTCTAAGACACTAGGTAAAGGTAAATTAAACTTGTAATGCCTCTCTTAGACTAGGATAAGATGAGAGTCTATTCTAGTTTAAACTTGAGAGAGTGACCCTTAACTTAAGAAAGGACCAATTAAATTATTTTAACAATAAATAGGAAAATTAAAACATTAACCATAATTTTACTAGCTAACTAAGTTAAGTAGTGAAACCTATAAAAAGTGTGTTTTCATTAGTTTATCAAAAATAAAAAATTGCATTGATTATGTTTTCTCTTGTTTAGTAGTAGTATAATTTATATGAATTTAGCCCTTTTATTCCTTAATTAAGTAAATCTTTCAAGCTTTGTTTGTTTAACTAAAATTAGGTCTACAATTTGTGGTAATTGCCTAACAATATAAATTTATTATCATGGGATCGACCTCTACTTACCGCGCTACACATGACAACCATGCACTTGTAATTTAGGTTTGGAGGGTTTTAAAACTTGAGATGGTTTGCATTCATACATATATATTTCACTTCAATCCTCACTTTATCAATTTTTTGTGTTAGTTGTGCATTATCATTTCTATAGATCTACTCTAGATGAGATATTGTGGTTTTTATGTTTGTTATTCTATTTCATGTTTTTTAGGTTCTTCAAAGTGCTATTGATGGCACAACATAACTACTAATGGGCCTCAATCATGATGATATAAAGGGAGTCACAAATGGTTATCCAGAAGATTATCAATGAGATGACATGGTTGCATATGAGGATGCTCGGCCATTTAAGAGACATACCTCTTGCAGAGGAACCAAAATTCGGATATGGTGGACACCAAATGTTGAATCACTTCTACCCTATGTTTTATAACAATGATGATGAAGTTTATGGAAATAATTGTTTTATGCAATAATCAAATTGGGATACTATGTGCCAAGAAATCGAGAGCAATCTATGTTAGAGGATATGTTGAATGAATTCATTTTGAACACAATGGCATAGTCCTATAAGCATAAGGAAAAGATGAACAATTTGGATAAGTGTTAGACTAACATTGAAGCTATATTTAGATCTATATAAGTTCATCTTGATCAAATTGCCATATTCATGGCTCAACTTGAAGATGCACCATTGGATTCAAAACAAGATCTTAAAGTTATAATTAAAGATGCAATTATACAAGAGGATATAGTGGGTAAAGTAAACCGTGAACAAGCTAAGCCTTCCTTGGAGGATATACTGAGAGAATTGATCATGAAAACTATGGAAAGATTTAATTGTATGGATGAGAGGTTAAACTCTTTGGAAACCCATATAAACTCCATGAGCGCATCATCAAGGTCAATGAGACCTCAAGTTCCATAAATGATATTGGGTGTTAATTACCTACAATAAGAGGAAGCATCACTTGGTATTCCTTGTGACACTGGTGAGAGCTCAATGAAGCAAACTAATGCCACAACTTTAAGATGTGGGGAACAACTTGAAGATATTGTTTTGGAAGAGCCAAAGGAGGATGTAGTGCCTTTAATTGAGGAAGCAAACATTCAAGAATCTGAGTGGGATGAACTTACAATGGAAAAGCTAAGGCAAATCTTGTATAAGTCATCTTGCCTTTATCCTTAAGAGGTCTAACAAGAATATGTGAAAATCTTCAAATTGGATAAGTGCCAAGGGGTTGGATTGGTAAACACAAATGCAAGTCATGGAGGATTCCCCAAAAATGTAGTTTGGTGGAGCTTGGAAGGACACAATAGAAAAATTTACATTTTGTTGATGACACAAGGCTGAAATAGGTGACATAGACCATTGGGTAAAGTTGATGTCTAGCTAGAGACAATAAATCAAGTGCTTGTTGAGAGACACCCTAGCATCTCTTCATTCCTTTGTGTTTTTAATTATCTTTTCAATATGTGAGTTTTGGGAAAAATTGATCTTAATTTCTCCTTGAGCTTCTTGTACGTCCATGGTGGAAAGATCAAGAGGAAACATGAATTTTATAAAATTCCATCATGACCAAGAGTTTGAGTTTGAGTAACTGGAGGTGGGAACATTGACCTTCTGGGTATGGTTCTTGGATAGGGATGTTAATGGATGTCAAATCTGAAGGGCATCTGACTGTATCTGATCCGATGGGTCAGGTTTTTTTTAGCAATTGATCAGATTTGGGGCCGATGTGATTTTTCTTTTTCCACCTGCCGTTGGCTTTGGGTAAGATGTGAGTTTAGGGTTCATTTGCCCCACATCCGATTCATTTATATATGTGTGCATGTGTGTATAACATATTAGTATTAGTTATGTGATGAAAATAAAAGTATAATGGATAAGGTATATGAAATTGAAAACAAACATGAGTTGCTTTAATGGTAACAAATGTAATATTATACATGACTTGACTCAATAAAATGTGGCTGTGGAGGTGTGGTGGGTGGATAAGTTTTATCCAACCCAACCTGTCTAAAAATAGGTAGGATATGAATGTAAAAATTGTCCACTTGATGGATGATGGATAGGATGTGGGTAGAGCATTCAAGGTCACGGGTAGGATGTGGAAATATCCTTATCCAACCCAAATCTAACCCATTGACAACCCTATTCTTGGAATACAATCTCTTTTATTTCTTTTTCTTTTTCAACATTGTGGACAATGTAGGTTTTAACTTTAGGGGAGATATGTGTTTTTTGAATAATGTTTAATTGAGTGCTTTCCTAAGACTTGATATTTAGTTATGTGTTCTTTGTCTAGACTAGTTTTTGGTGAATTTTTTTATTTTCTCATAAGAATTTTTCTATTTTCTCATAACATTACATGCATATCATATTTATTTTTCATATCACGTGTTACATATGGTGGATGAATTTTGAATCTTATAGTTTGCATATAGGTTGTTTGTTTTCATTTAGGAACTCAATTTATGAAAATACCATCAATGAATGTATATATTGGAACTTGAAATGCATGCTAATTTTTGAAAAAAATTTAATGTAGGATGCTTGTTATCTTAGGTAGAAAATTAACCCGGTAAGCACTTTGAGCCGTTTAGTGATACTAGGATGTGAGAATTTCTTTGTTGATAGTGTTTGCTTTGTGTTTTGAGCTAGATCTTACTTGGATATTGTGGCTTTAAGGACCCATGCAACCTTGCTCCTTGTATGTAAATGTAAGGATAGAGATGGCAATTTAGGGCTAACCATTTATCAAATGGCTAGCCTTATTACATTTTTCCCTAGTGAGCTCTCTTGAGCCTTCTAGCTTAATTCTTTGTTGAACCTACTTGATTAATCTTTTCCACTTCTCATTGATCCATTTTCGTCTTTGGAACTAGTGATGTTTATTGTATTTTGAGCATTAGAAAGTTCAAGTGCATGTGTTTTTTTGGGTAAAGTAAAGAATAAGTGTAATGATGTACTTTGAGATATTGTGGTTTGCTTTATGCTTAAATTCTATTGTGGAATATTTTGGTTGAGTTCGAGCTTGAAATGGTGAAATGGGTTTGCATATCAAAGTGGTGGTTCAGTTCTAGACATGCCTTGGTTTGATGTTCTTGTTGAAAAAGGTAAAAGCAAAACTCTAATAAAAAGCCTTCTAAAAAAAATGTTAAAGTTTCTTCAATAAGTTCAAAATTCAACCATTTTATCCCTTAAACTCATGATTTTGATGTGGAATTTCATTTTGGAAATTGTTTGTGGTGTGTGAGACTAGTGTTGATTTGGAAGGCTTTGGGTATTTAGAATTGTTCTAGGTGCTCCTATATATGTTTAATTACTAGTTCTCTTAGTTCCACCATAAAAATGGCCTTTTTCTAATTCCTTCTCTCACCAAGACCGGTTCCATTACAATCTTGCTTAAAGACCATTGGACTTACATTTAGATGCAACCCCTTTGGGGAACCTAATAAGGGATAAGGTTGGATCCCTTTGTAAGCTTAAGATTGAGAAACACAAAGCAAGTCATTATAGCAACCTTACCTTAAAATGAGTGCAAACACTTAAGGAGTATCCTCTGCCTTTGTTAACACGGACTTAACTTTTTCTCCTTTTATTAACTACTTTCAAGCCAAGTTTACAAATGTATATTTTTATAGTGTAGAGTGCATGAGTTGTTAGTTTGTGTGTTTTGTGTGTTTTGTTTGTTTTATCTAGTTTTGTTGGTTACATTTGCTAGGGACTAGCAAATATCTAGGTATAGGATTGTGATCACATGATGTTTGTATATAGTTTACCCACTTTTGTATTAAATTGTTGTTAAATTTTCTAGATAATAACTTCATTTTATGTTTTGTATGCTAAATTGCACATCTTAAGGGTTTGAATGGTCATCTATATAAATCTGAGGCACAATTGGATGAAAAAATGAAGGTGGAGGAGGAACCAAGAAATGAAGACAAAGAAAGCTTAAAAGAAAGGTATATTGTAAGCTAATTTTAGACTTTTTATTGTCAAATTTAGGATTTGATGAAAGAATGAAAGTTGTAACCTTTCTTTTTAGCTTCACATGGCTTTCTTAATTATCTTAATGGGACACCTGTAGCAAAAAGTTATGCTCAAAATACTGAATGGTGCTGAAGCTGTTAAAAAGAACAAAAAATACAATCACACTTTCAAAGTGTGATCACACTTTTGAAGTTGGGAAATCAATCCGAGAGGTGGAGACATGATTGCACTCTAGAAGTGCAATCGCAACATGTCTACATCAAGTGGGCTTCAATTCTCACATATCTACCTTTCCAATTAACCCTTTACAAGGTGACAAAAATCACAACATCTTAGAGAAATGGTAAAAGGCTAGGATTGGGAAGAAGAAAGATATCTTTTAAATCTGAAAAGGGTAGAAAATCATCTTTTTCATTCCCTCATTTTTTTCTCATGAAGGAGGGTACCATTAAAGAGCTCACTTGGAGGAGACTTGGAATGCTCAAGGAGGCTTGCTTGCAGATTTGAAGGATCAAGCGCTACTGAATCTACTTTGATTCATGGAAGCTATTTCTTTCATTTTAATGTTTTCTTTTAGTCTGAGAATAAAGTAGTTTCTCTTGCACTTTTTATGGATATAGCTACTTGACATAGTTATTCTAGTTAAATGAATGATTATTTTTCTTGGATTTTCCTTCAATGATTTTTCACTCTTCTCATGAAGCTTATTCTTGTGTTGATTGATTAAAGGTCCTAGTCAATTGCACCTTATATTCTACTTAAGTCTTGGGAAAAATTAAAAAGAATTGAAACTAGAAGAAGAGTGTAGTGACCATGAGCTTGTTGAGGGACTAGTATAAGGCTCTAGGTGGAGGAAAATTGAACTTGTAATGTCTTTCTTAGGCTAGGAGAAGATGAGAGTCTATTCTAGTTAAAGTTTAGGAGAGTAACATTTGACTTGCGAAAGTAAGGGCCTAATTAAATCACTTCACCAACAAGTTGAAAAATTAAGGCATTGGTCATAATTTTACTAGGTAACTAAGTTAAGTTGCGAAACCTATAGGTAGGGATGTCAATGGATGTCCAATCCGACAAGCATCTGGTTGCATTTGATCCAATGGGTTGGGTTTTTTTAGTAATTGATCAAATTTGGGGCTAATGTGATTTTTCTTTTTCCACCCACCATCAGGTTTGGGTAAGATGCAGGTTTAGGGTTCATCCACCCCACATCCGACCCATATATATTTATGCGCGCGTGTGTATGACATATTAGTATTAGTTATGTGATGAAAATAAAAGTATAATGGATAAGTTATATGGAATTAAAAACAAACATAAGTTGCTTTAATAGTAACAAATGTAAGATTATACATGACATGACTCAATAAAATTGTGGCTATGAAGGGGTGGTAGGTGGATGGGTTTTATCTGACCCAACCCGTCTAAAAATGGTTAGGATATGGATGTAAAAATTATCTACCTAATAGATGATGGATAAGATGTAGGTAAAGTGTTCAAGGTTACGAGTATGATGTAGGAATATCCTCATCTAACCCAAATCTGACCCATTGATAACCCTACCCATAGGGAGTGTGCTTTTATTAATTTATCAAAAAATCTAAAATTGCATTGTTTATGTTTTCTCTTGTTTAGCAGTGGTATAATTTAGATCAATTTAGTCCCTTTTATTTCTTAATTAAACAAATCATTCAAGCTGTGTTTGTTTAACTAAAGTTAGGTCTATAATTTGTAGTAATTGCCAAACAATATAAATCTATCTTCATGGGATCAACCCCTATAAGCTAAAAACGTGTGCTTTCAGTTTAGGTTTGAAGTGTTTTAAATATATTTCACTTCAATACTCACTTCATCAGGGCTCGTGTTAAGCTTAGTCCTTCTATAATTACATTTTCTCCTTTGCATGCATTCACCGTGATATTGTTCGTGTTCTCTTTTTTCTTTGGGATACTAGTTTTCAGGGTATCCAATAATCTCCTAGCATCATTCTTTAATGTAGCTGATAGTTAAACTACCTGGGGGTTCCGAGATGGACGACGAAGTCCCTTGATCATCAGCCGGCTCCGATCACCTACGTACAACATCAAATATTGGCATTAGGAAGGCCCCTGGGTGTGCCTTGAGAGAGACCCTTACGATGCTCAAGTCAGTAAGGTTATAGTGTAGAACTTAGGAAAAAGTTAGAGAGATACTCCTTATTTATATAGCTAGTAGGTGGGCTTAGTGGGTCTATGCCTTAGCTTCTAAGCCTGATAGGCTTTATTGGGTCTCTATTCATTAATTAGGCCTAAGGCCTAATAACTTGATAATGATTTGGTCTAATACCGGTCTTAACTACCAAAAAGCCCATCCCTCATAGGGAATACAGGTCAAAAGTGTCATCGCATTTTGATCTTCATATGTAGAGAGTACCCCCAAGTGGAAATTTGTTTAGACATTTGTATTCATTTCTTGCTCTGGTAAGATGCTCATGTTGTACTTATTTGCGTTGTTTCTAAAAAGCATTGGGGCTTTCGAGGACTTATGTGTCCTCTATTTTATGGATAAAATAACCTTCTACGATAGGGTTAGTGTTCTTCAGAAAATCATCCTCAAAAGAATAATAGATTGCTACCACTTCTAGGTTTTAACTTATTAGGCTTGTACAAACCTTCAGGTTTAGACCTCGAAGTGTTAAAAAAAGCTAACAATATTTGACACTTTGTCAAGTATTCCCCTAATGGGGTTTAAAGCTATGTAAGTAGGTTTTAACAAGTGCGGGACCTCTTGAATGGTGTCTATATGTCATTAATCGATTTAATCGTAAGGGCTCGACTAGGGGATACAACCCTAGACCCAATAGTGCAATTGAGGTGTCAGCTTTGATGGAGTAAAGATCTTGAGAAGTTGTTGTAGTCATTTATCATAAGGCATGAGCTTGTATCTATCTAAAGCTTCGAGAGGTAATATGGACCTTTTTTTGTTCAAGTTTTTGGAGAAAGCGAGATGTTCTTCCATCAAGGCTAGGCAAAGAATGCTTATTTCCTCTCTAGGGTTTAGTACTATTTTCTTCTATGTAGCTTCATTGGGGCTACGCTTCCACTGTAGATTTATTAGACCTTTCCATCATCTTGTGGGTACAATGGGCTTTTCAAGGGCCTTTCTTTTGTAAGATTATTGAATTCTCATTTAGCGAGAGGACTTTGAATGTGTTTGATTGTCAAGAGATTTCTGAGCTCTTGTTAAGAATCTTCAAAGAGTTCCTCAACCTTTTTGTTAGGCTTTCTACTTAGTCCATAGGGGACCTATAGTTTATGGGGTCATAGCTTATGGGCCTTGCAATGTGCTTACGAGGGCTTGTAACTCTTATAGTCTTTAGTATTTCCTGGCAGATGGTGACTCATCATACACAAAGCCATTGGTGTTATCCTTTTCAACAATAACCAAGGGCAATCTTTTTGAAGCCTCTTCTAAATCCTTCATTGGGCTCGTAGTTTTCAGGGATTCCTTTATATGAAATCATCTTTTGTATGACCAAATAGTTGCATCGAGCTTGTAGTTTTGTTTTGACTTTTGGGTAGCCTATAGTCATCTGGTGGCAACTCTTACATCCCTTTGTGTGCCAGAATTTATGTTAATGGTCTTTGATTTGATAAGACCTGGGATTTTGTATCATTTCTTGCTTTTTGTAGGGTTATTTGGCCCCTGTTCTTTCCTTGGGTCATCCTGCCCTTTTTGCCCTATTGCTTTGGCTTTATTTGAGGTATTCGTTTAGTCTTGTTATCACCGTTTTAGTGGAGATAAGTCATCATTGCCAACTATTTTATAGGGTCCTTTAAAGTGAAAGACCCTATTTTTTGAGGGATTTGATTTTCAAATCATGCGTTTAAGTAATTATTGGCCACCTTCTTTTCCCTTGATGACATCATTATAGTGCTTGGAAGGGATTATATATCAGTCCATCCATCTTCACAAAATTTTAAGATCATTTCATTATTACTTAATTCAAATAATCCAAGCGCACTGCTAGCCCCAGAAGGAAGTACAATATGATCAGCAGGATCAGAGCTAGTTTCCTATCAGATGGTGTCAATATTAGAGCTCGTTTTACCCAAATGCTCCGTATGATCGGTTCACTCGGTTCACCATGTTGATATCACAAAACAAATGGACCAAATAACAACATGTTAAACTTTAGTGCCTCACCTGCAACAATTGCACAATTATGTTTTCCTAGTAATTACACCAACTTCCACTCACTCTTGATGGAAGGTCCTAATTAGGGAGTTGCCGACCCGGTATTTTATAATGGTACAAACGTCTCCATGGGTGCTTTGGTGCTGCGGTCCCAATTTTTGTTTTCCAACCTGAACTTGAGTTTCAATTTCGACTCCTAAAATTTTGTTCGCCTTGCTTGCCTCCGTCGCTACAGCCGGAAGAGATCACTCCGCCCTTGACTTCTTTTTTCTTCTTTCCTCCCCCTTGCATGTTGAGTTAGCTAAGGCTTCTGCAACTTGTTTAGGGAGAGCCAACAGCAGCCACCTTGAGGTTAGTTGCATTCCATAACTATACATTGTCTTTTAGCCTCTGCATTTGTTCGTTCGATTTGACACAGCCAGCAAGCTCTCTGTCGGCTGCCTTGTCAGAGTATTCTTCTTTCGCGAGTTCTTCCGGTGGCTGGATTAAAATCTTTAGGACGCTTGCAATCTCAGCATCAACTAGCCCTTTAATAGCAGTTTTCGTGTCTTCAAAAGCCTTTAACTCTACAGCTATGTCATATTTATGCGACACATGTCCAAGATTTCACAATCTGTTGACGCGATCTTGATCGAGTTCTTGGAACAATATATTGTTCTAAATAACTTCTCTTAAACGCTGCAATTACTGATCATACTGTTCTTTGACTAGCATTATAAACTCGGGTTGACTGTTTATTTGATTCCTTCATCAGTTATTCTCTGTAACAAGTGTGATACAAACAAGTTTCCATGTAAAATCTTGGCTAAATCCTCAATTGTTTCTTTGTCATTTGTGTTCCACCTATGAGGACATGAGATGACTGGAAGCTATTAGAAAGCATTGCATTGGCCTCCTTCACCCTTCATCCTACAAACTTGCACCTGCCTTATATAAAGTAATGGCTTCTTCTCTGATGATATAACACTCCGAATTTTGTGCCCTCACATCTATTGTCATTCCATTACAGGGAATTCCATAGCTCCATCTCATGTGATTTGAACCGTGTCTCTTATTAATGTCAGTCAATTACCCTTGTTGTTACAAAATTCTATGGCCATAGATACAGCCCCTGTCATCGTTGATTCAGAAGTTAGTTGTTAGGAATAGGCTAGGTATTTAGAGCCTTTCATGCTTTCCAATGAAATTCATTAACTATGTAAAAATTGGTAGTAGTAGAAATTGGGATGTTTGTTCCTTTGCTTATGTAAAAAAATAGTAGTAGTACAAATTGGGATGTTTTCTTGGTACTTGAGGTTCACGAGACATTCAAGGAAACCACAAATTAGCATGTAATTTGGAACACTTTATCTCATACCATTGTTAAATAAATTGCAGAATCTTGAAGTTGTTCAATGGTGCTCTTGGTCTATAAACTTGCTCTCATTTACGGTTCTTTTTAGCTTGAAAATATATGATTTTCTTTTCATTGTGGTTCAGGTTTGAGCTGCCTTTATTAGCGAGTCAGGGGCTCTAGTGGATAAAGAACCTATCTTAAAAGGTGTAAGCACATTGAGATACGCAACAACTTCATTTTTTTTTCTTACAATTTTCTCAAAGTTTGTACGTGTGTGTGGCTGTACAACAGCTATTTTTTCTGCTTTTTAAGATCTGAATATAATGTTTTCATATTGGATGATGAAGATGATTTCATGATGATAAGGCCATTGGAGTTAGTCAAGTTAGACAATATGAAAGCAAAACTGCCATGTTACTTGGGCAATCTGAGAACCACAAATATTGTGGTGTCTTATTCTTGTTTTTTTTTTCTGAGTTGTTATAACTAAATTCTTTGAAATAATTTATAAAGGATTCCATTTTTGTTTTTGCTAAAAAAGTCAGTGTTAACTTTTATTGCTTGGACAATATATCACAATTGAGCGATCACTTGTTTCTCTTGATTCTGAAAGCATTTAGTTAGCAGCATTTAGGCAAGTTTTGAAATTTAGACTATCTGTTTCTCTATCATTTCCTGGCTGCTAGTTCCTTGTCTTTTGAAGATTTTGTAAACCTCTTTACTGCTAAGTATAACTTTTCTTTGATACAATGCTTCACCATTTTGTTCCCTTCTATTAATATGGGTTTCCTTTTTTTTTTGCTTTCCACTTTTATCTCTTCAAACTCTTGGTGCCGAGAATAAAGCAGGATGGAAAAATAAAGTAATGTTTCTGGTCTAACATTTATCTTTAGCATTATTACCTTCTGGCATAATAGAAGAACTGTACTTCTATTCAGCCATTTTCAAAGAAAAAACAATTGATTAATAATAGGAAATAATATAGGAATGCTAGTGAAATGGTCAAGTAACATGAGAAAAAGGAGGGGCTGTCAAGCCTCTTCCCTGAACATGCCCATTCTAGGTTTTAGTTAGTGTATAGACCAAGTGTAAAATACCGCAAACGATGCTCACACAAACATTCAAAGTCAACTCTTCAATCAAACACAGTTTATCATTACTGTGCTGTTTCTTGCTACATTTATCTTCTTTTCATATCATGTACTAAATTTTCTTTTTCTTTTCCTTTATAGTGGTTCTCCATCAACCATCAGTACTAAATTGAATCTGCACTAGGTGTTTGTTCTTGTCATGTTACTTGGTTTCTCTTTTTTGCATATTTGTGCTTCTTGTTGACTTTATTGTTAAAGAGTTGCGGCTGCCAGATTCTTGGATTTTTCTATCATGCTAAAATGAAATGTTAAGATATAACAACTAGCATAACTAAAGTACACGGTCTCAAAATTAGTATGGTAGGTGTATGTTTTGACATACATAAGGTAAATCATTCGCATCGTGTGGGAAGAGTTTTGCAGCAAGGAGATTCTCGTAAGTGTCATTTTCTTTGTCTACTCTCTTGACATGTTTCTAGCTTATTGCATGCTTTTGCTAAATCTTTTGCCGTATACAGCTACTTGTTTTCCACATTGTACCCCCAAATGCATGAAGGTCGCCTGAATGCTCACTGATACTACAATGAACGAAGAGTTGTCTCCTCAACAGTTGATAGACTGTGCTGTATCGTGGCTTGATGAGCAAAATTGTCCCATTGGATGGGCTTCACTGATGATGAAGGTCATGAAAGATTTACTGTGCTTATCAAAGGCAACTTAAACTTTGTTGTTGTTTTAATTAAGTTGTGTGATTCTTCTTTATCTCCTACTATGATAAACCCATAGAACTGTATTATATATGGATTGATGGATGATGAAGATCATGCCACATGAGACTTGATTTATCTTTATAGTTCTTTAAAAAGTATTCACAATCTATGAGTATATACATAGGTTAATTACTCATAAAAGATTGCACATATAACATTACTATATGAGATAGAGTGATTTGTCTTAATCACTGAAATATTGATTCCTAATGTGTATGTGAATATTTATGAAGATAAATATTTAAACAGGACCAAATCGATTACTCTTAGGCATTCAACTGTTGAGAAAGAGTAAATATTATTTACTCCGTAGACTTGGGAATAATATGAATTTAAATGTATACATTATGTGATTTTGATATGTTAACCAATGATGGCCAATATAAGATATATTTGGACATATTGGATTACATAAATGTTAACATGTTAAGTTCATGATTATTCAATATGGAATTCACTGCTCTTAAAATAAGAGTGAATATTGTGGAGTATGTCTCTTGGTTTTTTCAGATTAAGAAATCCATGTGGTCGATTTAGAAAAATATTGTTTTGGAAATATTATTTTCTATATAAAATTATATATATAGTATATATAGATTTTATAAATATTTTTCTAAATTGTTTAAATTCTGAATAAATTTGAAGAGACGTGCACATATTTAATTTCGTATTGACAATGCCACGATTTGGATGTGGTTGGTCTAGTCCGGATTATGTGCAATAATATTGGACGGTGAACAAAATAGAATAAAATGGGTAGTTATGAATTATCTCTGAACTCTTAGGATATTTTACAAGGTTGTGCAAAATATTGTACTAACTTGTAAACAATAAATTAGTTAGGGACTAATTTGACAGGATTAAGAGATCTCAAGTGGTCCCACGCCACATTCTAAACTCTACCCGAATTTGCCCATAAAAGGAATTGTTATGCATTGATAATAATAATATAATAACACATAGACGTACGTGAAATTTTCTCTACTAGAAAAATCACAAGTAGTGTAACCGGGAGAGAAGGAATTTGAGTGTGTGAAGCTTGGAGAATTCTGCGTTTGTGGAATTTTGAAAATAAGGTCCTGTGTGATTATTTCTACAATCTGATCCTGGTGCATGCTAATTTAATAACATGAAACTCGTTCGGATTCCCAACAGTTCATGAGCGACAATGATGTTGCACATAGGACTGGTGCTGCACTTTATCAGTTGTAATCTAAGTGTAGGTTGTCACAAGTATTAAAATCTCAGGAGTTCAAGTGTCGAACCACGGGGAAGTGAATTAAGAACTGCAAGTTGAATTTTTAATAAAGAAAGTTTGGTGCAAGGTGTGAACAAGTGTGAATTAAATTTCAAATTCAAATAAATAGCTAAGGTTAGAAGATCCACTTTTAGTACGTCAGTTATGGTTAATTTAGTTAGTCAATTAGGATCCACACATAAAAGAGGTCTCAATCGGGGAATTTAGTTAGTATTAACTTTCATTGATCTTAAAACGCCAACACTTGGTAAAGGGTTCAAGTATCCATCATGCCAACCTTTATCTATAATAACTCAAGATTCCAATATAGCCAGTAGAGCCATGTTCTACAAAAGTAATCAAGTAGCTTTTATGCCAATGGTTGACTATAATGAATCAAGACTTCCATTTAACAAGGAGGGAAGTTAAATAGATTAACGAAGAAAATACCGTTAACATTGTGATCCATTCAAATCAATCATAATCTTTATATCAAAAGCTTAACCCTTTCACCTTAGCAAAAGAAATATTAGTTAGTCATGATAAAAGTGAACAACATGTAGAAAGATCAAATGAACTTAGATTGAAAGATCAAAAGAAGAACAAGATGAAGAATAAGAAAACACTTGGATAGAACTTCGATATTGAAAACTAGAACAAAACTAAAAAAGAAAAGTTAAAGATGATACAGGAACATAAATGAGGCCTAAGAAAATGGCATAACAAATGGCATAACATTCATCCTTCCCCCCAAGGTGCATATTTATAGAGTTTTGAGGTGGTGAAATAGTAATGGTAGGCTAGAATAGTCAAGGTAGGTAAATACAAATCAACAAAGGCAAGCTGTGACTTATTTTAATTTTTTGACTACCGTACACATCAAATCAGCTCTTCTTCAAAGCACAAAACTTGTAGATCTTTTCATTATCTTCGAAATGATAGCTTTCTCATTCAAATCAAATATATATAGCTCAAGTTATGATTTTTCTATCGAAACTGCTCTTCAGCACATGAAAAAATGAAGGATCTCATCTGTAATACGATTTTGGCAATGAAAATGACAAACTAGCTCTTAGAATGATGATGGATCGAAGATCTATGTGTTAGCTTCCAGATGAATTTAAAATTACTTAGTTCCAATATCTACAGCTCCAAATATGATTTTTCTCGTAAATGATCGCTAAGTGATGATTTTACCTATACATAAAAAAATAATTATTTAATATATATATTTTTTAATATTAATGAACAGTAAACTGCGTATGTACAGTAACTACGCATATGAAAAGTAGAATACGTGTTTAAATGTGTGTGAATAGTAACCCGATGGAAAAAGTGCTTTAACTTAGAGAAATTAATCACACTCAAAGTATATAATAATAATTTAAACCCTTAACAACAATACATTTATGAGTATTTATCAACTGGTTACAGGAATGGCCGAGCTGCCACCTTTTCGGCTGAGGACCCTCCACGGTGGTAGTTGGGTTGCGTGGGGATGGATCCAGTATTTGTTGTTTATTTGATTTTTTGTGTCATCTATGATTTTTGTTTGTTATTATACTAATATTTTTTTTTCAACTTTTAATTGTTTTCAAGAAAGCTCGCAAGTTCAGGATTATAGGTGTTAAACTATATGGGAATTATAGTGATCGATTGTGGAGATTTGTTGCAAGGAATTTTGGTAGAATTTACTGTTAAAGAGTTGTTGCTGCCAGATTCTTGGATTTCTCCATCACGGTGAAATGAAATATTATGATATAACAACTGTCATAACTAAAGCACAAGTTCTCAAAATCAGTATGCTTGGTGTATGTTTTGACGGCAGGAGGTAAATCACTCGCATCTTGTGGTAAGAGTTTGCATCAAGGAGATTCTCATATGTGTCATTTTCTTTGCCTGCACTCTTGACAAGTTTCTAGTTTATTGCATGTTTTTGCCAAAACTTTTGCTGTATACAGCTACTTGTTTTGCACATTGTACCCGCAAATGCATGAAGGTCGCACGAATGCTCATTGATACTGCAAGGAATGAAGAGGTGTCTCCTCAACAGTTGATAGACTGTGCCGTATCACGGCTTTACGAGAAAAATAGTCTCATTGGATGGGCTTAACTGATGATGAAGTTCATGAAAGATTTACTTTGCTTATCAAAGCCAACTTAAACTTTTTTATTGTTTTAATAAAGTTGTATGATTCTTCTTTATCTCCTGCTATGATAAACCCATTGAACTGTATTATATATGGATTGATGGATGACGGAGATCATGCCACATGAGACTTGATTTATCTTTATAGTTCATTAAAAGGTATTCACAATCTATGAGTATATACATGGGTTAATTAGTCATAAAAAATTGTACATATAATATTACTATATGAGATAGAGTGATTTATCTCAATCACTGGAATATTGATTCCTAATGTGTATGTGAATATTTATGGAGAAAAATATTTGAATAGAACCAAATCGATTACTCTTAGACCTTTAACTATTGAGAAAGAGTAAATTTTATTTATTCTGTAGACTTGAGAACAATATGAATTTAAATGTATACATTATGTGATTTTGATATGTCAACCATTGATGCCTAATATAGGATATACTTGGACATATTGGATTACGTAAATGTTAACATGTTAAGTTCATGATTATTCAATATGGAATTCGCCGCTCTTAAAATAAGAGTGAACATTATGGAGTATGTCTACTGGTTTTTTAGATTAAGAAATCCATATGGTCGATTTAGAAAAATATTACTTTGGAAATATTATTATATATATAATATAGGTTTTATAAATATTTTTCTAAATTGTTTAAAGTCCGAATAAACTTGAAGAGACGTGCACATATTTAATTCCGTATTGACGGTGCCACGATTTGGATGTGGTTGGTCTAGTCCGGATTATGTGCAACAATATTAGACGGTGAACAGAATAAAATAAAATAGGAAGTTATGAATTATCCCTGAACTCCTAGCAGATTTTATAAAGTTGTGCAAAATGTTGTACTGACTTGTAAACAATAAATTTGTTAGGGACTAATTTGACAGGATTAAAAAGATCCCAAGTGGTCCCATGCCACATTCTGAACTCTACCCGAATTAGCCTATAAAAGGAGTTGTTATGCATTGATAACAATAATATAATAACACAAAGACGTATGTGAAGAGTTCTCTACTAGAAAATTCACGGAGTAGTGCAACACGCTGAGAATGAATTCGAGTGATGTGACAGCTTGGAGATAACTAAAGCACAAATTTTCAAAACAAGTATACCCATGTGATTGTTTCTGCAATCAGATCCTAAATCACTCGCATCTTATGGTAAGAGTTTGCATTAAGGAGAAACTCATATGTGTCGGATTCCCAATTGTTCATGGCCGACAATGACATGCTTTTGCCACATAGGACTGGTTACAGGAATGGTTTGCTTGTAACCTCTTCGGCTGAGGATCCTTCACGGTGGGGGCCGGGTTGTGTGGGGATGGATCCAGCATTTGTTGTTTCTTTGATTTTTTGTGTTGTCTATGATTTTATTTTGTTATTATGTTAATTTTTTTTTCCATTTTTAATTGTTTTCAAGAGAGCTCATAAGTTCAGGATTATAGGCGTTAAACTGTACGGGAATTATAGTGAACGACTGTGGAGATTGGTTGTGAGGAAATTTTGTCGCTTTTATTGTTAAAGAGTTGTTGCTGCCAGATTCTTGGCTTTCTCTGCATGCTGAAATGAAATATTAACATATAACAACTAGCATAACAAAAGTGCAAGTTCTCAAAATCAGTATGGTAGGTGTACATTTTGACGGACAGAACGTAAATCACTCGCATTTTGCTGGAAGAGTTTTGCAGCAAGGAGATTCTCGTATGTGTCACTTTCTTTTTTCTGCACTCTTGACATGTTTCTAACTTATTGCATGCTTTTGCCAAATCTTTTGTTGTATGCAGCTACTTGTTTTGCACATTGTACCCCCAAATGCATGAAGGTCGCACGAATGCTCATTGATACTGTAAGGAATGAAGAGGTGTCTCCTCAACAGTTGATAGACTATGCCGTATTGCAGCTGTACGAGCAAAATTGTCCCATTGGATGGGCTTCACTGATGATGAAGTTCATGGAAGATTTACTTTACTTATCAAAGCCAACTTAAACTTTTTATTGTTTTAATAAAGTTGTGTGATTCTTCTTTATCTCCTGCTATGATAAACCCATTGAACTGTATTATATATGGATTGATGGATGACGGAGATCATGCCACATAAGACTTAATTTATCTTTATAGTTCTTTAAAAGGTATTCACAATCTATGAGTATATACATGGGTTAATTAGTCATAAAAAATTGCACATATGATATTATTATATGAGATAGAGTAATTTGTCTTAATCACTGGAATATTGATTCCTAATGTGTATCTGAATATTTATGGAGATAAATATTGAACAGCGCCCAAATCATGTACTCTTAGAAAGTGACACTTCAACTGTTGAGAAATCGTAAATATTATTTATTCCATAGACTTGAGAATAATATGAATTTAAATGTATACACGCCCAGATTTTGATATGTCAACCAATGATGCCTAATATTAGGATATACTTGGACATATTCGATTAGGCAAATGTTAACATGTTAAGTTCATGATTAGAAAACATGGAATTCACCGCTCTTAAAATAAGAGGAATATTGTGGAGTATGTCTGAATGGTTTTTTGGATTAAGAAATCCACGCCAGGTACACGTTTAGAAAAATATTGTTTTGGAAATATTATTTTCTATACAAAATTATACTCCTATATAAAAATATATAGATTTTATAAATGTTTTTTCTAAATTGTTTAAAGTCCAGGCATAAACTTGAAGAGACGTGCACGGGCCCTTAATTTTGTATTGACGGTGCCCGTCACCTCCTGGATGTGGCTGGTCTAGTCTGGATTATGTGCAACCATATTGGACAGGTGAACACCGAATAGAATAAAATGCCGGTCCCGCAATTATCTCTGAACGCCTATGAGATTTTATAAATATCGTGCAAAATGTTGTACTGACTTGTAAACAATAAATTAGTTAGGGACAAATTTGACAGGATTAAAAGATCCCCAAGTGGTCCCACGTCCACATTCTGAACTCTACCCGATTGGCCTATAAAAGGAGTTGTTATGCATTGGTATAACAATTATCTTTGAACGCCATAGCCTATAACGTCGTATGTTAAATGTTTATTTTTTTTACTTCCCCATTTTCAATTGTTTTCAAGAGAGCTCGCATGTTCAGGATTAAAGGCGTTAAACTGGTGCCACGCCACATAGGGAGCGACAGTCGAGATTGCCTTGAAAGGAATTCTTGTCATTATATTGTTAAAGAGTTGCTTGCTGCCAGATTCTTGGATTTCTCTGTCATGCTGAAATGAAACATTAAGATATAACAACTGGCCTAACAAAAGTACACGTTCTCAAAATCAATATGGTTGGTGTACGTTTTGACGGACATGAGGTAAATCACTCGCATCTTGTGGTAAGAGTTTTGCATCAAAGAGATTCTCGTATGTGTCATTTTCCTTGCCTGCACTCTTGACAAGTTTCTAGTTTATTGCATGCTTTTGCCAAATCTTTTGTTGTATACAGCTACTTGTTTTGCACATTGTACCCCCAAATGCATAAAGGTCGCACGAATGCTCATTGATACTGCAAGGAATGAAGAGGTGTCTCCTCATCAGTTGATAGACTATGCTGTATCACGGCTTTATGAGCAAAATAGTCCCATTGGATGGGCTTCACTGATGATGAAGTTCATGGAAGATTTCCTTTGCTTATCAAAGCCAACTTAAACTTTTTTATTGTTTTAATAAAGTTGTGTGATTCTTCTTTATCTCCTGCTATGATAAACCCATTGAACTGTATTATATATGGATTGATGGATGACGGAGATCATGTCACATGAGACTTGATTTATCTTTATAGTTCTTTAAAAGGTATTCACAATCTATGAGTATATACATGGGTTAATTAGTCATAAAAAATTGCACATATGATATTACTATATGAGATAGAGTGATTTGTCTCAATCACTGGAATATTGATTCCTAATGTGTATGTGAATATTTATGGAGATAAATATTTGAACAGAACCAAATCGATTACTCTTAGACCTTTAACTGTTGAGAAAGAGTAAATTTTATTTATTCCGTAGACTTGAGAATAATATGAATTTAAATGTATACATTATGTGATTTTGATATGTCAACCAATGATGCCTAATATAGGATATACTTGGACATATTGGATTACGTAAATGTTAACATGTTAAGTTCATGATTATTCAACATGGAATTCACCGCTCTTAAAATAAGAGTGAATATTATGGAGTATGTCTATTGGTTTTTTGGATTAAGAAATCCATATGGTCGATTTAGAAAAATATTATTTTGGAAATATTATTTTCTATATAAAATTATACATATATATATAGTATATATAGATTTTATAAATGTTTTTCTAAATTGTTTAAAGTCCGAATAAACTTGAAGAGACGTGCACATATTTAATTCCGTATTGACAGTGCCACGATTTGGATGTGGTTGGTCTAGTCCGGATTATGTGCAACAATATTGGACGGTGAACAGAATAAAATAAACTAGGTAGTTATGAATTATCTCTGAACTCCTAGGAGATTTTATAAAGTCGTGCAAAATGTTGTACTGACTTGTAAACAAAAAATTAGTTAGGGACTAATTTGACAAGATTAAAAGATCCCAAGTGGTCCCACACCACATTCTGAACTCTACCCGAATTAGCCTATAAAAGGAGTTGTTATGTTTTGATAACAATAATATAATAACACATAGACGTACATGAAATTTTCTCTACTAGAAAAATCACGAGTAATGCAATAGGGAGAGAATGAATTCGAGCGTGTGAAGCAAGGACAATTCTGCATTTTTTTTGGAATTTTGAAAACATGGAACCCGTGTAATTATTTCTGCAATCCGATCCTGGTGCATGCTAATTTAATAGTGTGAAACTCGTTCAGATTCCCAACAGTTCATGACCGACAATGACGTTGCACATAGGACTAGTTACAGGAATGGCCGGGTTGTCACCTCTTCGGCTGAGGTCCCTCCACGGTGACAGCCGGGTTGTGTGGGGATGGATCCGGTAGTTGTTGTTTCTTTGATTGTTTGTATCGTCTTTGGTTTTATTTTGTTATTATGTTAATAATTTTTTTTCCCCATTTTCAATTGTTTTCAAGAGAGCTCACAAGTTCAGGATTATAGGCGTTAAACTGTGCGGGAATTATAGTGAGCGACAGTTGAGATTGGTTGAAAGGAATTCTTGTCAATTTTATTGTTAAAGAGTTGCTGCTACCAGATTCTTGGATTTCTCTGTCATGCTGAAATGAAATATTAACATATAACAACTAGCATAACAAAAGTGCACGTTCTCAAAATTAGTGTGGTAGGAGTGCATTTTGACCGACAGGAGGTAAATCACTTGCATTTTGTTGGAAGAGTTTTGCAGCAAGGAGATTCTCGTATCTGTCATTTTCTTTGTCTGCACTCTTGACATGTTTCTAATTTATTGCATGCTTTTGCCAAGTCTTTTGTTGTATACAGCTACTCGTTTTGCACTTTATACCCCCAAATGTGTGAAGGTCGCACGAATGCTCATTGATACTACAAGGAATGAGGAGGTGTCTCCTCAGCAGTTGATAGACTGTGCCGTATCACGGCTTGACAAGCAAAATTGTCCCATTGGATGGGCTTCACTGATGATGAAGTTCATGAAAAATTTACTTTGCTTATCAAAGCCAACTTAAACTTTTTTATTGTTTTAATAAAGTTGTGTGATTCTTCTTTATCTCCTGCTATGATAAACCCATTGAACTGTATTATATATGGATTGATGGATGACGGAGATCATGCCACATGGGACTTGATTTATCTTTTTAGTTTTTTAAAAGGTATTCACAATCTATGCGTATATACATGTGTTAATTAGTCATAAAAAATTGCACATATGATATTACTATATGAGATAGAGTGATTTGTCTCAATCACTGGAATTTTGATTCCTAATATGTATGTGAATATTTATGGAGATAAATATTTGAACAGAACCAAATCGATTACTCTTAAACCTTTAACTATTGAGAAAGAGTAGATTTTATTTATTCCGTAGACTTGAGAATAATATGAATTTAAATGTATACATTATATGATTTTGATATGTCAACCAATGATGCCTAATACAGGATATGCTTGGACATATTGGACATGTAATTGTTAACATGTTAAGTTCATGATTATTGAACATGGAATTCACCGATTTTAAAATAAGAGTGAATATTATGGAGTATGTCTATTGGTTTTTTGGTTTAAAAATCCATATGGTCGACTTAGAAAACTATTATTTTGGAAATATTATTTTCTATATAAAATTATACATATATATATAGTATATATAGATTTTATAAATGTTTTTCTAAATTTTTTAAAGTCTGAATAAACTTGAAGAGACGTGCACATATTTAATTCCGTATTGACAGTGCCACGATTTTGATGTGGTTGGTCTAGTCCGGATTATGTGCAACAATATTGGACGGTGAACAGAATAAAATAAAATAGGTAGTTATGAATTATTTTTGAACTCCTAAGAGATTTTATAAAGTCGTGCAAAATGTTGTACTGACTTGTAAACAATAAATTAGTTAGGGACTAATTTGACACGATTAAAAGATCCCAAGTGGTCCCACGCCACATTCTGAACTCTACCTGAATTAGCCTATAAAAAGAGTTGTTATGCATTGATAACAATAATATAATAACACATAGACGTAAGTGAAATTTTCTCTACTAGAGAAATCACGAGTAGTGCAACCGGGAGAGAATGAATTCGAGCGTGTGAAGCTTGGACAATTCTGCATTTATGGAATTTTGAAAACAAGGTACCCGTGTGATTATTTCTGCAACCCGATCCTGGTGCATGCTAATTTAATAGTGTGAAACTCGTTCGGATTCCTAACAGTTCATGACCGACAATGACGTTGCACATAGGACTAGTTACAGGAATGGCCGGGTTGTCACTTCTTCGGTGAGGTCCCTCCACGGTGACAGCCGGGGTTGTGTGGGGATGGATCCGGTATTTGTTGTTTCTTTGATTGTTTGTATCGACTTTGAGTTTATTTTGTTATTATGTTAATATTTATTTTTTTTCCCATTTTCAATTGTTTTCAAGAGAGCTCACAAATTCAGGATTATAGGCGTTAAACTGTGCGGGAATTATAGTGAGCGACAGTGGAGATTGGTTGAAAGGAATTCTTGTCGATTTTATTGTTAAAGAGTTGCTGCTGCCAGATTCTTGGATTTCTCTATCATGCTGAAATGAAATATTAACATATAACAACTAGCGGAACAAAAGTGCACGTTCTCAAAATCAATCTAATAGGTGTACATTTTGACGAACAGGAGGTAAATCACTCGCATTTTGTTGGAAGAGTTTTGCAGCAAGTAGATTCTCGTATCTGTCATTTTCTTTGTCTGCACTCTTGACATGTTTCTAATTTATTGCATGCTTTTGCCAAGTCTTTTGTTGTATACAGCTACTCGTTTTGCACTTTATACCCCCAAATGTGTGAAGGTCGCACGAATGCTCATTGATACTGCAAGGAATGAAGAGGTGTCTCCTCAACAGTTGATAGACTGTGCCATATCACGGCTTGACGAGCAAAATTGTCCCATTGGATGGGCTTCACTGATGATGAAGTTCATGAAAAATTTACTTTGCTTATCAAAGCCAACTTAAACTTTTTTATTGTTTTAATAAAGTTGTATGATTCTTCTTTATCTCTTGCTATGATAAACCCATTGAACTATATTATATATGGATTGATGGATGACGGAGATCATGCCACATGAGACTTGATTTATCTTTACAGTTCTTTAAAAGGTATTCACAATCTATGAGTATATACATGGGTTAATTAATCATAAAAAATTGCACATATGATATTACTATATGAGATAGAGTGATTTGTCTCAATAACTGGAATATTGATTCCTAATGTGCTTGTGAATATTTATGGAGATAAATATTTGAACAGGAACAAATTGATTACTCTTAGACCTTTAACTGTTGAGAAAGAGTAAATTTTATTTATTCCGTAGACTTGAGAACAATATGAATTTAAATGTATACATTATGTGATTTTGATATGTCAACCAATGATGCCTAACATAGGATATACTTGGACATATTGGATTACGTAAATGTTAAAATGTTAAGTTCATGATTATTCAACATGGAATTCACCGCTCTAAAAATTAGAGTGAATATCATGGAGTATGTCTTTCTATATAAAATTTTATATATATATCGTATATATAGATTTTGTAAATATTTTTCTAAATTGTTTAAAGTCCGAATAAACTTGAAGAGACGTGCACATATTTAATTCTGTATTAACGGTGCCACGATTTGGATGTGGTTGGTCTAGTCCAGATTATATGCAACAATATTGGTCGGTGAACAGAATAAAATAAAATAGGTAGTTATGAATTATCTTTGAACGCCTATGAAATTTTATAAAGTCGTGCAAAATGTTGTACTGACTTGTAAACAGTAAATTTGTTAGGGACTAATTTGACAGGATTAAAAGATCCCAAGTGGTCCCACACCACATTCTGAACTCTACCCTAATTTGCCTATAAAAGAAGTTGTTATGCATTGATAACAATAATATAATAACACATAGACGTACGTGAAATTTTCTCTAAGAGAAAAATCACGAGTAGTGCAACCAGGAGAGAATCAATTCGAGCGTGTGAAGCTTGGAGAATTCTGCATTTGTGGAATTTTGAAAACAAGGTACCCGGGTGATTATTTCTGCAATCCGATCCTAGTGCATGCTAATTTAATAGCGCGAAACTCATTCGGATTCCCAACAGTTCATAAGCGATAATGATGTTGCACATAGGACTGGTTATAAGAATGGCCGGGTTGTCACCTCTTCAGTTGATGACCCTCCACGGTGGCAGCCGGGTTGTGTGGGGATGGATCCAGTATTTGTTGTTTCTGTGATTGTTTGTGTCGTCTATGATTCTCTTTTGTTATCATGTTAATATTTACTTTTTTCCATTTTTAATTGTCTTCAAGAAAGCTCACAAGTTCACGACTATAGGCATTAAACTGTGCGGGAATTATAGTGAGGGACTGTGGAGATTGGTTGCGAGGAATTCTTGTCGATATGATTGTTAAAGAGTTGCTGCTGCCAGATTCTTGGATTTCTCTATCATGCTGAAATGAAATATTAACATATAACAACTAGCATAACAAAAATGCATGTTCTCAAAATTAGTATGGTAGGTGAACATTTTGACGGACAGGAGGCAAATCACTTGCATTTTGTTGGAAGAGTTTTGCAATAAGGAGAATCTCGTATGTGTCATTTTCTTTTTTCTGCACTCTTGACATGGTTCTAATTTATTGCATGCTTTTGCCAAATCATTTGCGGTACACAGCTAATTGTTTTGCACATTGTACCCCCAAATGCATGAAAGTCGCACGAATGCTCATTGATACTACAAGGAATGAAGAGGTGTCTCCTCAACAGTTGATAGACTGTGCTGTATCGTGGCTTGAAGAGCAAAATTGTCCCATTGGATGGGTTTCATTGATGATGAAGTTCATGAAAGATTTGCTTTGCTTATCAAAGCCAACTTAAACTTTTTTTATTGTTTTAATATAGTTGTGCGATTCTTCTTTATTTCTTGCTATGATAAACCCATAGAACTGTATTATATATGGATTGATGGATGACAGAGATCATGCCACATGAGATTTGATTTATCTTTATAGTTCTTTAAAAGGTATTCACAATCTATGAGTATATACATGGGTTCATTAGTCATAAAACATTGCACATATGATGTTACTATATAAGATAGAGTGATTTGTCTCAATCACTGGAATATTGATTCCTAATGTGTATGTGAATATTTATGGAAATAAATATTTGAACAGGACCAAATCGATTACTATTAGACCTTTAACTTTTGAGAAAGAGTAAATTTTATTTATTCCGTAGACTTGAGAACAATATGAATTTAGAATAATATGAAGATGCCTACTATAGGATATACTTGGTGCAACCAATAATACTTAAAACATGCAGCGGAAGTTTTCATTACACAGAATGGGCTTTTAAAACTCACTAAGACTTATGGGCACGAACCCCAGGAATTTAAATGTATACATTATGTGATTTTGATATGTCAACCAATGATGCCTAATATAAGATATACTTGGACATATTGGATTACGTAAATGTTAGTATGTTAAGTTCATGATTATTCAACATGGAATTCACCGCTCTTAAAATAAGAGTGAATATTATGGAGTATGCCTATTGGTTTTTTGGTTTAAGAAATCCATATGGTCGATTTAGAAAAATATTACTTTGGAAACATTATTTTCTATATATATATATATATAGGTTTTATAAATGTTTTTCTAAATTGTTTAAAGTCCGAATAAATTTAAAGAGACGTGCACATATTTAATTCCGTATTGACAGTGCCACGATTTGGATGTACTGAATGGGTAAAATAATCCTTATTGGAGCAAAGAAAACATCTAGCATGTCTTGGATGTGGTTGGTCTAGTCCGAATTATGTGCAACAATATTGGACGGTGAACAGAATAAAATAAAATAGGTAGTTATGAATTATCTCTGAACTCCTAGGAGATTTTATAAAGTCGTGCAAAATGTTGTACTGACTTACAAACAATAAATTAGTTAGGGACTAATTTGGCAGGATTAAAAGATCCCAAGTGGTCCCACGCCACATTCTGAGCTCTACCCGAATTAGCCTATAAAAGGAGTTGTTATGCACTGATAACAATAATATATTAACACATAGACGTAAGTGAAATTTTCTCTACTAGAAAAATCACGAGTAATGCAACTGGGAGAAAATGAATTCGAGCATGTGAAGCTTGGACAATTCTGCATTTGTGGAATTTTGAAAATAAGGTACCCGTGTGATTATTTCTACAAACCGATCTTGGTGCATGCTAATTTAATAGCGTGAAACTCGTTCGAATTCCCAACGGTTCATGACCGACAATGATGTTGCACATAGGACTGGTTACAGGAATGGTCGGGTTATCGCCTCTTCGGTTGAGGACCCTCCACGGTGACAGCTGGGTTGTGTGGGGATGGATCCGGTATTTGTTGTTTCTTTGATTGTTTGTGTCGTCTATAATTTTATTGTTATTGTGTTAATGTTTGTTTTTTTTTTCATTTTTAATTGTTTTCAAGAGAGCTCACAAGTTCAGGATTATAGGCGTTAAACTGTGCGGGAATTATAGTGAGCGACTATGGAGATTGGTTGCTAGGAATTCTTGTCGATTTTATTGTTAAAGAGTTGCTGCTGCCAGATTCTTGGATTTCTCTGTCATGCTGAAATGAAATATTAACATATAACAACTAGCATAACAAAAGTACACGTTCTTAAAATCAGTATGGTAGGTGTACATTTTGACGAACAGGAGGTAAATCACTCGCATTTTGTTGGAAGAGTTTTGCAACAAGGAGATTCTCGTATGTGTCATTTTCTTTGTTCGCACTCTTGACATGTTTCTAATTTATTGCATGCTTTGCCGAATCTTTTGCTATATATAGCTACTTGTTTTGCACAATGTACCTTTAAATGCGTGAAGATCACACGAATGCTCACTGATACTGCAAGGAATGAAGAGGTGTCTCCTTAACAGTTGATAGACTGTGCCGTATCACGGTTTGACGAGCAAAATTGTCCCATTGGATGGGCTTCACCAATGATGAAGTTCATGAAAGATTTACTGTGCTTATCAAAGACAACTTAAACTTTGTTATTATTTTAATAAAGTTGCGTGATTGTTCTTTATCTCCTGCTATGAGAAATCCAAAGAACTGTATTATATATGGATTGATGGATGACAGAGATCATGCCACATTAGACTTGATTTATCTTTATAGTTGTTTAAAAAGTATTCACAATCTGTAAGTATATACATGGGTTAATTACTAATAAAAAATTGCACATATGACACTACTATATGAGATAGAGTGATTTGTCTCAATCACTGGAATATTGGTTCCTAATGTGTATGTGAATATTTATGGAGATAAATATTTGAACAAGGCCATATCGATTACTCTTAGACCTTCAACTGTTGAAAAAGAGTAAATATTATTTATTCCGTAGACTTGAGAATAATATGAATTTAAATGTATACATTACGTGATTTTGATATGTCAACCAATGATGCCTAATATAGGATATACTTGGACATATTGGATTACGTAAATATTAACATGTTAAGTTCATGATTATTCAACATGGAATTCACCGCTCCTAAAAAAAGATTGAATATTATGGAGTATGTCTCCTGGTTTTTCGGATTAAGAAATTCATATGGTCGATTTAGAAAAATATTATTTTGAAAATATTATTTTCTATATAAAATTACATATATATAGTATATATAAATTTTATAAAATTTTTTATAAATTGTTTAAAGTCCGAATAAACATAAAGAGACGTGCACATATTTAATTCCGTATTGACGATGCCACGATTTGGCTGTGGTTGGCCTAGTTCGAATTATCTACAACAATATTTGACGGTGAACGAAATAGAATAAAATGGATAGTTTTGAATTATCTCTGAACTACTTTGAGATTTTATAAGGTCGTGCAAAATGTTGTACTGACTTGTAGACAATAAATTAGTTATGGACTAATTTGACAGGATTAAGAGATCCTAAGTTGTTCCACGCCACATTCTGAACTCTACCTGAATTTGGCTATAAAAGGAGTTGTTATGCATCGATAACAATAATATAATAACACATGGACGTACTTGAAATTTTCTCTACTAGAAAAATCACGAGTAGTGCAACCGAAAGAGAAGGAATTCGAGTGTGTGAAGCTGGATAATTCTACGTTTGCGGAATTTTGAAAACAAGGTACCCGTGTGATTATTTCTGCAATCCAATCCTGGTGCATGCTAATTTAATATCGTGAAACTTGTTGGGATTCCCAACAGTTCATGAGCAACAATGATGTTGCACATAGGACTGCTTACAAGAATTGTCAGGTTGTCACCTCTTCAGCTGAAGACCCTCCACGGTGGCAGCTGGGTTGTGTGGGGATGGATCCGGTATTTGTTGTTTTTTTTTATTGTTTGTGTCGTCTGTGATTTTATTTTATTATTATATTAATATATTTTTTTTCCAATTTTTAATTATTTTTAAGAGAGCTCGCAAGTTTAGGATTATAGGCATTAAACTGTATGGGAATTATAGTGAGCGACTGTGAAGACTGTTTGCAAGGAATTCTAGTTGATTTTATTATTAAAGAGTTGTTATCACTAGATTCTTGGATTTCTCTGTCATATTGAAATGAAATATTAAGATATAACAACTAGCATAGCTAAAACACACGTTCTTAAAATCAGTATCGTAGGCGTACGTTTTGACAGACAGGAGGTAAGTCACTCACACCTTATGGGAAAAGGTTTGCAGTAAGGAAATTCTAGTATATGCCATTTTCTTTGTCTGTTCTCTTAACATGTTTCTAGTTTGTTGCATGCTTTTGCTAAATATTTTGTTGTATACAGCTACTTGTTTTGCACATTGTACCCTTAAATGAGTGAAGGTCGCACGAATGCTCACTGATATTGCAAGGAATAAAGAGGTGTCTCCTCAACAGTTGATAGACTATGCTGTATCGCGGCTTGACGAACAAAATTGTCCTATTGGAAGGGCTTAACTGATGATAAAGTTCATGAGAGATTTACTGTGCTTACCAAAGCCAACTTAAACTTTGTTATTGTTTTAATAAAGTTATGTGATTCTTCTTTATCTCCTGCTATGACAAACCCATAGAATTGTATTATATATGGATTGATGGATGGTGGAGATCATGTCACATGAGACTTGATTTATCTTTATAGTTCTTTAAAAGGTATTCACAATCTATGAGTATATACGTGGGTTAATTACTGATAAAAAATTGCACATATGACATTACTATATGAGATATTGTAATTTGTCTCAATCACTGGAACATTGATTCCTAATGTGCATGTGAATATTTATGGAGATAAATATTTGAACAAGACCAAATTGATTACTCTTAGACCTTCAACTGCTGAGAAATAGTAAATATTATTTATTCCGTAGGCTTGAGAATAATATGAATTTAAATGTATACATTATGTGATTTTGATATGTCAACCAATCATGCCTAATATAGGATACACTTGGACATATTGGATTACATAATTATTAACATGTTAAGTTCATCATTATTCAACATGGAATTCGCCGCTCTTAAACTAAGAGTGAATATTATGGAGTATGGCTCTTACTTTTTTGGATTAAGAAATCCATATGGTCGATTTAGAAAAATATTGTTTTAGAAATATTATTTTCTATATAAAATTATATATATAGTATATATGGAGCTTATAAATGTTTTTCTAAATTGTTTAAAGTCCAAATAAACCTAAAGAGACGTGCACATATTTAATTCCGTATTGACAGTGCCACGATTTAGATGTGGTTTGTATAGTCTGGATTATGTGCAATAATATTGGACGGTGAACAGAATAGAATAAAATAGGTAGTTATGAATTATCTCTAAACTCCTTGAAGATTTTATAAGGTGGTGCAAAATGTTGTACTGACTTGTAAACAATAAATTAGTTAGGGACTAATTTGATGGGATTAAGAGATCCCAAGTGGTCCCACGCTACATTCTAAACTCTACCCGAATTTGATATAGACATATGTTAAATTTTCTTTACTAGAAAAATCATGAGAAGTGCAACCAGGAGAGAAGGAATTCGAGCGTGTGAAGCTTGGACAATTCTGCATTTGTAGAATTTTGAAAACAAGGTACCCGTGTGATTATCTCTATAATCCGATCCTAGTGCAGGCTAATTTAATAGCGTGAAACTCATTTGGATTCCCAACAGTTCATGAGCAACAATGATGTTGCACATAGGACTGGTTACAAGAATGGCCGGGTTGTCACCTCTTCGGCAGAGGACGATTTTTCTGTCATGCTGAAATGAAATATTAAGATATAACAAGTAGCATAACTAAAGTACACGTTGTCAAAATCAGTATAGCACGTGTACGTTTTGACGGACAGGAGGTAAATCTCTCACATCTTGCGGGAAAAGTTTTGCAGCAAGGAGATTCTCGTATGTGTCATTCTGCTCTGTTGACATGTTTCTAGTTTATTGTGTGCTTTTGCTAAATCTTTTGTTGTATACAGCTACTTGTTTTGCACATTATACCCCCAAATGCATGAAGGTAGCACGAATGCTCATTGATACTGTAAGGAATGAAGAGGTGTCTCCTCAACAATTTATAGATTGTGCCGTATCGCAACTTGACAAGCAAAATTGTCCCATTGGATGGGCTTCACTGATGATGAAGTTCATGAAAGATTTACTGTGCTTATCAAAGCCAACTTAAACTTTGATATTGTTTTAATAAAGTTGTGTGGTTCTTCTTTATCTCCTACTATGATAAACCCATAGAACTATATTATATATGGATTGATGGATGATGGAGATCATGCCACATGAGACTTGATTTATCTGTATAGTTCTTGAAAAGGTATTCATAATCTATGAGTATATAATGGGTTAATTACTCATAAAAGATTGCACATATGACATTACTATATGAGATATTGTGATTTGTCTCAATCACTGGAATATTGATTTCTAATGTATATGTGAATATTAATGGAGATAAATATTTGAACAGGACCAAATCGATTACTCTTAGACCTTCAACTGTTGAGAAAAAGTAACTATTATTTATTTCATAGACTTGAGAATAATATGAATTTAAATGTATACATTATGTGATTTTGATATGTCAACCAATGATGCCTAATATAGGATATATTTGAACATATTGGATTACATAAATGTTAACATGTTAAGTTCATGATTATTCAACATGGAATTTACCGCTCTTAAAATAAGAGTGAATATTATGGAGTATATCTTTTGGTTTTTCGGATTAAGAAATCCATGTGGTCGATTTAGAAAAATATTGCTTTGGAAATATTATTTTCTATATAAAATTATATATATAGTATATCTAGATTTTATAAATGTTTTTCTAAATTCTTTAAAGTCCGAATAAACTTGAAAAGACGTGCATATATTTAATTTCGTATTGATAGTGCCCCAATTTGGATGTGGTTTGTCTAGTCCGGATTATGTGCAACAATATTGAACGGTGAACGGAATAGAATAAAATGGGTAGTTATGAATTATCTCTGAACTCCTTTGAGATTTTATAAGGTCATGAAAATTGTTGTACTGACTTGTAATTAATAAATTAGTTAGGGACTAATTTGACAGAATTAAGAGATCCCAAGTGGTCTCACGCCACATTCTGAACTCTACCCGAATTTGCCTATAAAAAGAGTTGTTATGCATTGATAACAATAATATAATAACACATAGATGTGCGTGAAATTTTCTTTACTAGAAAAATCACGAGTAGTGTAACTAGGGGAGAAGGAATTCGAGCATGTGAAGCTTGGAGAATTCTGCATTTATGGAATTTTGAAAATAAGGTGCCCGTGTGATTATTTCTGCAATCCGATCCTAGTGCATGCTAATTTAATAGTGTGAAACTCATTCGGATTCCCAACAGTTCATGAGCAACAATGATGTTGCACATAGGACTGGTTACAAGAATGGCCCGGTTGTCACCTCTTCGACTGAGGACCCTCGATGGTGGCAGCAGGGTTACGTGAGGATGGATTCGGTATTTGTTGTTTCTTTGATTTTTTGTGTCGCCTATGATTTTATTTTTTTATTATATTAATATTTTTTTTCCATATTTAATTGGTTTCAAGAAATCTCGCAAGTTCAGGATTATGGACGTTAAACTGTACGGGAATTATAGTGAGCCACTGTGGAGATTGGTTGTAAGGAATTCTTGTAAGAGAAAAAGTCAACAAAAAATGTCTGTTCTAATAATGGTTGCAGTAATTCATTTTCGTACATTTCTTTATCTTTTTCTTTTTTTTTTTTTGCAATTTACATATGTTTATCATGATATACCATGAACAAGAGAGATCACAAAAACTGACCAGCATATTGGTCAGTAATTAGTCACCCAAACACTTTTTGGTAACCAAAATACATGGTAAGCAAATAGTCAGTAAAACTTTGGTGGCTAAGAGTTGGTGACCGAGTGGTGACTGAATATAGTGACTGAAAAAAATGGTCTAACCGGTTACAACTGATGACTGATTTAGTGATCGATGTAATTTGTCAGCAAAGTAATTGATTTACTGATCGATTTAATCGATTGGTGAAACTACCTTTTTTTTATTAATTCATTTTTATCAATTATAAATTTTTGGTATTAAAATTAATAATTTAATTAGGCATCTATTATAATTAAAATACATGTAACAAAAGTATTGAGTTTTTCAATTTAATTAATAAAAATATCATTAATTTAATATATATATATATATATATATATATATATAGTTGGTATGTATGTGTATGTATGTATATGTGTATCTGAAAATATTTTTTTTTAACAAAACATCCTACATAACAAATTATCCCTAAATACTAACTATATTAACTATCATCTTCTCTGTCAGATGCCTCATCTTCTTCCTCCTCATCTTCCTTCGCATCATCATCACCAACATGGTCGGGTCAATTCCTACAAGGAGGCCGCCAACTGATTATAGTCTACTAAGAGCGGAGGTCATGGCTTCCTGACGGTCACGTCCAACACGATCTTGAAAGGGCTTCATTGTTCTTTCCACGTCTTGTATTTTTTACTGCTGAAGGCCCACTGTCTTGTTATACTTCGTTTGAGCTAAACACAGCAGCAAGCAGAGGGGCCTAGAAAGAAAAATTAGAAAGAAATCAATAAACCAATAAAAGGAACTGACATACAGAAACAAAAAGTAAAAAAACAATATGAAAATTGAAGGGAAGAAAACATACCAGATGATGCTCACAAAGGAGGACGAAAGAGAGACTGACGGCAAAATTTAATCAGAGCAAGTAGAGTTGTGGGAGCCGATTGAAGCATTTGGCTGAAAAGAAAAGCTAATTTGGGGCGGGGCTATAGAAGATGACACTCAGAGTTCAAGCCAAGTCGGTGTGCAGTAAATTTGGGAGTGGAAGCGAAGTAATAATTTTGGTGGTGTAGTATAGGTAAGCAAGTTGACGTTGTGGGCAAAAGTCTGACTTTGAGTGGAAAATGGGGAGAAGACCAACTATGATCTCTGGTGCATTTATTTCCCCTCGTTTATTTTTCCCGCCTGGTCATTTCAACAATTGCCGCCCCATTTGAACCCAAAAATAAAATAACACCAACTTGTGTTTCGTTCATTTTGTTTTTCATTTGTTTTCTTTTTTATTTTTCCTTCCTTTTTTCATATATACATTAACGCCTATTTATACATATATACATTAACGCCTATTTATACATAAAATTTTAAAATATTTGGTTAATATCGTACAAAACACTTACCTAAACTGGAATATTGTATCTCTAGCTGCAAAGTGTGGATCTTCGGATAATGCTTTCTTTCCTCTCAGATGAAGGAGATTGGTGGAGAAAGACAGAAAATAACAAGAAGAGTGAAAAAGATACACAAAAAATAGAAAAGAGAGCCGAAGGCATCTATATATTTACGCGGAGGGGATGGTGGCAGTTTGGCAGATTGGTGAAGCTTTTTAGTGACCGATTAGAGTTAGTCACTAGATTGGTCACTACATTGACCGATTACTGACTAGTTAGTGACCAAATTTGATGACCGAATATTTACCGACCACTAGTCGGTCAACACTCTTCTTATGATGCTGAAAGCACTTTTTGGTGACTGATTTAGTGACCAAAATCTTAGTGATCACTTCTTCGGTCACCGTAAACAGTCACCAAAACCTGGTTCTCTTGTAGATAGTACACTAGTGATATATAAGTTAGACTAAAAATGATTTATTTCATTCTATTTTAAATCACATACATAAATATTGTGTAAAATGTACGTGTATAACGGTACAAAATCCAATTGATACATTTATTTTATTGGATTATTCTTTTTTTCATATGTATTAACAAATTACTTTTCTTGTTGAATAATTGATGAAAATAATTATAATATAGATAAAAAGTAAAAAAAAGGTTTTATTTTATGTTGTGTTTGTATAACGAAATCAGTAATGATAACACGTGTTGTAATATACTATGTGGTATACTTATGAAATTAAAGTTATGGTATATGTATTAAAACCATTGGGTGCAACTTACATATTAATTAATAGCCATATTCAAGTGTTTTCTATTAAATGGTACAAAAGTGACTAGGTAATAGACTTTCACTTTGATGACTACCAAAGCATGCTGGTTCAAAGGTCAACGACCTTAAAACAGGCTCATCTGGTCCCTTAGGACTTCGAGTCTTATAAATCGTACAAACAATCGCTCATGTAGAGCTTTGCCCCCTTAAACCGGCTTTTATCCAATTTAATTTGGATTATCAACACCCAATTAAAGCTTCTGAACATCTGTTGTTATGGACAAAAGAGAAATTCTTTCTTTCATAACTAAACTTTGCACTATTCAATCATCCATATAACATTGTGTTTCTTCAAAAATAATTAGATAATAATGGAATAACTCTTAATTAGCAACATTTTTTTCCTTTGTCAACGTAGTTTGAAAAGCTAATTTTTATTATTGATATATTAAATTTTCGTTTGTTTTCATAACTCATAGGTTTAATTTTTTAATATAAAACACATGAGAAAATATATCTTAAAATAAAAAAGAAGAAAGAAAAATTGAATACTAAACTGTTCAGCGGAATCAATAGAAAAAAAAAATAGAATTACTGTACAAGAGAGAGTTATAAAAGAAATCATAATATATATAATTTGCCTTGCACTCTACCATATCTTATATATCAACCCAAGCAAGTACGTGAAAAGAAATAGACTAGGCACTTTCAACTAATTCTTAAATTAAGGTATGATTAACTAATGAAAAAAAATTAATTTCGAACATACAAATTTAATGAAATATATTTTCAAGTACTAAGGGCTAAATAATTAAGTTTCTAATTCTCATAAATTATGTTTAAATGTAAGTGAAAAAGATCAATAAAAAGCTTCACGAAGAATTTGACAAAAAGAAAGACTAAATGAAAACAAATACTGCAAAGATATTCAGTTCCAACAATAATTACTAGCATCTATTATGCCTCTAAATTTTCACAAGCCATCTTCATAGGAAGAAGATTGAACTTTGTATATAAAGCTACAACATTTCATTTGATATCTGGACAACCGAAACAAACTGTAATATATCTTTGATTAGAAAAAGCTTCTTCTTCCATGGATTTTCTTGACCTGCAAAAGAGCGCAATAAACCCAAAATTATTTATATCATCAAACATTCTCACCAATCATAAATCAGCACAAACTTCAGTTATCTTCATTAAGAAATGTTTTCACCAAACAAAACCATATGTGATATATACCTAAATGATTATAAAGAACTTTAATTAAACCAATGATAAAGAAAATATCGATTCTTAATGCATAACAAAAACTATATCTATGTCATGTTTGATAGATGTGTAATATAATATTAATTTGTAAGTAAAAGAACAGATTTACTTACATTTTCTCGTTTATATCCCTGACTAGAACCCGTGGATGTGTGATGGAGTCCCGCAGCAGAGTGTCGGCCGAGAGAAGGCCTGGCTCGAGAGTGACTTGGTGGGGGGAATGAGGAATGGGTCTCTGGCCCTCTATAATCAATTTCATACATCTCCATCTCCAGCAATTCACTCTTCCCTTCTTCCATCACCAAATATTAAACAAATAAAAATATAAGTTAGAAAACAGAAAACTAATTAATCTTATCCTCAAAATTTAGTAAATCATTGATCATCCATGTTAATTAAGATATTGTAGAATAAATCCCTGACTTACAAAATAACTAGCTAGAATATGGTTCATAAATGGAATTCGAATCACTTGTAAATAATAAACAACAATAGCAATAACAACAAATCTACGCGTATCTTTAACAAAGTACATCGTCTATGGCGTGGAATAAAAGAAAGAACACTAAAGCCATGGTGATAATGATGATGCACGACATCGGATGGGAACAAAGATGATGGTGAAAGAAGATGAAGAAGAAGAAGAACTAGATGAAGAAGAAGAAGAGCTATGTACCTGTTGAGAAGTATGGGGTGGCAAGGAGGAGAAAGAGGAGGAAAAGAGTGAAGAAGCAAGGCTTGAGGAGCTCCATAGAAGTGGCTAGAGAGAATGATTGGGGTATTGTTGAATAATTATGGCAATAGCTCTGATGTTACGTTATATGGTAGCCAGGTAGCTAAGGCGCGCTATAGCTGATTTTTTATTTTTATAAGTATTTATAGGGGTGGGTCAATAATGAAAGGGTGTGGGCTTCACGAAGGAGGCACAGCAGAGCAAAGCAAAGGCAGTTTTTGGAATTGAAACCGTCGCTTTCCCCACAGCAATTATTTTGCCAGGGCAACGATGTTGATGCCTACTGCCCGCCCCCTTGGCCTCCCCTTGCTTGGCTTCTTTCCCCTTTCCTACTTTTATTATTGTCGTCTTTACCAATTAGGCCAGTGTCTATACCCAATTCATTTGATTTAACTAGTGCATCTATATATTCCAATCCACTTATATATCTACCTAATACTATTTCTAGCTACCATATTGTTCCATTTATTTTTGGTAAATATGATAAGTGTAGAAGTTCTTTTCCCATACTGTAATTTCAATAACGTTTGAAACTTTAATCGCTAGGTCAATACTTGAAAGGTTGCATTTCTCATTGAGCTATTTACGTGGAGACTCTAACCAGAGATAAAGTAATAAGAAAAATTAAAATTGAGAGGTTGCATGTCTCATTGAGCTATTTATGTAGAGACTCTAAGCAAAGATAAAGTAATAAGAAAAATTAAAATAAGGGTTGTTTAATAATATACTGTAATTACATATAATACAATTTATTGCAAGGGTATAGATGAGAGTAAACAATCTTAAACCTAGAGGTGAAAGGGGCTATTTGCTGCATGAACTCAGGAGGACTACATCTGCAATTAGCCCACTTTTGGGTGTCTATTTTGTATAGAATACAACGCCACTTCTCAAACTTGGGTTTTGAGTGTAGGTATTTGTTTTGTGTAGAATGTAGCACCACTTCTTGAGCTCGGATTTTGTGTGTGAGTGTCCCTTTATGTTGTCATTTTACTAATCAATACAAGACTATAAATTATCTATTCGTTGCTTATGGCATTTGATAAATTTGGAGAAGTTATATATATATAAAGGAGAACCTAGACAATATGTTGAAATCACTAATTATGAAGCTTATTTGATCTTTTCAAAGCCTTTTGACTCACTCTTCAATGGCAAAAATATTTTATGTACCTTTTAACTACACTTTATTATTTGGATTTTTATTGCATTGATATCCTCATGAATCTTTATTAAGTTATAATTTGATCCTCACCTTCTATTACTACTAATCTTAAACATAATTCTACCTATTAAAGTACACCGATGACTTTGTAGTTAATTATTTACTCACATGACTTATCAATTTAATAATTGGTATAATTGGACTCTTTATGATGTTTTTTCTAAAGTTATTGTTGCCAATTAGAGTATTATGGTAATAATGCTATTACAATTATTTATTATTTTATTTAATGTTTTGGTTACTAACATTTATTATGCAATATTTTGATCCACTAACTATCCCAAATTTATACATTAAATGTGTAATTTAATTTTTTAAACCAAAACTAATTATATAATAATTAGAGAAAAAGAATTAGTATAAACTAGCCTAACCTTATCAACTAGAGGAAGTAACAAAAAACTTTCAAGTTTGTATGATGCCAAAATGGTTAGCTTTGGGTATATGACTTCAAATAATTCTAATTTTATCCATAGTTATTTTAACCCTTTATTTCTCTTATTTTATTTTTTTTAATTGAAATAAATTTCTCATACTATCTAATATTTCTATTATTTGCATTAGTAATGATGGGTTTATAATTTTTCTATATAATAGTTTCAATTTTTTTATAAAATTGTTTGAGATATGGTTAGCTACAATTTATTGTGTTATTTTTAATTTTACTACACCATTCTTTTTTCTTTTTTTTAGCTAAAAAAATTAATCTATTTTTACAATTTCCATTTTCCTTTTAATTCTCCTTCTCTACTAACAACTAATTTAAGTAATTTTTCTATTAAATAATTATTAATATAAAAATATAAAATATAAAACATCATCTCAATTGTACTATTTTATTTTCCCTGTAAGTTTGAAAAATTAATTGAAATTTTCATTTCCATGTTTGATGATTAGGGATTGATATTCTATTCTTTATTTGGTTTTAGGGGGAACTTAAGAAAAAAAATGTTAGAGATCAAAATCACCTTTTAAATTTTAAATAGATCATTATTCTTTAATTGTTATATTCATTTTTTATAAAAATTAAAAATAGCTAAATTTTATTAAATGAAAGAAATATAAATTTATTTTCATTCTCTTACATATTATTATTATTGTTATTATTATTGTTGTTGTTGTTGTTATTGCAAAACAACTAGTACATACTAATTACAAAACCTCTATAAATGGTGTCTATTTGTAGAGATTGCGGTGTTTGATCTAACCAAAAAAAGTTGATTGAGATTGATTCTTATAAATGAAATTAAATTGGATTGATGTTATTTTACCTGTATTTTCTGTTTCTCTTTTTTACCCCAGATGACCAAGCACATCACTTCTTTGTTACTTTGTTATGATTATACGTAACATAGTACTAGCAAATAAGACCTTTGATCAGTTGTTTAGGCAAAGTCTTTTCAATAAGAAGGAATTGGCTTTATGATATCAAGAAGCTGTTGTAAAACTTAATGTTTGGTGGATAAACATATCAAGAAAATTATGATTAAGTGTCTAATTAAAATCTAAATATGAAAGCTTTGATGGATGTGGGAGAGATCCAGGTTCGAATCCTGATCTCTCCACTTTTTACAACATGTCTTATAAAAACTAGTTTGGTTATTATACTGATGCCGAAAAAGCTAGTATGCCCATTTCCTTAATCAATATATAAATAAGTGTCTCGCCTGCAACCTAAATGACAGAGGTGCTAGAAACATGAACTCAGGGTCCTAGGTTGAACCCTCCTGCCTCCTCCCAATACCACATGATGCTATTTTGTGCTAATTTAGTCACCTTTTCGGGTCCAAAAATAAGTGGATATTCCTTACCATAATATAACTATATCCTCTAGCTCTCTAGACTTGTAATAGATGATTCTGAATACCAGTATATATATATATAAACACACACGCACCTATATATATGAATATAAAGTTATAGAATTATAAAGTCAGGCAGAGGCGAGACCCTTATATTCCCGACTCACATTGGTGTCGAATTCCTATACTATGACTAAAATCATGCGCACACAATGTTTTGTTTTTATTTTTGTATGAAATTTAGTTACTAACAAATATGTACATAAGCGCATCTAATTATACATATATACGTGACAAACAAAGTAGTTAAATGTTACATACAAATTAAAATACACACGTAGAAAAAAATGTGGCAACTTCAAATATATCGAAAACCTAGAGACACTAATATAGAATTGAAATCTCCATGTTCAAATCATGAGCGCTAGCTAGACAGCTCCATGTGTGTATTATTGAGATGTCCTAATGGAGGGACATGACTATGCAGGCGTTTTGCTTCTTGATGGATGGAATTTCACATTCCTCACGTAGCCACTCCATTTAACTTCTAGCGGAATTGTATAAAAAGATATATAATTATTTGAAAAGAAAAAGCGAAAAAAAGGGGGGAAATCTGGCTTTTATATACTCTCTTCGTCTCATATTCTTTATATTATTTGACCTTTTCACACAATTTGACTTGGATTTATTCATATTAGTATTTGTTAAAAAAAATTAAAAATATATATATTTAAAAACTATATATCTTGATTTATCATTCTTATATAAAAATTCTTTATTTATATACTAAAAAGTTGAAAATAAAAAATTATAGATTAATTGCTGAAAAGTGAATGTTGCAAAGAATATGGGCTGGATGAAGTATTTAATTTGGTTAATTAATGCAATAGTTTAACATCCTAGCTAGAAAATATATGTATAAATTTAAAACTTATAAGGGGTCATCTTATGAGAAGACATATCACATATACACAGTTTTTTGGAAAATAATGCCTGGACTCACATGTATATGTGACACTATCACTGGGCACTGGCTCCAATTGTTGTTTCAGAATCAATGAAAAAAAAATCGAGCTAGTATAAATAGTAGAGACAACTGTGTTTGTCTTCTAATAAGAAAGAAAATAACTAAAGTCTGTCTATGTGTATGGAAAGTATCTTCATTTGCAAAATTTCTTATTTCATGCAGCACCTAAGATTAGTTTTCACCTACCAATTAACCGAGTATAAATCACTCCGCCTTTTATTATCTTTTTTTTTTATTAAAAATTAGGTATATAAGTATCGAATTTGATGAGGTATTTATATAGTATAGGGGATAGAACAAATGTCTGCTTCTTCGAAATCCACCGAACTAATATTTAATGGTGTTATTGGGGATTAGGGGACGGAGGAGAAATTCGAACCTTGACAATTGTTTGAGCCAAATATCCCTTTGGTACTTTAACTGGGTGGTGGGGATTCCTTTTATTAGTTTGAGATAGCCAAATTTCAAACTCATCATCCACATTAACATTTTTCAAAAGTAAAACAGCGAAGCACACAATTCATGGGCATTATTAGCTACTTAGAGAGCAACGGCGGTTTCCTAAATTTCAAAGGGCTCCACCTCCACCGGACACGAACGTGTGTGTGTGTGCTCGTCACACAAAGCCGGGTATCACAATGATAAAATTTTTCTATGAAACAGTTATCAATATCAATCCTCAAGATAAATGACCCAATAACAATTCACCATCTGACAAAAGCATGCAGCCTAGCTAGGTGTCTTACTGTTCTCGAAACAAATATCAATTCCACTAATTAATTTTAGGGGTGGAAACAAACTGAGTCAAGTTTGAACAATACCCCATATTCAAATTAAGTTCAACTTAACGAGTTAGTCCAGTTCATGCTCGAGTTTGAACTTGACAAACTGAAAAAACGAGGCTCAAAACTCGAGTCAAAAAATACCGAATCTATATAGGATTAATTGGTATCCATGGTGCACCAAAATTCTACCTTAACCTCACTCCAGATGTACAAAAATGGCCAAAAATTGAATAAGCTACCTCTTGAAATGAGCTATCTCTAAAAGGACAAAAAAAGTATAGAGACTAATACGTTTTAGAATAGGCTAGCTACCTAATTCCATAAAGAAAAGGAAAGCTACCTAATTGATGTTGAACGAATTAGATAATTCATGTTTATTTTCATGGGAAGAATCTGGTATCTATTAATCTGAAACTGTTACTAAGCATGCCAACACATTATTGTTACATGCTCAATTAAGCGTTGGCATCATCCCACTGATAACCTGTGTGAAATCTCAAGTAAAAAATTTGAGTTTGAGTGACATTGTACTAAAAAATATCATGTCTTTTGATTGTAATTGAAGTTCTTCAAAGTTTCACGCAGCAGATACTTCATTCCATTAACTTTTTCTATTATTCCTTTTAATTCATGTGCTTGTATTAATTTTGAATGCAAAAAAGAAAAAAGAAAAGAAAACCAATAGGTGAGACTAGGCATCATGGTAGAGATTTGAACAAACGGCTTCATATGTAAGAGACCAAAAATTGTAATGATATATGTAATAGAACATCTAATAGTCAAAATGATCTGAACAATATGTTTCTTGGTGATCTCACTCTTTTTTGCTATTTCTTTTTTCCTGCCAAACTGCCCCACATTGGATATACTCTCCTATAGTTTTATCTACAATGAACAAAAACTTTTAATACATGACGACTTATCGTGCAATATTACGTATAGTTCATCATCAATTTTGTAATGTTTCATGATTCTGTGTCAAAATGCGAATTAAGTATAGTTTTTGCGACTTCCCATGCAATTTCTCCAAATGTACGTAGGTGTTTTGTTTTTTCGATTTATTATATAGAGGCTATGGGTAGATAATAACAAGGAACGATGGGCAAAAATTACTACTGTTTGCTTTTTGGGGGAAAAGAGCTAGAGCATCTTTTGATATTATGGGCTAAATTGTTTTCTGTTTCTCAAATGTGTCAAGTCAAAGGAGACGAGCATAAAAAAACAAATTAGCAGTCTCAAAGCGAATAATAATTCATCTATACTGTTTTTCCATCAATTTTATCAGCTTAACTTTTCCAATTTTATCAACATATCAATGAAAACAGATAAATAATTAACTAGGAATAGCTAAAATATCAGTAGATTTGGATGGATGTCGATCAAAGCTAATTTCTTTGCTTTTTGGTAACATAAAATTGAGTTTTCGCAGACTCTGTGTGTGTGTATATTCTTTTTCGAATTAAATTTACAAGGTGTATTGAGAAGGATCAAACGTTCATTTTTTTTATGCAGAAGCATATTTATAAGTCTAATTAAAGTAAAGGAAACCTATAGTATAGGTAGGGATAAAAATGTCTATTTTCTCAGAACCTAGAAGACACCCAAACCAACTTCAAACAATATTGTATGGGCAAGTGACAGAGGAATGAGTCAAACTCCTGACCTCCTATTTCCCATGGTATCCCTTTACCACTTTACTAGAGTGGTTAAGACACTAATTTCATATTAAATGAATCATTCTTCAATTTTAACTTCATTCTCATTATTTCAACCTTAATCAAGCAACGTTATGACACCTAGTTATTAAGTATATTTCATATACAATTTAACACAACCAAATATATATCACAGAATTTACTTTAGAAATTTGTTCCAAGAATAATTAACCTCATGTTGGCCACACCAACACCATCATTTTCGCCCTCCATCTTACCTACCTCCTCCTCTTCCCCAATGTCTCTAAACCCTATTCTCTTTCCATTTCAAAATGTTTATGATATGATCAAGGAAGGCACACATGGAGAAGGCAAGGACCCATTTAAGATTTCTAGTGGGCCTATGACAAGGAAGAAAGCTAAGGAGCTCTCAAGTGCACTACAAGGCTTTGTTTCAAGTTTCTTCATGGAGAATGGACATGAAGCTTCACAAGGAGCTGCTGGAACTTTCAAGACACCATATGGAGATGATGGACATGCTTGGTACTCAGTTCTAGAGTGCTTAGACAAGCCACAAAGCAAGGACACCACTCAAAGTGCACCATTTGAGCCCCCTTAAGTGTTCTTGATGCATTTTGTGCCCATAAGCTGGATTTTTTAGCTCTAACTTTCCAGACCTCTTTTACCACATCTAAGAGGAAGATTCATGCCATTGGAACTCAAAGATTCAAGCTTGGAGCTGAAGATACAAGTGAAAACCCTAAAGTGCCCAAAAATGCACCTAAAAAGGCTATTTGGGGGTTTTCGGGTTTAATCTTGTATTTGCATTTTATTTTCATTCAATTCATGTTTAAATACATTATTTAGGATGTTATTTAGGCTATGGAATTAATTCAGGTCGCTTAGGACAAGTGGCATACGCTGCATACACTAAACAAGGTTAGAAAGGTTTAGGAGTCCTAGTTTGACTAGGTTTTCTTGAGTCCTTTGTAACTAGGTTTCCTATGTGACTTGGGCTGCGAATTTTGCCCAGATTTTTACCCTAGTTTGGGCCTATATAAAGGCACATATTCTGGATGTAAACACACAGATTTATGCTAAAATAATATTGCTCTTTGGAGAGGTTTTCTCTTTGGTTCTTTGTGGACTGCCTTGGTGCACAAGTGTGCTTATGTTCTTGGAGTTCTATACTTCTTGTTTCTAATCACAGGTTGATTAGGGGTGGGGGTTTCAAACCTAGTTTTTTTTATGTCTTGTGAAGCTTGAATCACATCTTGGGCACGTTTCATGGTCTTTATACCATCGGGGTTCGTATCAATTTTGTTAAAAAAGCATACAATAATTAAGATAACAGATGATGAATTTACTACTGCAAGAAAAAAAAGCATAAAAGTAATTGACTTTCCAATCACAGCCAATAAAAAGAAAAAAAAAAGTGATTGAATAGTGACTGAAGGATGCAGTAGCTAAAATCTTAGTTGCTAGTTAAGAGCGATTGATATTAATGACTGAAAAACTTAGTCGCTCACACAATTAAAGCCCTAGACTTGAGCGTTAGTCGCTTTATTATTGTGGAGATGTGCCTCTCATATTCATTACTCTTTTTGCTGTTTGCCATAGTCTACGTTGGAAGATAAGCCACGGTGCTACTGTGTGCTTTCTGCTCGAGCCTATCTCAAGTTGAGCAGTCAACAACAAGGCCTTAGCGCCTTTTGATTGACCAGCAAAGTATATGACATCAATAATAGAGAATTCGCCAAGGTCGGTAGAGGTAATTAGGAGGTTGCTGGTGATGATAGACAAAGTAGGCTTAAGTTCTAAGACTTCATTTCTTTTATGAGTGATTTTTCCAGACATAGGATTCTGATCTTGGATCATGGTCACAAAAAAAAAACAAATGGTTTTGCTATTATTGATGAAGAGAGCATCAAGGTTGAAGATTTTTTAAAATTTTTTCAAAGCGATTGATTTGTTAACAATGCAACTGACCATAAACTGAATCTTTCAATCACTCATTAGTAGCTTAATCTGTGAGCCCCATATAGGAGCGACTGACTCTAACTAGCAGCTGACTCCATTCAGTCATTTTATGAATCACTTGTAGTGCATATGAGCATTAATACAAAATTGAAAAAAATATTACAAAATACACATTACTTTTTTATTTATTTAGTTTTTTTGGTTTTAAACTTATGAAGCAATAACCAATTCAATAACCAAATAATCCCTCCGTTTCATTTTAAATGAAGTGTTTCTTTAGGCATGGAAATTCAAATATGTATAATTTATGTTGTTTGTTCCATTTTTACCCTCAAAGCTAAAATTAAAAAAAAATCCTTTTTAGGTTTGGTATAATAAAAATTTAAAGAAGTATTAGAAAGAGAAAATATTCTTTTTTGAATTTTATGTAATTTTTGAATTTTGTGTAGAAAGAGTTAAATGAGGGTAATAGAGTAAATTAGGTATTGAAAAACTTTCGGAAAAGAGAAACAATTCATTGGGACATCCAAAAAGAAATACTTATCATTTTTTTTAGATAGGTGGAGTAAGAAATTCTGTTTTGATCCAATCTAAATCGAATAACCAAATAACCGAATCAATTTATCCAATTCAAATATTTGGATTATTCAGCTTTATTCAAATAATGAATACTCCTACTCGAACCATCTATTCCTACAACGGAACTAGCAATTTCATGACACGGCAATTTCTGTGCTTTCAAATTTCAATATATAATAAAATAAATAATATTCCCTTTACCCCATCTTTTTTGGGCCATATTTCTTTTCTGACTGTCCCAAAATATTTGTATCATTTTCTTATTTAGTAAGTTTTTATATCTAATTTACCATACTATCCTCATTTCCTTTACTTAAAAACTTAAAGGCAATATTGGCAATCTTGCTATTAAAGTATAGAGTATAGAGTAATTTTGCCACTAAAGTATTTTTCCAGAAAAATTTGCCACTAATGTTTTCACAATGGGCATATTGCCATCAATGTTTTAAAATATGAAGATATTTACCACTATTGCAGTTAATGGTGGAAATATTTCGCTATCACAAAAAAATTTTGTCAAGGCAAGGGTAAGTTGGATATTCCACAGCCATGTCAATATACAGTATATTTGTCATAGGTGTTTTTAAAATAGACATATTTGTTATCAATGTTTTTGAAATAAACATATTTGCCATCAAGTTTTGACACCAATGATAGTAGCAACATCCAAGAGGGGTGAACAAAATGGGGGATTGTCCAATGGTGGCAAATTACACATGAGACATGACAAACAAATTGCCCAACAATTATAGCTGGCAAGCAATAATTGGTAATTACCATCCCTGGAGTTGAGCAAAATTCATGGGTTTGGGCTGCTGCAGTTAAGGTTAAGGCTGGGGCTGAAGCTACGGCAGCTGTGTGATAAGTTGAAAGGACATTATTGTGGAAAAATTCATCGGTGCACTTATCTAGCCTTCCATTTCCAACGGGTTGAGAAAGAAAAGTTGAAGTTGAAGTTGAAGTTGAAAGAATAAGGTGAAAAATATGAAAGAAATACGATTTGAGTGAATATACAAAAAAAATTTCTTTTTACCATTTTCACCTATGCCTCCACATTTATTCCACATCAATAAAATACTGTCATATCATCCTTCTGTTAGCATGTTATGATATGTCACTAATAACAGTGACAAATATGCCCATTTCTAAAGTATTAGTTGCAAATTTCTCCAAAAAAATACTTTAGTAGCAAAATTTCTCTCTGCCCATTTCAAAAGTGTTGGTGGCAAATTTCTCCAAAAAATATTTTATTGGTAAAATTACTCTCTGTCCATACTCTAATGGCAAAATTGCCTTTTTGCCAAACTTAAATGTACAAAAAAAAACATGAATTTGACTACTATTTACAAGCATATTCTTTGCACAATATTTCTTTTATGGCTATCCCAAAATGTTTGCATTATTTCCTTATTTACCAAGTTTTTTACGTCGAATTTAACATACTATCCCAATTTACTTTACTTAAAAACTTAAATGTACGAAAAAAGGGCACGAATTTCACTATTATTTTCAAGCATACCACCCCAACACCTGGAATGAAATACAATCCATCTCCCTCCCTTTTCAACCCAGACGACCCATTCGCCAGTAGGCACGAGTTCTTCGACGATTACCGCCGATAGCCAGGGGCGGACCTACGTAAGGGTAGCCCCCCTGAAAATTTTGAAAAAATTTAAATATAGGTACTTAATTGGTTAATTCAAGAGAAATTAGGGACTAGAAATGTATTTTTGCCTCCCCGGAAATATTGAAAGAATATGAAGATGAAGAGGCAGTAAGGTAGGCGTTAAATAAAACAGTGACCAAATGAGTAATTATTCCCTCTAGTCTTAAACAGATTCTAACCTGGCCCAAATGCACTATTAGTCCTTCAAATTTTTCAACCTGTACGAGTTGCACCCTAATCTTTGAATTAGTACGAATTACTCCCAATCTCCAGCTTTACCTCGCCACGATGCCGCCCCTCTCCTCCGGGTTTAGTCGACTCTCCTCCGAGCTCGCCCCCCGAACCGAAAATCCTAGTTCTGCCACTGCCGATAGCCGTGCCGTAAGCCACCGGTTTCTCCGAGTTTGTGATTCGAGCATCGCTCGAGTGAAAGTCTAGTGCAGATGAAACTTTACAGCAATTGAAGGAAGAATACCTGCTTCCATCAAAAACTTCAGAAATCTACACTTTCGTCCGCTGATCTATGATAGGGTGGTTTTTGAATTTTGATGATATCAAGCTGATCTATGTTTTCCTGAATTTTTTTTACTCTGGGTTAAGGTCTTGGCATATCTAGAAGCTGGAGGAAATGATTTGTGATGAATACAAGGAAGTCATGGGCTGATGGTACTTTAGAGGAGGTTGGGATTGCATCATAAAACAAGCAGCTAACCCATTTGATTATGATGATGTAGCACCAAGAGCAGGGAAATCATTTTGGCCACCGATACAAGTTCTTTTTTTGTTTTAATTTCTGCTTTGGCCAAAATCTATCACTGATCCTTCGACTTTGACAACTCACACGAGTTAGTCCCTTAAATTTGACTCAGTGTAATCTAATCCTTCAATTATGCAAGTTAGTCCCTTGGCTACCAAGGAAAACTCAACCGTAGTCCTAAACTTCCAATCTTTCAGCAAAAGCATTGCATCATTTAGAAACTTCCACTTGCTCCTAACTTGTGAATTAATAAATTTCACTAAATGGCTAACTACATAATTAAATAATTAAATTATATAATTCGAATGATAGTTTAAGAAAATTATATACAATAATTTTTTAAAAAGTTATATACTATCATGTAATTTAATTTTATTTATTTTTTATATAATTGATCTATAAAGAAAAAAAATCTATTTTATTCACTCCATTTTTACTTAGGTCATTTATTTTTATACATATCTTTCTCAAATTTTTTTTTCAAAAAATAAAATATCCCCCAGTGCTTGAAGTTTAAGACTTTGTCCATTTTTTTTTTCCTAAAGAGTCTATTTTACTGAAGACCTAATAATGCAAGAAATAATTTTGGTAAAAAGTCAATAATATGACTTGATTATAAACACAAGTATTCCTTTTAAATAAAAATAATTTGATGCTCAAATTATTTAGATAAAATGTTATCAATAAATAGATAATACAATAATAAAATGAACAAATCAAAGTACCAAAAAAGAGGAATTAAAAAAAAATGCAACTTACACTTGACAAGCTTATAAGCAAATAGACATCAATCTTCATATCACTGATTCACCGTATAACTCAAGTAGGCAAAGTTGAATTTTTCATTAAAATACTTAACTTTGATGGAATTTAAAAAAATGCAGTATTTTTAATATATGCCATTAAATGTGTATAACCTTTCACCAAGCTAGAGTTATTTATAAAGATAATTTTTTTTCTTTCAAAATGGTGTTAACTTATCACTATATGATTAAAATTTGTGATGTTGAAAATATATAAAATCAAAAATACTTTCATTTTGTAATAAACACTTTAAACTACTATTCTTTGAAAAAAAAATCAAATGATCACATTCAAACTAACTAATGAATCTAAGGCAATTAATTAAGAAAATGAAATGGAGTTTTATGATGAATATATTTAATTTAATTTGACTAAAAGAAAATTAATCATAAAGTAATTAATCTATTTGGATGTACAATGTGCTGGTATAGAAAAAAAAAATTATTTCTAGTTTAAACCAAACAATTTCTACGTTAAAGAAGGAGTTTTTTGTTTAGCGGTGTTGCCCTTTTGGAAAAACGATATGAATAAACAATTATTCTGTTAGAAAAAATAAATGATCTAAGTAATATTAGATTGAGTTAAAGGATCAATTTTTTCACTTTCAAATAGATCGATCAGAATCAGATTTCCTCAAACAAAAAACATAAATCATTAGATATTTTAAAACTTCCATTAAATTATCATATAATTTTTTTAACTTATTTTAATAATGTAAATAATTTATTTAATTAAATTTGGTTAGCAATTTACTAAACATTTTAATGCATAAGATGAATGAGCGTGATGTGCTTTTACTGAAACAAGAGAAGTTAGGACTAGTGGGTTTGTAATTTTCCCTAACAGTTCAGATTTAAGAGATTGACTCACATAATTCTGGAAATTTAAAGGATTAAATCATATTGAGTCAAACTTTAACGACCAACTCGTTTGAGTTAGCAAAGTTGAGAGATCAATGGTACATTTTGGCCTTCTTCTTTTAGGGATAATTTTATCCAAAAATATAATATTATCATTTATTAATCTTTGTACCAATCATAAATGGAATAAATCATATAGGACGGAGAAAGTATAATTTTCTTTTGCTACTTTTTAAAAAAAAATTAAAATCAGTTTCATTACATTACACATTTGTTTTGGTGTTTATATGTAAATGTATGTTCTAGTTTTTTGCATTTTCAGCGAACAAAATATGTATTTTTGTTCTAATTCTGGTATGGTATTTCTGAAAAGGCACGGTAATGTGCTGGGCCCAAAAAATGGGCCTGCCCTTTTAGGCCCTTGACCAACCTAGAAGAAGGGTGAGCTAGGCCTGGATCACCTAGGCCTAAGTTTAGCAGGTCAAGTTATTGAATGTGAACGGACAGTTAGCTAAATAACGACAATCATTCTCACTCAAATTTAGAAATTGTTTATATAGTCAATTAACCTTGGGTAAAATATTATTTGAAACCCACTATTTTTAAAGTTAGTAACAGCACACTAAGAAGAAAAAACATGAAATCAATGACAAAAATGTAATATAATGACGTTTCATAATAGTATAGGAGTATTTTGTTCTCACAGCCGGGCACTGAAAATATAAATATTCCAACTACTCTCTATGTGTTGCCTATGAAAATAACTGTGGTCAAGGTGTATAAGATATTACAGTACATGTTTGCTACTTGCTAGGAACAATCAGATGCTTAACAAGAAAACAAAAAACTTTGGTAGTTAATCAGTGATTGATTAATATGTCCCATAATCTGGAGAAGAGTCTTGGATTCTTTCTTCAATCCCTTTCAAACTTTCATGTTTTTACTTTGTTATTGTTATTATTATTATTTTTTTTCAGAATTATCCAATCTTTTGGTTCCACCCTAACCTGTAATTGTGTGTGATGATAAGGTACCATTAAAGTTGCGTCCCCCTTTTGGTAAATCTAAGTTTGAGAACATAAAAATAGTGACTAGTTGCTGCGCTAGACACCTATGCTCAGTGCAAGAAACTAACCACTCTAACAATGAGGTTCCAACGTAAAATCTGCCATTACCCTAGTTTCATACTAGAACTCAACCAGGTTCTCCTCAACAAGCTCAATAAACTTCTACATGCCACTGCTTGTTCTTCTTCAGTTGTGAGAGCTTCTCATCCCAATTCTCCCCTCTCTGCTCCGCCACACGCTTCAACGTTGCTTGGATTCCGGGCATCATTCCCTTAAGGCCGCAGAAATATATATGGGCACCGTCATCCAACAGCTTGAAGATTTCGTCACTGTATTCTTCAATCTTATCCTGAACATACATCTTGCCACCACTCTTGTTCTTCTGTTCTCTGCTGAGTGCCTTCTCATATCGAAAATTAGCTGGATAGTCTTTTAGGTATTTTGTGAACTCCTCATCGTATAGAAGGCTATCAGTGTTAGCCACCCCGAGGAAGAGCCACGCCAGACCATTGAACTCGAATGATCGAACATCTTCCATGAACATGCGTCGTAAGTATCCTCGGTAAGGTGCCACTCCAGTGCCAGTTGCAATCATTATGTGGGTGGCATTAGGATCATCTTCGGGCAAAAGCATTATTTTGCCAGAAGGACCTAGAAACATGAGAAACAGATCCCTCGTGAAAATTCATGGTAAGAGAATTATCCAACAAATGTCCAAGTCACCAAATTTCTATGACACCAGAAATAGAATGAATATCACACCCAGCAAGTTCAAAAGAAGATTAGCATGCCCCAACTACCTCATCTCTGTCCCCTTTTTCTTCCTTTGCATGAATTCCAAAATACTCAAAAGAATTGTAATTGATGAATCAATTATTACTCCCACCATCCACAAAAGAATGCCAGTTCTTGAATCTTTTATCCCGAAACAGATGAGATAGATATGTTTTACAAGTTCTTCCAAACAATGTGATTCATAAACCAAATATTACAGTAGTACAAATATAATGGACAAGGGGGTGGAAGAATGCTACGTACGGCCAAGTGTCCATAAGGCCTTTTGGGGTGAAACAGAGGATGGGTTTCTTAATTAGTTTTTATACGTGTTATGGGATCAGAACAATAATAGACAATTGCAATATAAGCTTAACTCCTACCACTATGGTTGATATCATGCAATCTCTGACTTGGTAAACCATTTGCTGCCAGTTGGCAGAAAATGCCATATGCAGTTGTTGTTCAGGCAAGCGAGAAAAAACGTGTTCATTCATTATGAAATGTCAAGATTATAGGGTCTTACCAGTGATTTGAACCTTATCCCCAGGCTTTGCATTACAAAGGAAATTGCTGCACACACCAGCCTTTGAAGGATCTTCTTTACCGGTTTCAGAGTCAGTATAGACAGCACGGCGTACACAAAAACTGGCAGTTCTACCATCAAAAGAATCTCCATACCTGGTTGATGCAATGGAATACAGACGAACATTGTGGGGACTCCGAGGTTTTTTGGGGTTTTCACCCTATAGTGCAAAAAATATCATATAACCAGGTGATCAACAAGAAATTCAGATAAGCATAAATATGATTAGCATCCAACTTAAACGCTCAACAGTAATATAAATACGACATCATCTCCAAAAGGGTACACCATCAGATACTAGATAACTAGACAACCAAAACAAATTGCATATTAGGAGGTGGAGACAGACTATGATTGACATACGATTTCTGCATTTACATTCCATAGATTTTACTAGTGCTTTTCATTCAATGGGCATAAAATTGCCAGAAATGGAAGTTCTAGATCATGGCAATTAAGGTTGTTCACGGAAGTGCACAGTAGAAAAGAAGAAAAAAGAAAGAAATGCATGAGCAGATAACACTACGTACAGGAGGGATCACTCCGTAGCTCTGCCCTTCCCAATAAGGAACATTGCCTCCATGGTCAATCACAATGTGGCAAGTTTCTCCAGGGGCAGTAGGGCCAACAAGCCTCTCAACAGAGACAATGGTTGCTGTGTAAGGTTCCCTTGGTTTGTATAGATTTAATGGAGGTTCTTTTGCACCTTCCAGATTCAGAGGTGAAACTGCAACCTTAGACCTGCTAGCTTGTTGCAATGACATGCATACCTTAAGTGAATTTCTTCCATGTGTTTTGCTTGAGGTTAAATTCAACGACAAGACTGGAGTCCATGGTTTCTCACCCAAGTTTATACTCTGCGTCTGTAACGAAACTCAAGCACACAGTTTCACGTTAAATACAAATCATAAAACCAAAACAAAATAGGAGTATATTAAAAAAGCAAAGCAAATAAATCACCAATTATTCATCTTGCAACCATCAAAGCACAAAATTAATAATATAAAGCAAAATATTAGACCAGAAACAAAATTACTTAATGCTGAAGCTTGGAAAACGGAATTGACCGTGGAAGCAGGAAAGAAAAAGCAAGAAGAACAGCATTTACAGCGTTCAGTCAATGTGACCAATGACCATGGCTAGGGGTAGAGAAAAATCCACTATCCAGAATATAAATCAACAAAAAAAGGGCAGATTAAGCAACCAATGCTGCTTGCAACAATAAACTTCAGACGCCCATAATTTCATGAACAAATTGCATATTAAGACCATGAACACTAGCATAGGAGAAACAGACTGCAGAGTGGGCACGGAAGTAATATGTTGGGTTTTATTCACAAATAAAACCAGGCAACCAAACTCACTTTTTGATCCTCAAAAAGTTTATAGTTTTGAAAATAGTCCAACACTCACAAACCACCTCCAAGACCTCAATCATGATCAACTCCTATACACTGAGACCTTCATAATCTAAAAGGCTAAATTAGCCTCCACGGGGAAAATGACAATACTGCAACTTGAAACAGACTTCAGTAAATACAGAACACATATAGCCAATTAAAATTCAAAACAAGAAGATTAAGAAAACAAAGTTGAAGCAACAAGAATTCATCAGAAAAAGAAAAAGATGGGCTCCCATGAGCAGACAAGTTTCGATTTCACAAACATGGTCTCCATTAACTACACTCTGGACCAAGAGTCTAAATACTCTCCAACCACGCCGGGAATGGGAAATTTAAGAAAACCAAAATTTCGAGAATGACCATAAAAAAAAAAGAGGAAAAAATCAAGTCGAATACCTTCAGCAGGAATCTGCTGCGATAAGGGTCTGCTCCGATGGGAAGAGCCACTTGAAAAGGCAAAGTTGCTTGAGCCATGATCAGATCAGGGAGCAATCGAAGACCGCCGAGGAGAGAGAAATCGGAACTGGGTATTTGATTTAGAACGCAGACACAACCATCAATTTATAAAAGGATCTGGAAAATATGCAATTTCGAATCTTTTTGGTTCAATGGAAAAAAATGGCGGAACTATGAAATTGGGAAAAATTGAAACCAAAAATAAAAAGAAGGAGAGGGGCAGAAGTGTAGCAAGAAAAGGGTAGTGATCTTTGGGGAGAGTCAAAGGACGAAAGTAAACTTGGCTCCTGGCTCCACAGTCCTCCGGTTAGCGACTAACTTCTGCCTTCTCCTTGCATTGCTTGCTGCACCATCTTAATACCAGATTAGGCATGAGATGCCATGTCGACCTAAGTCGGACATGCCATTTTACAAACTTACCCTTATTGGCAACGGGTGGCTTAAAGTTCATTATTTGCTGCCTCAACTTTTCGAGAAGTTTTCAATTGAACCTATGATTTTGTTTAGGGATGTCAACGGATAACCGGCCGATGAAGATCCTGTTATATCCTATCCAGTGGGTTGATTTTTTTTGTTATAATTAAATGAATTTGGGGTAGATATGGATTTTTTTTTTTTCATCTAGTTGGATATGGGTAGGATGCGGGTTTGGGGACCACCTGCCCTATATCCGACCCATATATATATATGCTATTACATATTTACCAAGGTGTTAAATTTATGTATAAGACCTAGACTTTTATATGTCTTCCTTTGTTGGCTTATTGTATTATTTTCTGTTATGTTTGTGATGTACTGATTTTGGAGTTTATTTTTTATAGTGTGTTGGTATGTTTAAAGTATGAATTTATGTGTATTGCTCTCATGTGGTGTCTCTTCTATTTTTTTCAAATACTAATAATATTTTTGACGTCTTTGATTGATGTAATTTATAGCTTCTTGCTTGATTTTTTTTTTGTATGATTGTAGAAGTGTAGTAGATGGACTGGTTTTTACCCGATCCTACTTGCATAAAAATAGGTAGGATATGGGTGCCAAAATTATTTACCCGACGGGTGATGGGTAGGATAAGGGTAGGCATTTAACGTAGAGAGTAGGATGTAGTATTACTTTCATCCTACCCAAATCCGACTCATCGACATCCCTAATTCTATTTGTCCACTGACTATTGAACTCTAATAAATACTCCCTCTATCCCCAATTTCTAAAAGCTAAATTATACAATTGACCTCTGAACTTTGACAACTCAAATGAGTTAATCCAAAACTCAATAATCATTAAAATTTAGATCTTGAACTTTGTTAAATTTAGCGACTTGGTCCATTTATAACTGTGCTTGACTAACGATGTTATTTTCTAAGTTGAGATGGATGGGTCCGGCTTATGTGGCAATGGCTTAAGCCCAAGCAATGGTAGAAAGCAGAATGGAAAGAGGAAAAGCTAAAGATCACCATGATAATGAGTCCAACTAGTTCTGGAAAATCCAAGGCCATTGATTTGGCAGCTCATTTTCGCATCAAAGTTGTCAATGCGAATTCACTACCTAGAAGTTTTTATGATGCTACTATTCCGATCGTCAATCGTTTAGTATCTCACAATCGCTTGCTGGTCATTGTAGGGGGTACAAATTACAACATTCAGGCTCTAGTTAGTCCATAACTGTGAGATGATTCAGGAGAAGGGGTGGATGAAAAAAATTCAGGTGAGTCCCTTGGAATGCTAGTTTCCTATTTTCTGTGAATTGAGTCTCACATCACCAAACAAAAGCCTCTCCCTTCCTTTTGTTGCCATCCACCAACCCCAAACATAAAACGTCGTCAATCACCTTCACTATCGAGTTCGCACTGTAAATCCTCCAGTACACCCCATTGCTTTGCAGGACCAAATCGATTGTTGGAACCGTCGGTCCTGTCGCAGTGCTTCCCATGAACTTGGAGTTGTAACATGCCTCGAATCCCCTGACCCCCACCACTTTCTTCATCTTCTTGTCCAAAAGCCGCCTTCTTAAACGCCCACACTAAAGGCTTGTAGATGTTGGTGTGCAAGACGGTGTGGTTGCTGGCAGTGCTGACCCTAGTCCCGCCAACTTTATTCTTGTTGATTGCCAGCAACTCAGGGTTAAACTTGATGGCCACATCATTTACTTTGATCGAAGGCTCAATGTTGAGATATTTTTGAAGCCCATATCGAATGAGATCAAAGGAATTAAAGCCCAATTCCTAGAGAAGCATTTTGTATAGGAGATGAATGAGACCTAGCCACTATCACATAAGCTAGACCCAGCCACCTCACCTTAAAAAATAACACCATCAATCAAGCATAGTTGTAAATGGACCAAATTTCTAAATTCAACAAAGTTTGAGGGCCAAATTTTAATTAGTTATGAGTTTTGGACTGGCTCGCTCAAGTTGTCAAAGTTTATGGGTTAATTGTATAGTTTGGCCATTCCTAAATAATATTTACTAGTATTCCAGATAATTCTAAATTTTCATATTTATATGTTAATAAATTAATTTATTATATTACTCTATAAATAATCATTTTAATATTTATTTTAATATTTATTAATTTATGTGTAAAAAGTGAATAAAAAATCAAAATAACATAAAGTTTTTTCTTAATCTGTGTCAAATCCAAATGTCTTAAAGAAAATTGGCAGTGGAATATAATTTTACATTTGAATCAATTTTCCACGCTTTTGACGTGAAAAAAGTTGACATCATACTCTAGTTGATCTTTTTTAACCCCTTTTCTAAATCAACACATGAATCTTTAAATTCTCTTTTTAAACTATATATGTGTCAATTGATTCACATATGAGTTCATTTTCCTTATTTTATGTACTCAAATTTGAGATTTAAAAATGAATAAATGAAATTATTGAGCCATTTACTGTGGGGAAATAATTACGGTTGGACAAATGTGGATGTTATGTGAACAGCTTTTTTACATGTAGGAGGCAAAAGCAGGACACCTTCTTCACTAATTAGTTTACAACGCGGCCTTGCAAAGCTCAATATGATGTACATGGGGGAACAAATATTTGTGGTACGAAAAACAAAAATTTGTTGGCACTTGGTGGGCGATTTATGAAGCTGTTCCGAAGAGAGAGATCTGGAGCACGTGTAGTCTAAGGGACATCTTAGGAAAAGCGGTGCACGGTCCACGTGATTACACTGCAGAGAGTAGCAATAAACATTTTTGTTAACAAAGAATCCGAGTAAAAAACTAAAAGATGATGGCTCTAATGCTTGCCTAAGAGTCGTCGTTAAGATGAAAATTTTAATTAGCTCTCTGACCCCTTTTATGCAATTTGTCCAGTTACATGGCACTTAAATATGCGCTACTTGTCTCCCATCAACCAGCTTGGCATTGCCCTGGGTACTAGAGGGTTATGAAAAAATTGAAAATTGAATTTTCCTTTTTTGATTTTCGGTTATTAATATTAGATGAATGATCAATTCTTGTTTATAATGGAACAATCAATTTTTTTATTTGATTTTTAGTTAGGTGCTTAAGAAATGTTGTGACTAAAATAACTCAAATATATAATTTATTGGGTTATTTCATATAATAGAAACTTACAATAACTCTTTGATGTTTGACTTCATCTATACTTTGCTCTATTTATTTTTAAAAATCTATAGTTTATTCTCTGTTTTTTTTACACTGTTTCACAATAACTTTTGAAACTCTAATTTAAACTAAATAATAGTTATCTTCCAGTAATTACAATCTATTTAATATTTTATTTACAATTAATAGAGATATTAAATTATCAAATTTTCTTTTTCATAAATATATTTTTCTTCCTATAAATGCAAATCAATATTTTTTAAATTTCAGTTAACTATGAAAAAATATCACAAAATTTGAAATTACTTAGACATTGTTATCAAATAATTTAAATTATGGTTTTAAAAGTTGTAGTTGGACAATGTAAATAAAGTGGTGGTAAATTGTAGGTTTTTGAAATAAGAGAAGCAAAATATAAGTTAGGCCTAACCACAAAGGGGAATTCTGTTCTTTTCCATTTTATGCGATGGGTCTTGATTGAATATAGAGCAAGAGAAATAATCGAATCCTAAAATTTATGTGTACACGAATTAGGCCCATATCCTAAGTTTATTTGTATATGAATTAGGATCGTTAGGCCAGAAATTGAAACGAGAAAGAAAGAAAATGGATTTTGGATCAAATATATGAAATTCAATTAACCAAATTACAAAACAAAAAACCAAAATTCTTTAGCCAATTCCGATCCTTATTGAGTCTATTCGGTTTTTAACATCCATGATCAAAAATTGATTTTTTTGACAATTCTATTTTGGTTAAAACTGAAATAATTGAATATCACCTCCATTAGATACAAATTGGGTTCAAAGTTCCTTTCCAAACACTTTACACAACAAAATAAATGAAATAATCTTAAATATGGCTCAATACCTTTTAGATTTCAAGAAGTATGCAAAGTAGCTTTCAGCCTTTACAAACTCTTATATATATTCGTAACACTCTCATAAAATACTTATGATCATATGTATATATATGTGTGTGTTTGTATAATACTATTAGACAATTTATGAAATTCTAATTTAAACTATCTAGTAGTTATGTTCCAGTACTTTCAAAATTTTCAATATTTTTTCACAAACTAACATTTAAAAAGATTGATATGCATTCATAAAGAGGAAAATACATTTAGGAAGATGAAAAATTGATAATTAAAGATGTCTATTGACTTTGAAAAAAATATTAGATAAATTAAAATTACTGAAAAATTACCATCATATAGTTTAAGTTAGAGTTTCAAAGGTTATTATAAGATAATGTAAAAGAAGCAGTGAAAAAGTATTGGTTTTCAAAAACAAAAGAGGCAAAATATAAGTTACTCTAAACCATAGAATTATTATAAGTATGCTATATATATGTATATATTACCTACATATACGTGTTTTCCTAAAAAAGATTTAAAAAATATAGTAGACTATCAAACTTGGACAGTTAATGGACTTAGCTATTGCTAGAGGCACAAACAATTTTATAAAAATATCTATCTTCCCACAAACTTTAGATTTTATTTCATACCTACTTTCTTTTATTGAAGTTTTGAAATACTTAATTTTCTTTAGGAAAATAAAAGAACACTACTATTTATTTTTTATCTTATATAAAAAATAAAGGACTGCATAAAAAATTGAAAAGGTCAACTAAATTAGAACATAGGGAGTGTCATACGGGCAACTTTACATTGTTTCTTTCACCCATGGGCCTTTCAATTTCAAAGGGTAGATCTAGTATTCACCTTCCTAAGTTACACAAAATGTACTAAAAATGGGAGCAGAGAGTGAGAACAAAAGTAGAAAAATGTTACTTTCTAAAATTTAAGTAAATAAAAATGTTGTAAAAATGAGCACAAGCAGGAACAAGAATGCGAAAGCAAAAGCAGCAACCTAAAATAGAAAAATTATATAACTTGGTTTGGGAAAAATGTGGTGGTTTTAAGGGATCAATTGAAAGATTGAATGATGTGTAACGCTAATAATAAAAATTAGGAAAAGTATCAAATTTCATAATAATGTTTTGTTCCTAAATGGTATTTCTTATTAAACTTTTTATTGGTGACAGTATTACTACTAACATTGTAGTTTGGAACTAGATATGCTACTAATATTAAAGTTTGAGACCAAATATGTCACTAACTATGAAAAGATGGACAAAAAAATAAAAAAATTGTAGGTTTTGACATCTTGAGATATTAATGTAGCATTTAATAAGTCTCAAGAACTTAATGTAATTTACTTATTGATATGCTCTATCTCCTCCTCCGTCTGCCTCTGCAACTCTGCCTATTTCTCCATCTCATCGTTGTCATCCTTTATCACCTTTGCCTTCACCTCCTTCTTCTCCTCCAACTTTTTCCATAGATCCACATCTCCCACTTATATCCTCTTTAATCTCAACCACTGTCTACAAAACCCCAAAGATGCTGAAGAATTTCTAGAGTAAGCTGTAGTGCTAAGCTTGTATATGCTTGCTGATAACCCATTTCTAGATCCTCCAAATGTAGCCTCCAAAAGGGATTTGGCAATTCGTACTCGTACTCATCTAATAATCACCTTAATGTGCGATAATTGGAATGATAAATTCACTCATCAAAGATCAAAGGCATGCAAAGTTGGCTAGTTAGGAAAGCTCTAACCGTTCTGATTTGGTCTTCCTCTCACTAGCAGTGACTTCACGTTGACTTCCAACCTCGGCCTAGCCAACTCTCCTCCATGTCTAAATCAAAGAATGCTTTAGGATGATATCAAATTTTGGGGAATTGGTTACAAATTATGTTGGAGGAAAAAGAGGCAAAGGTTGTAGAGGACGATGACGGCGACATGTAGGAATAAACAGGGTTGTAGATAGAAATGGCCGGGCTCGGGTTGGGAAATCTAAACTTGGGCTTGGCCCACCTTAAGGTGGGTTGTCCCTGGCAGGGCCTAACCCAGGCTTGGGTTGGGAGGAGGTGGGTCTGTGTTGTGCCAAGTTTTTCTGATTTCAGCAAAAAATGTTAAAACATGTTTTGAAACATTATTCGTGTGTAATTTGATTAAATATGTTTTTATTTGAGGAAAAACATCATCGTCGATGTAAATTTTATTAATGAAAAAACCAAATGTCACTTAATTATTTGGAACGTGCTTTACACTTGAAAATGTCAAAACATTTCAGAAAAAAATGAAAAATAAAACCTAAGATCTTACAATTTTTCAAGTAAAAATATTTTAATTTTCAAATATTTTTCAAGTAAAAATATTTTAATTTTCAAATATTTTAAATTTATTACAACTTTTAATTTTTTTTACAATATTTTAATTTTTCAAGAAGCTTATTAATGAGTTTGAAAATTTTCCAAAATACTCCCTCCGTCCCATAAATTTTGATACATTTGACTTTTTGTTGTATTTTGACTCAATTTTATTCATATTATTATTTGTTAGAAAAAATCAAAAAAAATATATGTAGAAACTACATATCTTGAATTATCATTCATATACAAAGATTTGTTATTTATATATTAGAATGTTGAAAATAAAAAATCATAGATTAATTGCAAAAAACAAATAGAGCAAAACTTTTGGGAAGGAGGGAATAATAAATAAGACAATAGTTTTCCTAAACTGGAAAAGAATAATATTAATGGGACCTATTGAACAATAACCAATTTTGTATGCCAGGTGTGCGCTAGGCTAGGCAGATATAGCATTAATTTAAATGATAACAACAATAATATCCTCAACAAAGTATAATTTTTTATCATTCAATACATAACTAGAAAACATATTGTATTTTTTTTGGAAAAAATGAACAAAAAATAATATTTGTTCTTTTCAATGTGAAAGAATGGATGATTAATTTTATAAAGCATTTGGAAGAAAATATAGTGAAAGACAAATTAATATTTTCCCAAAATGTTTAGAAACACCAACATAAGAAAAGCCAATGGAAAGGCCACTTTTAGTCCTAAATTTTTTACAACTTTTCTATTTAAGTCCTAAATTTTTTTTTTGACTTTTTTAACGTTGTGCCCAATCCAGTTTGGCTCGCCATGTTCAGGTCCAGGTTCGAGTTATGCGGGCTTATGGGTTGGATCGAGCTCACTTGGGCTTCCCTCATTTTCCTGACCCATATTTGCCTCACCTCATCTTGAGTCTACTCAGTCTAGGGTTAACCCGGGCCCACTGGCCACCTCTAGTTGTAGAAACATGGATTAGGGGTAGAGGAGGAGCATTAATTTTTGTTCAAAGTTACACTTGTAAAGGCAAAATGGGCAAATTTGCTACTAAATTATAAGATGTAGAATAATTTTGCCATTAAACTTTTTTATAGGTAAATTTGTCATTAACATTTTTATTGTGAACAATTTTGCCACTGACTGTTAAATGGACAGAATATTTTGTTTATTTAAAGAATATTCAGTAGCACAACTCTTAAACTAGTCTCTGAAATTTTTTTCTTTAATTCATAGATATCCAAACCTTCCACAACACATAAATGGGTCAAAACCCTATATTTGATCACACACCTTCATTGTTGAGCTTTTTATTTTCACATTTCTCATTGTCGCTGAGTAATTTATCACCATTGCTATCGATATTTTATTATAGAATTGTAATGCCTCTGGACTTAGTTTTACCTGCAACAATGAAATCATGTTTATTTTAAGGAGCATTTTTTGGAGTGTTGCTGGAATGTGTGAAAGAGTGGAGGTAATGCTGGTAGTGGAAAGGGGTAAAAGGTGATGAAGGGTACATGAATTTGTAGAAGCGAGAGGATAATGAAAATGACATATTTAAAAACTTAGGGGTCAGGGTATTAGATAAAGGAAACTTAGAATTGAAATTTAACTTAGAATTGAAATTTACATTTTTCTCATTTTTCACATTTGCCATGTTAGACAATTTTTAAGGCTCGTGGCAGATTTGTTCTTAATCCAAAATATTGATGATAAATTTACACCTCTAAAAAAAATCAATGACAAAATTTGCCTGTAAAAAAAGTTTAGTGATAAAATTACTCTACTTTCTATAGTTTAGTGACAAATTTACATATTTTGCCTATTAGTAAACTAAGATTTTAAAACAGAAAAAGTCTAAAATTTGCCACTAATATTTTGAGTTGAGCTCAAATTTACCACTAAAGTTTTTCTTGGTTTTAGTGTATTACTAATGTTTTAAAATGCGCTCAAATTTGCCACCAGCCATTAAAAACTAACATAAAATAGAAAAAATAGTAGAATTTGAAATCTTGAAGTGATTCTGTAACTTTCAAAAAAATATCATGGACTTTAAGGATTTTTTCTTATAGGTAAAAAATATCAAAGTTTCTACTAATGATTTGGAGTGGGCTCGAATTGGCGACTAAATTTTTTTTATAGTCAATCAATCACCCAACTGCCACTAGCAGGAGACAGTTCTACCATTCCTCAATGATTGCAAAATTACATTGCCCTTGCATTTTAATTTACGAGCATAGTTAAAAAACAATGTCCAACGGGTAGCAGCCAGTCCAAGCTATTCCCAGCTGCAACTCCTTTGTTCTCCCTCAACCTCGTACACTAATTCACCTAAAAGACTTTGTCTATTTAACAGCAAAGGAGGCACATAAACTCATAAATAGCTGTTAGTAGCTAAGGCACCATCAGCGATCAAAGCCAAAGCCTTGTCTTCACACCCAAAACCAAACCTTAGATGATATCCAAAAATGAAATTCAAAATCCATAAATTAAAATAAAAAATTTAGGTATTTTTTAACATTAAACCTTGATTTACAAAAATCTAGTAGGAACGAAACTATGTCTTTAAAAAAGTTTAAAAATGAGACAAAAAAGAATTGAATCATGAAAAAATCTTTAAAATTTGAAAATTTTTCTCGTCAATTGCCATATCGGGGACCGAAAAATATCCAAAGGGCAACAGATGATGGTTGGCCAAGATTCTCAAGAAAGAGAAAGAAAAAGTGATTTCTCTCAACTAATATTTTTATATTATCACGCAAAAATTTTAAAAAGTATTGCTTTTAATATTTTTCATTAATTTTTAAAGGGCAATGACATATCCACCTCTAGTATGAAACTTTAGCGGCATATTTAAGCCTATTTTAGAATATTAGTGGTAGATTCAGACAAAAAAAAATTAGTAGCAAATTTGAACCCAACGCGGATTATTAGTTGCAAATTTGAGGCTTTTTCCATTTCAAAACATATAAATTTTTTACTTTTCAGTTAATTTTTAATAGTCTATAACATATTTATTATCAAGCAGTAACATCAATGGCATGTTTGATCTCAAATTGTAACGTTGGTGACAATGTTGGCACTAAGAAAACCTTTAGGAGAAATCTGATCCAGGAGCCACACATTGGTGGGAAGTTGTAAGTAGGTTTTGCGCCAGCTCGACGAGCCGAGTTAACCTCACTAGTCGCTACTGGCCCCGAAGGGTGGGAACTGGGAAGAGAGCACTTTGAAGCCTTACGCCTCCGTGTTCGCCGCCGTCACCGCTCTACTTGGAGAAACTCTCTCGTTATCGAAGATGGAGAAAGATGGCTCTTTTCTTTTCGGTGGAACTAACTTCAATAAGAAGCGCTTCGCCAATGATTTCCAGCGATTTAAGGTATGTTTTTTTTTTTTTCCAGTTCCACTATTTGTTTGGTTGAAGAGGAAGTGCAGAATTATGGATTTGCGTTTTCTGGGTATTTCTGTGTTATTTCAAATTAAGGGAAAAGTGGAAGCCAAAGATCAAGTGGATCATTCGAGCTTGTTGGATAAAGGAGAAGTCGAAGCTGATCATTCTACCGTTTCTCTCAAGAAGAGAAAGCGCAAGCAAGCTGTTTCTGGTTCTCTATCTTTGTCTCTTTCTGGGCAAATTTTGTCTCTCTCTCACTCTATGAGCTGATTGCTCATTGTTCTTTCAGTAGAAACGGTGGAGGGAATCACTGTATATAAGGGTTCGAAAACAGGACCTGTTAGTGTTGCTCCGAAAGAAGAGAGCCAGAAGGAGGAAGATAAAGAGTTGGAAGCGAAAAAGGAATTCTACAGACAAATAGAGGTTGTGCTCCGGTTTCTCTTCACAATTCATTGCTTTACTTAAAAAAAGTTCTTTTAGTTTTGCTTTGTTCATTTTTCCAACTTTTTGTGACTTTAGCATGATGCACTTCTGAGGAAGAAGTACCATATTCATGTTTCTCCGAGCAATGTTCCAACTCCACTACAGAGTTTCGCAGAACTGCAGTCGAAGTATGTGCCTTTTCTTTTCCAAATCTTTTCTGAAATATGTCCAATGTCATCCTTCGGTTATGCTTTTTTGGTTGGCATAATTTGAAGTGGGAGTTCAATAATTGTCCTGCTGCAACTATGTATGTTTTTTCACCATAGTATTTGCTGTTCATTCTCCATTTCGAAGTTATTGGTTACTTTTTCCTCTTCTATTCCTTGTTATAATGGTTTTTTCTCTCATAGCCCAGTCTCCATTGTTCCCTTTGTTGTTGACATTCTAGGTTTAACATTGTGTTATCCTTTGTCAAGGTCATGTATAGCCTGTTTCTAAAGTGAATTTCTTTGTTTCCATTTTTCCTTTTGTTGTTGACATTCTAGGTTTAACATTTGTTATTCCTTTGTCAAGGTCATATACAGCTTGCTTCTAAAGTTAATTATCTTTCTTTTGTACAGATATGCATGCGAACCCTATTTACTAAAAAATTTTGCTGAACTGGGATTCAAAGAGCCAACACCAATCCAAAGGCAGGCTATTCCGATTCTCCTATCTGTATGCTCTTCTGTTTGACCCATGCTATATGCTGCTTCTGTTTATTTTCCAACTTCAGCTATTGGTTGTTTGGACGTCGGGATTAGGGAAAAAAGGAAGCTAGGACAGTTAGCTAATGCTGGTAGTTGAGTTTGATGGATTTCTTCTAAGCATCTAGTGAAAAAGTTATGAAGTTGAAGATTATTATTTATGGTTATTGTTTTTTTTTTATTTTTAGAAAAAACAGTGTATATTAACCTTTGAGGTCAAAAGAATCAATCAACCAAGTAATTTATTGTGGTCAGAATTGTTAATTTATGTACTTTCCTGTTAGGGTCTGGAATGCTTTGCTTGTGCACCGACTGGATCAGGGAAGACCTTAGCTTTTGTTTCACCCATTCTTCTGAAACTAAAGGTATCTTATTTAGTTTTATACTAGCTGCTGAATGTCTAAAATCTAACATGTTGAGTTTCTCTGAGTACTTTCTGTTTTCCTTCCTCCCTTTTCTTTTCTGTTTTTAAACTTAGCGTTCATCAACTAAAGGCATCAGAGCTGTTATCTTATCTCCTACACGAGAATTGGCTGCACAGACAACTAGAGAGTGCAAAAAACTTGCTAAAGGGAAAAAATTTCACATCAAATTGATGACCAAGGAGGTTCTCAGATGTAGTAATTCTACCAAATTTCGTTGCGACATACTTATTTCTACACCACTGCGTTTGCAATTGGCCATCAAGAAAAAGAAACTTGATTTAAGCAGGTGTGTCTTAATTCTTAACTGACTTCTAGATGCTAGTCATACATCCTGACTGACAATTGCATATTGTAGTTTTTGGTGTGTCAGGAGAAAGAAATATCTGATGATGCTTGTTTGTGGGTCTTTTGTTTTTGTTTTTGTTTTTTTTCTCTAGCAATAAGTTTGCTTTGCTCCAAGACAGACTGATGTTAAAGAGATGTGAATTGTGAATGTTGAAAAGGGAAAGTAACTTATCTGCTTTTGACTTACATATTTCATTTGTCAATTAAAAGTAATGAGAGATATCCTATGTAGTTGCTTGAACCTCTAGAGCTAGTTTACCTCTTTAGAATTACACCAATACAAAAACGTTGCATAATGTCAAGGCCAGTTTATAGTGGGTTTTCTTGGAAGGTGAAGAAATGATGGAACAGTATCGTCACATTCCATTCCAAAGGCTCATAAAAGTTTCAAATCTTCTACAGGGTTCAGTATCTTGTCCTGGATGAATCTGATAAGCTCTTTGAGCTTGGTTTAATAAAGCAGATTGATACTGTGGTAAAAGCCTGTACAAATCCATCAATAGTACGCTCACTGTTCAGTGCAACTTTACCAGATCCTGTTGAAGAGCTTGCACGCTCAATAATGCATGATGCTGTTCGTGTTATTATTGGCAGGAAGTAAGTTGTTATAAGCCATTAGCTTTAGAGCTGGAATAAGCATATTCTTACTTCCTTTAGCATGAACTTTTTTCCTCTATAAATATTTTGGTATCTTTTGCAGAAATACTGCTTCTGAAGCAGTTAAGCAAAGGTTAGTTTTTGCTGGAACTGAAGAAGGGAAACTCATTGGGCTTCGTCAAATCTTCCAAGAGGTGTGCTGCTTATAGAGATCAATAAACAGCTTGTTTTATTTTCCAATGTCATAACTTTTAGGAGAGATAAATGCTTTTGGGTGGCCCAATCCTTTCATCTAGATGACTTTAAGCATAATCTTATGAGGAAAAAAAATTGTATTCCTCTTCACTTGTTTATATGGGTGCCTTCTTAATCCTCTACTACCTTTGGTTCCCAATTCTGATCTTCTACTACTTTTTGTTCCAACTAAAGGGTTTCTCGGTCTATTGATCTTTTTTCAGTGTGATTTTTTAGTTAAAGTATATAAAATTTCCACAATCACCAACTCTGCTTTGGTGCATATTACGGTGTTTTATGGTGGTCAAACTAGGTTTCTTTATTGAAGCTATCTTTTAAAATGTGCCCTAGAAGCAAGTTTCTGCACATATTTTGACTATGATATTGAAACAATTCTTAACCATCTATTCTCAATGGTTGTAGAGCCTGAATCCACCTGTACTAATCTTCTTGCAAAGCAAAGAACGGGCAAAGGAACTCTATGAGGAGCTGAAGTATGACAACATTAGAGTTGATGTTATCCACTCTGATCTATCCCAAACTCAGGTATCTTAATTACATTTTCTATATTCATTGTAGCCAGTCCCAGTATGCCTTCTTTCCAGTGCAAGAATAATTAGATCTCTCTCTCTCTCTTTGAATCCTTTTCTCTTTATAGCAGTACGGAAATGCTTTCATTTCCTATGCCCTGATTCATTCCAAGATCAGAGTAAATCTCAATGTAAATCATTGTTGCATTTATTTCCGTGCTATTTCTGATTAAGTTGTCTGAAAAGCCATTTTGGTTCCTGCAAAATTATTTCAATAATTCCCCTGGGGATTTGAATGGTTGGACTTGTCCAGTATAAATGGTTGCATGGGCTCAAGTGGCATGTTTCTTGATCCATTTATGTACATAATGCAAGAAAGATGGTTTCTTCCAGCTTAGGGATCACATAATATATGTGACTGGAGTCGGTTAACTACATTCTATACTGTGGTTGAAATTCCATTTATATTATTACATGGATACGTTTAACTTATCTGTTTCACACTCCTGCCTATTTTGTTCTTTGTCTGAGTGATATATATGCATATGTGTGTTTGTATGCTAACCTTCTGTGCTCTATGTAGCGTGAAGATGCTGTTGACAACTTCAGGGCTGGCAAAACATGGGTTTTGATTGCAACTGATGTTATTGCTCGTGGCATGGACTTTAAGGGGGTCAATTGTGTTATTAATTATGATTTCCCAGATTCTGCTGCTGCTTACATTCACAGAATTGGTATGTCATGTACCTTTGACTCTGAAGTGTTGCCCCCAGTGAATTCTTAGACCGGCTTTTGGATTGCTGTATGGTATTTTCTAATGTTTATGCAATACGCTGCCAATTCATTCAATATATCTTTTTGTTTGATAATACATGACTCGGCTAGTTTTGTTATAACTGCTTCAGTATGTAAGTATCAATCAGCAGTTCATAAACATGAATCATGATGTGTATTATGTGTAACGATGCTTTTTTCTGATAACTCATTCCTAAATTTTTCTGAATGGATCCTCCAAATTAAGTAAATCTGCATTTCTTGCAAAGGCTCACTGATTGGGTGTTTGTTCATGGCCATATATGTGACCTACTCTAAATTGGCTGATGAACCCACTTATGTTGCCTTCTATAATTGCTGTTTCTCTGCTTCGGTTGTAGCAGTAGTTGCTGAAACTTGTCTGGTCTTCCAAACAGGTAGGTCAGGCAGAGCGGGGAGAAGTGGAGAGGCTATAACTTTCTATACAGAGGATGATCTCGAATTTTTGCGTAATATAGCTAATGTGATAACAGCATCAGGCTGTGAGGTTCCATCATGGATAATGGCTTTGCCAAAGAAAAAGTGGAGGAGGCATCGGCCCCGGAGAGAATCAATTGCAGCACAGCCGAAAGAAGCATGAGAATGAAACGAATTTTGGCACAGAACTGTATTGCTAGTCTTATTGAAATGTACACTGTTTCACTATTTTTGAATTCTTAGCCGATTGAAAATAGTTTCAATTCTTTGAAAACAACCCTATGCTTTGAGCTTCATTCCTGGCGAGAATATATCAAAAGAGCTCGCAGTGGACAATTTTAAACTGTGCATTCCAAACGTTGGAACAATTACGGCCACTGCTGAATTACTTGTAGATAATCACTTTAAGCCTCTCTGCTGCCAACTTTTGGTAAGGCTACAGAAGCATAAGAAGCAGAGAGACAGCCGCACACAATGGTTTGAGGTTTCAACGAAGAGCATATTGCTTGGTGAGTGCTCATCTTCAGGAACATGATCAGCATGAATAACAATCCACGGTGAATATGCATACATTACACATGTTGCTACATGTAGTAAACTAACTAGCATCCATCTAACTGTAGGGGCATTTGGGTGTTACATCAGCCTCGATAGATGTATTATTTTCCAAAATGTTGTTACACCCTGCACTAAATAAACCTTCACAAGAGAGACTAATTCCTGAATTACAGTTAGAATGGATCATTTGGAATCATTACCAAAGGGTTACCCATCTATGAAAGTATTAGCAAGGGTCATTTTGCGTAGTGAGGAGTGGTGCAATGATATTGAGCAGAGGGTTGTTTTGTCGGGCTTACCTTGCCTTTCATTGGCAAATCCAACAGGCACCTGCTCATATCAGGTCCTCTTTTCTTAATAAAGAAGCTTACATGGATTTGTCAGAGAATTGGACCGAGTATCTTGCAATCTCTTGTATTTTCAGCAGCCAGCTGGCATGTTGGACACAAGATAACAGCTCTGACGTCTTTAGTTGATGGAGGCTGAGTTAAGAAGAAAATCCATCGGAGAAACTCTTGCAATGATGTTGGGTTCAGACAAGTTAATAAGACACTTACAGTTTTATAACCATGGGAGAAGCACAAGAGGAGGTCTTTCTGATCCAGTTGGAGCACAATGAAAACATTCCTGTTCCTAGGAGGAAATAATGTAAAATATCAATCCAGACTGCAAAGTTCACTGCTTTCTAAGAGAACCAGAATTCTGAAAGTATTATAGTCATTAGATCTTTACCTTAAATCTGCAACCTCAAACGCAGCTGTTTTAGTAGCATCTCCAATAATGGCCCGAACAAGGAACAGCGAAGATGGATGTAAACAGAATGCAATTCATGGTCATGATGAACAGAGTTCGCCTTCAATTTCATCATATTCAAAGTTCATGTAGGTCCTATTTCTTGATGTAGAACCAATCTCAAGCATTTGCAACCACAGCTCTTCCAGTATTGTATATATTTTGCGGCATTCTGGATGCAAGACATCTTCTGCAAAGAAAACATGGACACAATCTTTTACTTCAATCCAACTCTGTCCAGGAGCTTTCCTCAAACCTTTTTCTTTCATAGAATTCCGTAGTCTAGCTACATTTTTCCAACTTCCAGAAGAAGCATATATGTTGCAGAGTAAAATGTGAGCTACAGAATTGGAGGGATCAATTCTCAAGATTTTCTCAGCAGCCCTTTCACCTACATCAACATTGCCATGGGTTTTACAAGCAGCTAGGAGAGTCTTCCAGACAACTACGTCAGGTTCAAATGATAACTGATTGATAAAATTTTCAGCTTCATGCAGGCGTCCAGCACGAGCAAGCAAGTCAACCACACAAGAAAAATGTTCCCGCATTGGCAAAATTCCATATTCAGTTTCCATTATCCTGTATAAATGCAATCCTTCCTCCACAAGACCTGCATGACTGCAAGCAGTTAGCACCCCAAGAAAAGTTACCTGATTTGGCTCAACTCCAAAATTTATCATTGTTTTGAAGAGCTCGAGAGCTTCCTCAATGTATCCAGATTGAGCATACCCAACAATTAAACTGCTCCATGAGACAACATCTGGTCTCTTGATCAAGCCAAAGAGCTCTCTAGCACTTTCAAGGGATCCACACTTAGCATGCATGTCTATCAGAGCATTCATGACAGAGACATCAAGCAGCAGAGCAGATTTTAAAGCATAGCAGTGGATTTGATTACCCATTTCAATGGATGTTGCTTCTCCACAAGCACCTAATATCGTAGTTATTGTGATAGAATCAGCCATGCCATAAGAAACAAGCATCAATTTTAACAATCTGAAGGCTTCTGCAGACTGACAGTGTTGCACACATGCTGTGAGAATTGCATTCCAAGAAATTAAATCCTTGCAATCCCCCATCTCTTCAAACACATAAAACGCATTGCACAGATCACAACATTTCGCATACATAGTAATTAGAGCATTACATACTGAGGTCCATGATCCAAACCCCATTTTAGTAATGCAGGAATGCACCTGCATGCCATTAGAAAGAGGACTATTGCAAGCACAAAGCAAGGAGCGTATGGTAGTCTCATCTGGCATAAATCCTGTATGCATTAGCTGAGAAAAGTAAGATAACGCTTCCGCAGTTTGACCACTACTAGCAAGTCCAACAATAATAGCATTCCATGCTGCAATATCTGGACTTTCTATCCAATGAAATGCGTCTCTTGCAGAATCCAGAAAACCACACCTTGCATACATGTCACACAGGGCGCAGCCAGCATAGATGTCTCTCCCGAACCCAAGTTTTAGACACATTCCATGTATCTGCCTTCCATAATCGACTTCTAGGAGACTGCTGCAAGTACCAATAACACTACCAAATATAAACTCATTAGGCAGATAAAGACCCTGACGAAGCATCTCTCTGAAATGGCTTAAAGCTTCTGTTGGAAAACCCAATTGAGAATACCCACCAATCATTGAACCCCAAGAAACCAAATCCTTCTCTGAAATCCGACAAAAAACCCCTCTTGCGTCATCAATCAGATTACACTTTGTGTACATTGCAATGAGGGCATCTTGAGCAATAATATCTGAGCCAAACTCTGATTTCACAACATGACAATGCATTTGTTTCCCCAAGTCAACATCACCTAAACCTGAACAAGCTTTAATAAGGCTCCCAAAGGTGAACTGATCTGGCAATAAACCCAAGCGCAGCATCTCAAAATAAAACACCATCGAATCACTCTCTTTTCCGTTCTGTGCACACCCCGCAATCACAGAGGTATATGAAACAACATTTCGTTCAGGCATTTCATCAAACATTCTTCTGGCATCTTCCAGGGAGCCACATTTTCCATACATATTAAGAATATGGTTTTGAAGAACAATGTCTGGGCACCATCTTGAACGCAGAATATGCTCATGGATTCGCCTACCCCGTTCAAGAGACCTTGACCACGCGCAGGAATTGATCAACTGCGCGTAAGTGCTCGGCCATATATCCCAAGTCGTGCTCTTTCGGATGAGGTCAAAGGCTTCGAAAGCTTCCTTGTACTGATTTTTCTTGCAGAGCGAGCTTAAGTAGGTGTTTCCAGCCTGTTCTGTAACGAAGCTGGGCATTTGCTGCCTGAAACCGGTGACGAATTCCGGTTTCCGGGCCAAGTATTTAATCATTGTTGTGACCTTGAAGCCGAAGGGATTAGAGCAAAAAATTAAGTTGCTTTGTCTGTTGATAATAAACGAAAACTAATTTGGAAACAATTTCGTACAGAATCAAACATTTTAGCGCGGGAGAAACCATGGATGAAGCTATGGCTTCATTCCGCCAAACACAATTTAATCAAGGCCTAAATACCTTTTTATCCCTGAACTATTATAACTCGGACAGTTTGTACCCTGAACTACTGAACGCATCATTTCGAACCCTCAACTTTGTAGACTCGATCAGTTAAGTCCTTTAACTAAGAGATTTGTTCACGTGACCTCACATGCATTAGATGCCGTAACTTAGTCCGACGGAGGTTCAACAACTGGTTATTTAATGCTAGCCAGAGCAGTTGAAGGTGTCAAAATCCCAATTCGCATGGAACCCTGAATTGGCCGATTGTGCTTGATCCATCTCCTTCACATGATTTCCTACAAAATTAGCAAATAAGGAGACAATGTCAAGTAACGAATTGGCCATCTTCTCCATAATGGGCACGACACTTAATATTGGCTTCGGTAGACTCTGCTCTGGATGAAACTAATCATGGCTTCCAATTATGAACGGCAAATCGCAAGTCATGCCCTGTTTTTCTTCCTCTTATCCTCATCCGCCAATCCCAACATTGTGATAGATTTAAAATCCGCGCTCTATTACCTTCTCCAATTGGGTATGTGACTTTAGTTTGATAATTTGTTGTCGATTTTGTATTATCAGCTCTGATTTTTGGGGTAGCTGGATCTTCCTCAAGTCCTCCAGGTCTCTCGAGATTAACTTTCGCTATTTCGGAGATTCCTCAGTCCCAGGCACAAAGATAGCGGCCTGGCAATCGGAAGACTGAACGGCACCCAATATTCTCATCTTCCCCAAATTAAGCTCTCTGTTCTCCTTTCCACTGCCAGAAAATGCTCTATTCATTTCCTCATCTCCTCTAGTGACGCGTTCAATGGTTACCCCCAGGCCGGCTCATCTTCTCAGGTTGGCTTGTCTGGGCGGCGATCACAGCACTAGACTCATACAATTAGAAAACCACCCAAAAGAAAATAGTGAAAATCACTCAAATTTAGATATTTTTTCCTCCCCACGTTGGTGCGATTTCTAGTCACTGAAGAGAAAATAAACAGCACTAAAGTTACTTGGTGCTCCATGTTTTTCAGGCCTGCCGGGTACTGCTGGGTTATCTATTGCTTCGTCTTCCTCAATGGTATCTTCCTCATCCAGATCATGATCATCCAGCAGCATCTTCATTTTGTTGGACTCTTGACCTCCATCATGGTCACTGTCCCCGCCATGTCCGTGTTTCTTGATCATGTATTTTATCTTCTTCACTTTCTCCTTCATTTTCTTAAGAACCGATTTTTTCTCCCCCTTCCCGCCATGCCGTCCTAGTTGTTGACCCTCCATAAGGCTAGGTTATGAAATCTAATGCACATGAGGCCACATGAACAAATCTTTGAGTTAAAGGACTTAACTGACCAAGTTTACAAAATTAAGGGTTTGAAGTGATGCGTTCAATAGTTCAGGGTGCAAACTGTCTGAGTTACAATAGTTTAGGGGAGTAAAAGGAATTTAAGCCTTTAATAAAAAAGAAAAGTGAAATTCTTAAAATAAAAAAAAATAAAGTTTGGTGAAAACTTCACTCACATCTTTTGTTTGGGTATCCTTCACTTTACCCTTGAGATTTAATTAATCCTTCACTTTCTCCCTCCCATAATAGTGAAAATTGAAAAATACTTTTTCCTTATCTCTTTAGAAATGATAACACACCTAGGAGGTAACAACACTTTGCTAAATTAACAAAAAACTTGTACAAAATTATGTGTGACAAAAATTATTTTTTTTTCAATTATCAATAAAACTTTATTGGTCAAACTTAGTATATATAACACTATGATAATTGCATCTCATTTGTAGCATTTGAAATGTAGTACCTGGACACAGTATGTAATTAAATGTGGAATATAAAAATGGGTTTTGTTAATGTCACTGTTTGACCTTCTATCATCATTATAGAGATATCATATTTATCCAATCACTTCAGTCTTTTTATATTCCATAATTCATTTTTTATTGAATCTTAGAAATGTTTTATTTGTTCTTATTTTTCATTTGTCTCTTAATGGATAATTTACTTCTTGCTTAATTGAACAATTATTTTGTAAAACACTTTCAATTATTAAAAAAAATATATTTAGAGTCAATTCATTTTAATTTAAGTAAACTTAACAAAAAATGACTTATTTTTATTTTTACATCTTTTTTTCCCGAAACTAATTTAATTTAAAAGCCAATATATAATCGGTACATTTGAGTCATGGTAACACGATACATGTATTGTACCATATCACTGAAAAAATGGTAGATTATTTGATATGAAATTTAAAACTTTGGTAGAGTCCCCAAAAAGAAAATGATTTAGAAATGATTTTTTGGCTTCTCAAACGGGAGAGTTTCAAAGTGAGATAACTAAACTCTAATAATCATTTGAAGTTTTAAACATTTACATTGTTGAACATTTTCTTCCTCAACTTTGCTTAGATTTTGAATTTTCACCCCAAATTTATATACTATCCAAGTGGATCCTATTGGACAATTTTGGATCCCTTTGACCACCCATTTGGGGCACGGTATATCATTGCATGTCCCTTCCCCCTTTCTTTGAAACAAACGACTCTATACGCACTAAAAGGTCAACGCATAGTTCTATATTCAATCAACAAAGAGATCATTCTAAAAGAATTTTTTTAAAAATATTGATATGTTTGGGTAGCATTTATCCTTTGACATGGGATATCTAACCTTTTAAAAGTGTTTGAGACATTGAGTAGAGGTTCAGGGTTCAATTATTTTCTTTCACCTCTTCTCATAAAATATCACATAAAGTTGGTTTGATTGTGTTTTAGATTTCAAGAAAACTGAAATTCCTTTTTTCTTACCTAAAATACTAACACCTCTTTGATTGTATACTTGTAATGCATGCTTCTAAATAATAAAAAAAAAAACCTCTCAAGGATCATATTAGATCACTAAATAGGGTAACTTGAGACATTTCTTGTTGTCTATATCCTAGTGTTTGAATGCCTTAATTACTCCCCAACCAATCCAATTGAATTAGTTGGGTAATCAACTTTAGGGGGAGACGGTGGGAACAAAGCTAATTCTAGCACCTACTTCATTCATAGTATTCAAACTCCAGACAAGAAAATTTAAACTCCTCTACGCTTAAGTCAAATTAACTCATAAAAGATATTAGTTTCAGACAAAAAAAATTATAAAAATTTAATAATACCATAAAAATTTTACAACCAATACATTATTATACCTAAAAAATATTAACTTTAAAATGATATTAATTTTAGATTAAAAATATATAAAAATAAAAATAAATTATTTTAGCTTACACTAGTCAATCCATTCAACCTTGGACTTTCCCTACCCAGTTAATCCTCAATTAGCCCTTGGGACCCATGCTATCGGTTTCTTTGTAGGGGAATCGTAGCTAAGCACAGGGAACGTTATAGGCCATCTAGATGGGAAAAAAATGGTTTTGCTGACAAGACAACAATTAGAATATACTTTTCGTTTGAAGAATATATCTATTTATTTTCTCATTTCGATGTATTATTTAAATTTTCTTAAGCGTTATTTTTCAATTTTTTCAAGTATTTTTTTAATTTATTTCATATTTCATCTTGTATTTTCTTCGAGACAACGTACGTGTTAAGCAATGAAGCTGTCTTTCAAAAAGAAATCTTTGCGGGTTGAGTCAAATCACAGGGTTGCTGTTCATATTTAGAATCATAGTGGAGGCCACTTGACTTGCCTTTGGAAGAATTAAGATTATGTTGCGTTTGTTAGTTGAAATTCAAAGAAGTTTAGTATTTGGTTTTAGTTTTCTTATTTATTTAAGATTTAAATTTCTTATTTTGTTATGATTTGAGTTTGTGTGTGACCAATAAAAAGATTTGTTGTGTTAGGATTTTAATATGAGAGAAAAGTCAATGTAATGAAGAGACAAAGATATGAGAGTTTTAAGAGCGACGAGAGGTTTGGAAGCCGAAGAGGGTTAGGACAAGGAGTTTTTTGTAATTCTTATATCTTATAATTGTATGAAGGCATGATATAGAGATTATTAGTAGTATGTAGGGGATCCATGGGCCAACGTGAACACTAGGGCCATACATTTACTGTAATCTCTATATTTATTTGAGTGGATTTTCTTTTATCTGTAGATATAAGCTAGTTAAGAGTCGAACAACGTTAAATTTCTTTGTACTTGTTTGATTGTATTTGTTATTCTGCTATACGTGATGAGTGATTGGGAAATTTTTTCCAACAAGTTATATCAGAGCTTATGATTTGGTCATAGCATGGTGGAGCTTGTGATGCGTTCTTCATACGGTGGAGCTTGTGGTGTGTTCATAACATGATGGAGCGTATAGTTCGATGGTTGACATGGTGGAGGATTTGGATTGTTTGATGGAGTCCTAGGGAATTGTCCTAGGGATATTTGATAGCGGTTGTAATGTAATACCGATAGCTCGGTAAAAATTTGAAGATTGAAGCTTTTGTTCGTGTGTGTTGATGGTCATGATGTTGATACTCGTAATGTTTTGTTCGTGGTCATTTTCATTCGTTGTTATTCGTGTTGTTCGTAATTGTTTGCGTTCATTGCCGTGTTCGTGTTTTAGTGATGTTCGTGGTGTTCATGTCTATGATCATGATCTTATGTTCCTGATGTTTATATTCATGGTGAAGAATTTGAGCCAATGTGGAAATTGTTGGGTTTGTTAGCTCAAATTCAAGAAAGTTTAGGATTTTGTTTTCGTTTAGGATTTGATTTTTATTTTCCTATTTGTTTAGGATTTAGTTTTTCTATTTTATTATGATTTGGGTTTGTATATGACCTATAAAAAAATTTGTTGTGTTGGGATTTTAGTATGAAAGAAAAACCAATGTGGTGAAGAGGTAAGATATAAGAGTTTCAAATGGGAAGAGAAGTCCGGAGACCGAAGAGGGCTAAGACGAGAAACCTTTTGCAATTCTTATATCTTATAATTGTGTAAGGATATGAAGATTATTAGTAGTGTGTAGATGATCCATAGGCTAGTGTGAGCAGTAGGGGTATACCTTTACTGTAATCTTTATATTTTGTTTGAGAAATTTTCTCTTATCCGTGAATATAGGCTAATTACGAGCCGAATCATGTTAAATTCATTTGTGCTTGTTTGAATTTGTTTGTTATTCTACTACACGTGATAGGCGATTGGGAAATTTTTTCCAACAGATTAATTTATATGGTGCTTGTGATGTAGGCTGAGGAAATGCAAGAACTGGGATGGTCCTTCAAAATGATACTGGCAGCTTGGTGATTATGGGAGGGACATGCCCGAGTACAATCAAAGCTATTAGTGGCAGATGCTAAAGCTATGGGGAGAGCTTGACACAGGCTCTGAACAAGAGAATTTAGGATGTGGAGCTAGAATCAGACCCGCAACAACTTGTTGAGCTCTAATAGGAATTGTGTATTGCCTTGGTAAATCAAACCAATTGTTCAAGATATTCAGCACCTAAGAACCAAAATTTGGTCTTGTAGCTTCAGTGTTCTAGGAAGGAAAACATGTAAGTTGATGCTATTACATTAGTGTAAGAGGAAGATGAGATCTCTTGAGTGAAATTATAGTCCCTCATCTCCTTCTGGGAGTTTCTTAGGCAAGATGAAATGCATCACCCTCCTTGAGCTTCAGTGAAATACTACTCAGTTGGCCGAAAAAAAATAAAACCTTGTTGAGTAGGCCAACAGGTCACATCTATATTGATGAGAGTCATGACAACCTCTTAAATCATAAACAACACCAATATATATATATATATATATATATATATATATATATATATATATATAATAAGTTCATATAATAGCGACATAATAAGTCCATATAATGCTTGTTTTTGAAAGGTAAGACGCAAGCCTAGTTTGTTTTCAGAGCACTTGATAAAATCACATGTACCCTAAATTTAAGATTGTGAGGTCAAACAATAATGTGGACATTTGTTCAGGCGATAACACAATAAAGACCCAAAGAAAATGTAAGTTTGCACCTAAGTCTATACCAATGAGTTCATTAAGCAACTGAAGTTCATGAATCATCTTTCAAACTCTGTAGCTATGTGCATATATATGTTACAATTATATATATTTTTTATTTTTACGTATACACTCTTTAAGAGAATGAAATTTCTAATTTATCAAAATTTCATTTTTCCGTTCTAGGTGTTTCGACTTCTACATATATACTGTAAATTTCAACAGCAGAAAAGTCTTCCTCCAAAATACTTCCAATCTAAAGTCAAACAGAGGGTTCCATCGTAGTCTCCATCAATCAAACCGATTAAATCAACCAAACCTGGGTGACGATATTATTTACAACAATAATATTGGATTGTGCTACTCGACCTCTTCCTCCAACAATTCGTTTGAAAAAAAATCAAAGCTAATTTCCTTTTATAGCAGTTTGCAACAACTACCAACTTCTGAAAATATAGCCAACATTGGAGCTAGATTTGTTCAAATTTCCGTCCTAATTGTTAACTACCGCAGTTATCATCAATGTTTTTAATACTGATATCACTGAGTATACCATACCTTTTAAGTTATAGATATAACGAGCGCACATACCACTATTAATTAAAAAAAAAAGATAAAAGACATTAAATACAGTTTTTTATTATATGAGAGTATAATGAAAACATATAACAAAACACAATAAATGTTATTCAACAAAAAAAATAACTTATTGACACATAAAAAATAATAATCAATAAAATATATGTGTCAGTTATATTTTTTTTTCCATTTTATACATATTTTTTTTTCCATTTTATACATACATGTGCGGTCATTGATGTACATAATATATAGCTAATAAAATAAGTAGAATATTTATTTACGGAAGTTATATATTTAAAAAAATTTATTTTTAAATTCAATTGGTATGTCTAAAATTTAAAATTAATATATAGTTGACTTTTCTTTTAAATGTTATAGTAATTAAAAAGAAATAAACATAATTTTATATCTAATGGAATAATAAAATTGAAACGTCATTATAAAAGATGAAAAGTGACGGTTTAAGAGAGAAAAACACATAAACAAAAGTTAGGAAAAAAAACGTTTCTAGACATAAAAATGATCCTGCATTAATATATAATATTAAATAAGAAAAAAACCATTTTTATTCTAACTCATGCAATTACGGTATATCGTAATAAATTGAAGAAAATATAAAAAATAGATACGCGAAATACCATATATACCATGTAATAAATTGATAAAATGGGAAGACAAATTCATCATGTACCGCATGATCACATGGGCGGTTTAGCGCGTTGTAAATGAAGCAAATACCCAATCGCTGGCATTTTTTCAGACATTGACAGGACGTATAATAATAATATGATCAGTGCTAGGGCAGTCGCTTCTCCAATCTCCTACCAACAGATGCGTTAGAAGACAAGGCCACCTAAGCAACAAATAGAGGAAAACGCTAGTTACCGGCATTGTCCAATGATAAACGCATTGATGCTTCATTGCATCAAATTTTTATTTTCAATTGGCTCCACTTTCTGTTTTCTAAAAATCAGTATACTGTTAATACTTATATTTGGCTCCATTCAGTTTCAGAAGAATAAAATACATAAGTGCTTATTACAGTTTATTTTTTATTTTATTTTTTATTTGATTCAGAATTAATATTATTTAAAAGCAAATAATTTATTTACTTAATAATCACTTGAAGTATATATTTTCAAACAATATTAATTTTTATGAATTTCTTTTATATTCAATTTAAAAGAAATTAAAATCAATAAAAATTATTTTTAAATTGTTAAAATATAAATTTTCAATTAGTATACAAGTTAAATAAATAATCATTGTATATAAAATTTTAATTATCAGTAAGAGCTTTAAATAAATAACAACTATTCATAAAATCTGAATAATATAAATATCATTTGAAATCTTACACTTTACTTTCCTAATTTATTTTTATATTAATACCTTTATATTAATTTATTTATTTTTATGAAAAATTTCAGTACCCGGTTTTAGAAAAATAAAATAATTAATTTTTAAAAAGTATTATAAAACCTTTTTTATGCTTATTAAAATATGATTTTAACTATGTACAGGTTAAATAAATAATCACAACGCATAACAATAATAATATCTTTTGAAAATAAAATCTTTGTAACTAGTCTATCGTCCAATTGTGAGGCAATTTATGTCATATTAAAATTAAATATTTAATTATTAAAATTTTGAATATCTTTCAAAAAAATACGAAGGATATTCAAAATTTGAATTTCTTTTATGTTGAGTAAAGGAAGAAATTCATAAAAATTAATATTTTTGAAAAATGTATACTTCAAGCGATTATTAAGTAAATAAATTATTAGCTTTTTAAATAATATTAATTTTAAATCAAATAAGAAATTAAATTATAAATAAACTGTAATAAGCACTTATGTATTTTCTTCTTTTAAAAATGAATGGAGCCAAATATAACTATCTTATTATATTGATTTTAAAAAAACAGAAAGTGGAGCCAATTGAAAATAAAAATTTAATAATTAAAAATGTGAATATATCTATATTTGTATCGGTAATGAAGCATCACTGCGTTTGTCATTGGACATTACCCATAACCGGTATTTTCCTCTATTTGCTGCTTAGGTGACTTTGTCTTCTAGCGCAACTCTCGGGGGCAATTGGGGAAGTGAATGCCCCTAGCACTCCCCTAATAATAATAATAATAATAATAATAATAATACATCATCCTAATTTTTTTTGCACAATTTTCACGTTTAATAAAATATTTTAACTTATTGTTCTTAAAATTATCATTTTGACAGCCACTTTTTTCATCTCTCTTAATTTACTTTCACAAGTTAAAATATAAAATTAGAAATGATGCACAAATCTTTTTTTTTTAATTTTTTTTATGTTTATTAATATTTATATCAAATTCATATTTCTCAAAAATATATCGGAGGAAGGGAATATTATCTAAAAAAGTTAGAGTGAAGGTTTAAGGTTATAAATATATTTATCGGCTCCATAATGAGCACGTCAAGTAACAACCCCTCGAGTGCCGACTTAATTGGAGGCAGACCATATTCTAGGAAGTATGTACTCATGTATGATGTATATGAAGATACTCATAAGATAGTATTAAACTTCAATCCCATATATATCCTTTACTACCCGGTTAATGTCAACTTTTTGGCCACTAGCTTTTAAAAAATATTCAATTTGCTACTTTAGTGATTTACTTGCGATCGATAATTGAAAAAGTTTTGATTGGCAAATAGCAACACAAATATATATATTTTTATTTAGTAGTATGCTTAAAAATATACAAGGGAATAAGTATTAGTATCCTAAATAAGGGCAGGGAAATACAAACTTTTTTGAAACCCAAATAACAATCAAATCAGTTTTGTATGACATTTTAAAAAAGAAGATGAGGTCCTTAGTGCTTGCCAAAGCCATAAAGACACAAAATAAAATTTCAGTTAGTCCTTTTTTCTGTTATATATAGAAGAGAAAGAGGAGATTGAATTTTAGACCTCTTGGTAGGAATCATAAGTCTTAAGTTTTAAATGTCAAGACTTTAACTATTAGGAATTTCTATTAGTTGATCATTAGAAACGTGGGAGTTTGCCAATAAAACACTAATTTTTGCGGATAACACATTTTGGTCACTAATCTTTTAAAATTTTTAACCCGAATAAAGCGCAGTATTTTAATTAAGTATGGCTAATTGAAAAGCTAATATGTCAAGAAATAGGATAAGCAAAAAAATTAAAATGAAATTGGTAGAATATTGTGTCAAATATCTATTTCAGTTTAATGGATTATAACCAATTAATTCATTTTCACTTAAATCAGTTTAATTCAAAATAATTTATTTTTATTTTTTTATATTTTTATGTGAACCAATTTGATTTAAAAATCAATATTATCTAGGATTATTAATACAATGAAAATATAATTTTTATAATCTTATTAAATATTATAAAAATTTACTTTTAAATGAATTATTATATCTAGATAATATTCACTTTAAAATGAAATTGATTCCAAACAACAAAATATAATAACAAAAATAAGTCATGATCTAGAGACCCACCTAATAAGACCTCGAGAAAAAGTTGCATTCCTGGTGACATTGGCCGCCTAAACAAATGGCTCTTAAAAGCACTGGTCGCCAAAGTCGGCCTCAAATTCATTCCAGATGCAATTCGAGTTTAATTACTAACATTTGATCTAGATTTTAACAGAAAGTGAGTCCTTTATTGAGCGGATTTCAACATATTAAAAAAATCAGTTGCAAATTAAACCAATAGGAAAATATTAGTGAATGACCACTATTTTCTTACATATATACTAGGTTTTTTAGTCCGTGTGTTACAGTGGGACAAAAGATCTATAATTTTAGGAAATATGGAAATGATCTAAAAGTTAAAATAAAATTTGAGGATAGTCTAAACCATACCTAAAACTAGATAAATTATAGTGATCAAGTTTTGTTTTAGAAGAAACAAATAATATGAGAAAATTTGGAGATCAAAATGACCAATAGTATTTACCATTTCAAATGAAAAAAATTGATAAATCAAGGGTTAGAATGAATTTAAACCAATGAAAAATGTGAAACAACCAAAAGGCAGAAAAATAACAATATAGGAGCACAAAGAAGTGATTAGCTAGTCAAAAAGCGATCAACAGTTAAAAAAACAAAAAAGAAAAAAACAGAGTGATTGCTTCTTAGAGAAGGTACTGTGCGATTGAGGAAAACACATACACAAAAAGAATGACACTATTTTATTCATTGTTTGTTAAACATTGAATAACCCCTACACTTAGGGAAAAGCACCGTTGAATTAGGCAAAAAGCTCTGACAAGTAAGAAATATCAATTTTGACTAAAAATACTAAAAACATGTGGGTTTTTTTAAATCAGAATCTATTATAATTTATTACTCCCCCCCATCCCACTTTGTTTGTTGGAAAAAAAAGTAAAAAAAAATTAGAAACTGTATGTTTGGATTTATCATTTATATATAAAGGTTTTTCATTTATATGCTAAAATGTTGAAAATAAAAAATTATAGATTAATTGTTGAAAAGTGAATAGTGCAAATAATTTGGGGTAGATGGTGTACAATAATAGAGATGGGAGTGAACTATCTTAAACCTAAGAGGTAAAGAGGTAGGACTATAAACAAACAGAATGTTTAATGAACCGTTCAACTAAAGTTCATTTATGTTCATTTCTTAAACTAAATGAACGAACAAGAATACAATTTTTTTCTCATTTATTTAAATGAATGAATAAGAACAAGCATATGTTTATTCATTTATATTCACAAACAGTTTGATTATTATTTGTTTATGTTTATTCACTTGTTCGTTATTCATTTGTTTATTATATATACATATTCATTCATTTACATTTTTTTAAATCATTCACGAATATATCTTATACATTGTTCGTGAAATGCATTCATGTATAACTTTCATTTATGTAATCATGTTTGTTTGGTTCATTTACAACATTTTAAAAAGGGTTGATGTGCAAAACTTGGAGGATCTTAATTGTAATAAAACATGATTTTTTTATACCGTATTCAATAAATAGTATATTGCCTTGTACATTTAATATATGTATACAATTCGGTCATGAGACAATCTTTACTTACATGAATCAACAGCCTAAATTAGTGATCTGGCACACAATAGTCTCCATTATATATTATATACTTTGATTCATAGGCAAGCAAATGTTTCGCTTTTCCTCTGGAATCTTGTCAAATGTCAAAGCAAGCCCAAAATTATGTCCGTGATTCATTTCTTCTTAATTAGTTGGAAAGTAGGCATCAAAGCGATCAATTGAGTACAGATTAAGTAGCATAATAATTTTAACGCTTTTTTTTTCTTTGGGTGCATGGAAGTGGATGAGGTAGTCTTAGATCTCCTAAAAATAATAGTAATCATAAATGTTAATTACTAAGATGAAATTTTGGTTGTTTTTTTGAACAAATATTTTTATTTTCTCTTTCTTCTCAAATTTAGGGATAACTTGCATTTAAATCCTTAAACTATGTGTATATTGTTGTTAACAGAGATGAGCATTCAGTCAGCTCAATAATTATCAACCGATCATCGAATAACACAAAATCGGTATATTTTTATTTTTTAATTGTTGGGAAAAATTCCCCAATCACTCATCACATGCAGCAGAATAACAAACAAGAGGCAAACACATACAAATTTAATATGGTTCGGCTCTTAACTAGCCTACATCCAAAAATATAGAGATTACAGTGAAGGTATGTTGTTGGCACTTACACTGGCCTATAAATCACCTACAGACTACTGATAATTCAAATATCTTGCCCTCATACAATTATAAGATGTGAGAATCACAAAAGGCTTTTTGTCTTAACCTTTTCTAGCCTCTGGACCTTTCTTTTTTCTTGGAACTCTCACATATTGTCTCTTCATCACATTGGCTTTTTTTTTCATGCTCAAAACCTAACACAGGAAGCCTTTTTATAGGTCAAATACAAATTATAAATGTTAATTTTGTGGTCAAACATGTTGACTTTTTGTCAACTTTGACCACAATTTTCTACCTTACCACTCAATATTTTTGACTGATTCTTGCTTTGATCCTTCATTTTGTAGGTTGGAGAAGCAGACCATAGCATTGAAATGGCACCGGGACGAGCGGAATAAAAAACGGGAATGCGAAAGTCAACGAAAATTATAACTGTGAGGCCTAGGCCCCAGGAGCGAGGCCTAAGCGCCATAGTACAAAAGTTCTCTGCCTAAAAAACGCACCCTGGAGGCCGAGGCGCCACCTGAGGCCTAAGCCCTAGGCACCTACGAGTCTGGAGGTCTAGGCGCCCAGGCACCCCCTCCTGAGGCCTTGGCGCTAGTCACCCGGGAAAGTGGTCGCCTACCTTAAATTTGAACTCAAGCTTACTATTGGCCAAGGATTTCTATCCAAATGGTTTGGTGAGTGAAAGGGACACCTCCAAGAGTAGAAGAACCTGGAACCTAGCAAGAAGAACTCACTCTTCATTTTCATCTTCTCACGTTAGACTTAGGTTTTTCATCACCATTTCTTGCATTTTGTTCATCTCCCTTGAAAGCATTTATGGATTCTTACTTAGAGAAGGCTTGGAGCACTTGAAGACTTGTAGGAGCCTTCAGGAATCAAGCATCTAGAGTCTATTGGGTTCCTTCTTTCCTTCTTTTATCTTGTATTTAGACATGGATGCTCTTTTATGTATTTTCATGTTTATGTTTAGTTTGATTATGGAGTAGTTTTCTCTACACTTTCTATGGTTGTAGCTACTTGAATTGGTTATGTTGGTTGGATTAATGGCTATTTGACTTTGGTTTTTCCTTCATTGCTTGTTTACTCTTCTCCTTGAGTTTATTGTTGTGTTGATTGATCAAGCGCCCTAGTCAATTGCACTTTAGATTTCTTTTAAATTCTTGGAAAAGATTAAAAGGAATTGGAATTAGGAGAAGAGTGTAGTGGCCATGGGCTTGTTGGGAGACTAGTCTAGAACACTAGGTGAAGGTAAATTGCACTTGTAATGCCCCTCTTGAACTAGCAATTTGGATGGAAGTCCATTCTAGTGTAAGTTTGGGAGAGTGACCCTTTCACTTGGGAGAGTAAGGGCCCAATTAGTTAACTTCACCAACAAGTAGAAAAACCAAACTATTAGCCTTAATTCACCAGCTAACCAAGTCAAATAGTGAAAACCATAGGAAGTGTGTTTTGTTAATTCATTAGAAAACCCCTAATTTACATTGTGTTTGTTGTTCTTGTTTATTAATAATTTAAGTGGAGTTGCAAACTTAGTTATTTTCATAGTGAGTAAATCGTCAATTGTTGCTTGTTTAGCTAAAGTGAGTCTCAAGGTAGTGGTAATTAGCAAACAATGCAAATCAATCCTCATGGGAATGATATCTTATTTACCCTATCTACACACGTCCCGTGCGCTTGCAGATTAGGGTTGTAAAACTCACAATAACAAACCTAAACCATAACAAAATAGGAAACCTAAATCCTAAACAAATAGGAAAACTAAAACCAAATCCTAAACAAAATCAAAATCCTTAACATTTTTGAATTTGAGCCAACCAATCCAACAATCTCCATCTTGGCTCAAATTCTTCATCATGAATATAAACATCACTAACACCTGATTACGATCACAAAAATGAACACTATGAACATCACTAAAACACGAACATAACAACGAATGCAAACGATTATGAACAACATGAACAAAAATGAACAAAAATGACCACAAATAGAATATCACAAACATCAACATCACGGAAATCAACACATACAAGTAAAGTCTTCAATCTTCAAACTAGTACTGAGCTATTGGTACTATGCAGCAACCGTTGTCAAATATCTCTAGAACGATTTCTTAGAGCTTTACTAAACAATCTAAACACTCTACTACACCAAGCATTGAACTATACACTCCAGTACTCCACCATGCTATGAACACACTACAAGCTCCACCATGCCAAGAATACATCACAAGCTCTACCCTGCTAGGACCAAATTGTAACCTCTGATACCACTTACTGGGAAAATTTCCCAATCACTCATCACATGCAGTGGAATAACAAACACACACGAATTTAATGTGGTTCGGCCTTTAACTAGCCTACATCCATAGATGAGAGAAAACCACTCAAACAAAATATAGAAATGACAACAAAAGTATGTCCTTAGTGCTCACACTGACCTATGGATCATTTACACATTACTGATAATCTTAATATTTTACCCTCATACAATTACAAGATATGAAAATCACAAAAGACTTTTCGTCCTAACCCTATCTGGTCTAAGGACCTTTCTTCCCTCTTGGAACCATCACATCTTTCCTCTTCACCGTATTGGTTTTTTTCTCATGCTCAAAACCTAATATCAGAAGTATTTTTATAGGCCACATATAAACCCAAATTACAACAAACTAGGAAACCCAAATCCTAAACAAATAGGAAAACTAAAACTAAATCCTAAACAAAATCAAAATCATTAACCTTATTGAATTTGAGCCAACTAACCCAACATTAATCCTTGAAGCCAAATTAATCAAATTAACTATTACACTGAAATTGAAAAAATCAAAATAGAGTTTGATTGGTTCAGTATTTTCTCTAGTTATCAGTTTTAGAAAAAAAGGAAAAGAAACCAGGTGAGGATTTTCCACAATTAGTTTATATACCTAGCATTGCTACAAGGTTCCAAATGCAATTGAGTTTCCAGAAAGTATAAATATTTAAATTGTAATGAAAAATATTGCTTTAAAATATATTCCAATAAGACTTTCAAATTCAAAAATTTTAGAAAAATTACCTTCATTAGTAATACTTTCTGATTCAATGTCCAACATGGGGATTAGCAGGACATGAATAGAGCATGGTTTATGCCTTTTTGGAGGTGAACTTCTAGAGTTTGAGCATTCTTGTACTTGAAAAGGTTATCTGAATTGATGATCGATGCACTCTAATTTAAGTAGTGCAGAAAATTTGTTCATAAATTACTGATTCAACTTCACTAAATGTAGTAGTTCCATTAGGAGTCACCATGTTAGTTATGTCATGTAGGGGCATGTTTATCAATCGTGGGTTAGAAACAATAAAGTCATTTGGTGTATCATTGGTTCCCAAAAAGACAGAAGTATAAAGTGAGTTCCCAGGTGACAACTGATTTTCAGGTACAGATACTATCAAAGTATTGAGTCCTAAAACATTGACCCTATTTTGTGGACAACAATAGTGTCAAGGTGCTGTAGAAATCTAACTAGCCCTGTGCTTATAAAAAAAGAATATATGACCAACTTTTTTGTCTACAAGAAAATATAACATCTTGCCGGTACATTTGAGAATATGATTTTACGTTTGGAAGATTCATTTTCAACTCTGATATGTTGCAGACTTTTGTTCTTGTTCTACAAATGTCACAAGTGAGAAATCAGAGTAGTGCTCACCTAGAGAATTGTAGAAATGCATCCCCATACCAAGTTGATTTGTTTTTCTTGTTGCGAAATTGTAAAGAAAACATCCCCATTGTACATCTATTTATATTACATGAACTCATCAATATTTATGGTTATTTTTGCCTGATTTCTTATAATGCGTTTGTAAACTCACATTAACGCATTATGCGTGACAAATTTGCCACAAGGCAGAAAATATGCTTCCTAAATATATAGAAGAAAGTCAGGTGGCACTTTATTACAATCAATAAATAGTTAGTTAGTATAGAGGGGGAAGAATGGTATAGATTGACAAAAATAATTGTACAAATTTTCTTTTCTAACGGACCTTGCCCTATGTTGGATGATTGTTTCCTCCATCAAGTGAAAAGATAGTACAACCCTCTAGGCAGGGACATAATAGGTAAAGTAGCAGTGAAAATGCATAAAACTTGTCTTATCTGAAACTATCTACTATGTGTCAGTTTATTGATTATTCTGTTAAGTAAAAAGCTCATAAGACGTTTAAATGTATCTTGTTTTTATAATATATATTAGATGAGAGAGACGAGAGGGGAACAGCTTTTGAGAAGGAAATTAGTGGGCAGTGACTGAAGGAAAAGGCAAAATAAATGGGTAAAATCCACCGGGGGTCACCTAGCTTATTTTTTTGTCCTAAACGGGTACCTTACCTTCAAATTGTCCTACCGAGGTACCTTATCTTCAAATTGTCCTACTGAGGTACCTTACCTCTTATCGCGTGTCCTGTTTGGGTACTTTCCGTTGATTCTGTCGTTAAGTCTCACGGAAATTGCTGACGTGGTATTAATTAATGCTACAATAAACTTAAAATAATAACTTTGGACCCTAAACTTTTCTAATCACTAATTCTAACCCTTAAACTTCCACCAAAATCATTTTAGCCACCGTCAACCTCTTCCTCTGTCGCCCACCATCCCAGCCGCCCTCGACCTCTACGTTGTCCTCCCCGTCCTCCGTAGTATCCTCCGATTTGTCCTCCGCAGCTTTCGATTCATCCTCTGCAGTGTCTTCCCCGTCCTCCGATTCATCCTCATTGTCCTCCCTTTGCCGTCGCCCCCAACATCTCCCTTCGCCGCCCCCCGATCTCTCCCTCCGCCGCGCTCTACCTCTCTCTCTGCCACCACAAATCAGATTATCATGCGTTTGGCTTGAGCTTCGTGACGAGGAGTTAGAGGAACGAGAGGAGCGACTAAAGCTTGGCCTTGATGGCAGCCGACGCCAACAGACGATGGCCAGCTGCTCGCGAAGCTTCAATTGTTCGCTTCTCATCATTTCATATTCATCGGAGGGGAAAACCCATCCCCACACACGCACGTACGCATGCCGCTGGAGTATGTCCTCTATGCCTCCGTCTCCCTATTCTCCTCTCCTTTCTGTCTCTCTCCCTCCTCTCCTCTCATCTCTGCCTCTCTCTCCACCACAAATCGAGATATAAGCAATCAAATTGCGCTTGGAATCTCACCCGTATCGAATCACGCATAGAATTTTGTGAAAATCGAATCGAGCCTGGAATTGAATTGTGCCTGGAATCGAATCGGTCCTATAATCAGCCTGGGAAGCGCGCCAGAGTTCTGCTTGGAATCGTGCCTGGAACATGCAGCGAAAAATGAGATCGAGTGAGGATGAGGATGAGCAGACCCAATCACCGACGAAGTTGAATCGTTCAGTCTCCCTCTTCAACGTGAATCCTTTGCAAATCTGTCATCCCCGTCCTCCGCAGTATCCTTCGATTTGTCCTCCGTAGCTTTCGATTCGAGGACTGCGAGGGCTGGATGCGGCGATGACGTGGGAGCTTCCGGCTGCGCACGGGCGATTGGGCGGCTAGGAGCCGCCGGCTGCGCACGGGAGGCTGGGCAGCTGGCGGTGCCTGGAGGCGACGAACGGCGCGACGGAAGACGAAGCGCCAAGGGAAGAGGGAGATGATGAAAAGGCTTTTGTCGTTAGGTTTAGGTGGATCCAACAAAAAATAGTGATTTAGGTGTTAGATCTGTAAATTTTAGGGTTAGAATTAGTGATTAGAAAAGTTTAGGGTCCAAAGTTATTATTTTAAGTTTATTGTAGCATTAATTAATGCCACGTCAGCAATTTCCGTGAGACTTAACGACGGAATCAACGGAAAGTACCCAAACAGGACACGCGATAAGAGGTAAGGTATCTCGATAGGACAATTTGAAGGTAAGGTACCCGTTTAGGACAAAAAAATAAGCTAGGTGACCCCCGGTGGATTTTACCCCAAAATAAATTGTTAATATATCTAGGAAAAAATTACAATAATTTACATATCTATGAATTCAATTCGGTTTCTTTTGTCTCTTTTAGTTTCCATTTTAGGGTCCGAGGATTAAACTAAAAACCGAATATTAATTTCAGTTTCAGGCCAAACATAACCAATTAACCAAAAATCCAATCCATTTTATCTAATATCAATCAGTAAATTGGGTTTAATTTCGGGTTTTCTTTTTCTGAATAGTACTCATCCATAGTTATTAATATATACTCAAATTCAATAATATTGTGTAATTTCTTGAGCACGAGTAATAAGGTGTTTGGACATGCTAATAATCTCTTGCAAAGGAGTAGGGTGAACTTAGATTTCCTATAATATATGGTTTCAGATATATAGTCGTTAATTAATATCAATTATAAATATTCCTCCTCCAATTAATCTTTTTTGTAACTTTGATCTAATCAAAGCTTTGTGCAATGGTCACGGCTCTAATGATGTTTCCTTGATTTAAGGCAACATAGTATAGAGACGTTTCTGACTCCATGTAATTGTGGTCTAAAACCCCTATTGCTCTAACTTTCCTTCATGGAACAGCGTTATTAGACACTGGTAATTTCTTAACAATACGTAATCATGTATGCATATTAAGGAAGAATCCAAGAACTCCTGTCATCACCTTGAATGAAAAGTTCAAACCCCACAGGGATAGAATTTCAAAAGAATTATTTGTCCAAGATAGCATTTGTTTCCGAGAAACTGACACTTACATGATATTTGCCATAATCTATAGTTTTTCTTATTTATTTTTTAAAATTTATATTTTGTCATTGTTTCTTTTACACTGTCTGATAACAACTTCTAAAATTTTAATTTAATCTGTACGATAGTCATCTTCTAGTAATTTTAATTTCTCCAATATTTTTTTGTAGTTAATAGACATAAGGTCAGTTAGTTGTGAAAAAAATGTGAAAAATCTTAAAATTATTGGAACATGATTATTAGGCAGTTTAAATTAAGGTTTCAGAAATTATTGTCCGATATTATAAAAGAAATAGAAGGTAAAGTGTAGGTTTCTGAAAATAAAAAAGACAAAGTGTAGGTTAAACTAAACTACAGAAAATTTTGGTAAGTTTTCCTTTGTTTTATCATGAGCGCTTTTGCCGGTGGTTAAGGAATGAGGGAATCTGAATTTTACCATTTTCTTTTTAATGCTGTATATGTTAGTTTGGTGGCCTTTTAGGTTTTAAAAAAACACATGCATCCCTTTTACCTTAGATATCTATGTTCTTCGTACAAATTCATGATTCTAAGCAAAAACAAATATATATATATATATTTGTTTTTTATGCTGGTGGAGTAACTTTCAATCGTCAGATGAAGAGTAATTACCATCGGACATTGAGGTGGATTTTTTTATAAAAAATAAATATTTTTCTATATATATAAGAATATAAATTAAACCCAAAAGTTTATATTTAAGGTATTGGGACATATTTCGTTTGGAGCTTCGCACGTTAATAAGTTGGAAATTTTTTGTGCGTGAAGCAATAAGTGAGATTGCGTGTAAGGCATGCCATGAGGCGCTATTTTCTTCTTCCATGTAGAAGTAGGTTTGTCGACCCACGTGTGCGAGTGGATAATATATAATGAGGCATCGAACATTAATGGCTTCAATTAACACAACAAAAACTAAGTAACCGGCACTTTTATTAGCCTCAGTGCTTGAAGGGAAGGGAACAGCTCTAAATTACAGGGGAAAAAGGAAGAAGAAGAAGAAGAAGCATGGATGAAGCACTGCTGGGGAGGCCTGATCAAGCTCAAGATGGATCAGCAAAGCCTAGCATGAACGGGAGGGAGGAGCTCGGCGGCGGCTTTCCGGCGAAGGGCTCCTCCTTCACGGCCCCCGTCGTTCTCAGCACCATGGTTGCTTCCCTTGGCTTCATGTGTTATGGCTTTGTCGTAAGTTGCCATATTTTTATTATTCATATCTATTTTGACGACGCCATGTAAATAATTTTCCTGAGAAATTTTATCTATGTCTAAGATCCCTCTGTTATAAATATATAACTTTTTTTTGTTCTTTATCGTTTTTTAGTTAAAATTTTCATTCCCTTCCAAAATTTTAATTTTAAAGTACAACATAGGGGGTGTATAATGATGGTCATTTTTTTGGTAAGAATCATGGGGGGCTCTTGAATAGTTGGTCGGTTGTTTGTTTGTTTTTTTCTTTCCTTTTTATATTAAAAAATAAAACAAATCTTATTATATATGCAGTCTACTTCACACTTTATCGCATCTTTACCTAGACCTTCCAACCGGCTCTGCTCCAAATGGAGGAAACATAATTAAAGCTTCAGTCATTTTCTGAAATAAGTTATTAGTAATTATTTTAGCATGTAGTGACTATTTGCTCAATTTGTATATCAATTCAAATTTTATATTTAAAAAAATTTAAAAAATATTTTTAAGTTGTCTTGTGAAAAAGGTTATATTTTTCTATTAATTTTTCTTTTGGTTGGATGCGGAAAAAATCATAAATAATTAACTAATTTATAGCAAAATTACGCTATGTGAGGATTATTAACTAAATAAAGTATCAATTTTTAAATAACAGAAATTTTAAATAAATAAACTAACTAATTTCTAGAGAAAATTATTCGATTGATTATTACTAACTAAATAAAGTATTAATTTTAAATAAAAAATCAGTAAAAAAAAGAGTAATAAATTATTTTTCATGAAAAAAATTACATGGCTGTAAATTGTAACTTATAAGTTACTCATTCTATTTCACCATTTTTTATCAAAATTTAATTTAAATATTTTTATTTTAATTTGTATTACAAAATTTTTAAAAAAAATATATTTAAAAACTATAATTTTTATGATACCATTTTCATATAAAAAACTTATATTTTTATAAAAAAAATTATAAAAAAATAAAATTACACATTAATTACTGTGAAGAGTGAAAAAAAGAAAAAATTTGAGCGACGGAGGGGGGCATCAGTTAGTCCGTCCCTTATTCACGTCTGTTCCCTATTGTCCGGTGGGAGCCCCACTTGTCCGACCCCATCCCGCTGCGTGGTCACTTCTCCAACCTCCACATTTCCCTCTGCTGGCTTCTGCTACCGTTTACAGTGCATGAATGATACCAAAATTCACCCTACTTTTTTTGTAATCTATAATACATTAATTACATGCGTTTATAACTTAATTGTAGGAAAACTGTGACTAAAGCGTAACCAATATGTATTGTAATATGCATAACTTACAGTTATTTTTCATATTTATTAAATCATATAGTTTGTTAGAGATTAAGAAAGTTAACAGTCAGTTTATTTATTGGCTACAAACTCACGTTAACACATTTTTCTGACCCTTGGGCTGCGTGTATGTGGGCTTGACTGATAGCTCTCGCAAAATCAATCCCTATTTTCATTGGTATTATAATTTGCCATTACTCTTAGTCCTCACTCTTTTAAAGTCACCATCGATGAGAGAAGATAAGGCAGGAGTTAGCTCTCAATTCTTCCATCCTATGAATGTTCTCCTGTTCCAGTTACCTTGTGTCGGAGGCCAGTTGCTCTGATTATAAGAATGCTGCCCAGTGTTGAAAGCCAGTCACTCTGATTTGTTCAGGATTGCTTTGGATTAGCAATTGATTTGCAGCGATGGGGGCGTGATGAACTTCAAGGGTGATTTCATTATTGTTTGAGTCGGGTTTTGGGTGTGACTTGACCTGAAACACGAAAATGCGTTAATTAGAACCTAATTGTTTAGTTAAACGATCTAGGGCTAAAAAAATGTGTTGATTTTGTAGTTTTTTCTTAACTTTTTACATAAGAAAGTTAAAAACAATAAATATTGAAATAATAATTTAAAGGTAGTACGGTAAAATAATTTATTAAATATAAAAATATTGTAAAAATTTAAAATTACTTAAAATAAGATATATTATAATAATTTTGAGATGGGGAGTATTTTATTCGTATAACTCAATCATAGAATGTAATTTCATCATTAAATTAAGAATGAATACGCTTTGACCTATGATTTTGAATTATTAAGTTGTAAAAGCTGTTTTAAGCTGTGGGCCTGTGGCGAGTGATTTAGCACCAACCCATAGCCTTGCCGGCATGGCCCAAATAATTTGAGAGGTGGCTGTGGCTCAATAATGCTGAATCAACATCCGATGTGGCAGAGAAGCCACGTCATCGTCCACAACCGAAATGTTGCTCCTATTCGTCAATTATTCCTCTTTTCATCTCCGGCACCATCGCCTTCTACTCCTCCGTCGCCGAGCCTGAGATTAAAATAATTTCAGAAACATTTCGACTTTCACCATGTCGGAATGGCTCGTACTTGTCGGCGGGGCTCTGTTTTGGCTACCATCCTGTTGCTCATTAGCTGACATCTTTAATGGAAACGGTAAAGCTATACCAAAATCCCTCCCAGCGAATAGACTAACAATTTATGCTTAATGCATTAAAAGTTTTCGGTTTTTTGAATGGAAGATTTGTGCCTGCAAGTTTTCTGTGCGTAATAAAGAATGCCGTTTCCTCGACTTAAATTGAAAATGTTGTTTAATTGTTGCAATTGTTTGTACTTGCTTATATCCAGGTTGGTTATTCATCACCTGCTGAATCTGGGATCATGGAAGATTTGGGCCTTTCTTTAGCAGCAGTTAGTACCAAGCCAATCGCTCTATCTCTTAACACGCTCTTCTTTCTTCTCTTGCTAATTTCTATGAGCAAAATCATATTTATGGATTGTGCAGTACTCAGTTTTTGGTTCCATATTGACCATCGGTGGGATGATTGGAGCAGTTATGTCCGGGACAATTGCAGATTTTGTTGGCAGAAGAGCTGTAAGTTCCACTTACAGAAGACGGACATGTCCTTTAGTGGTTTCTTAAATATGGAACCAAGTGTTTGGCAGCTTATTGCGGGTGATTGATTTACCAGTTCATCTCTGGAGTCTGAAAGCTGACATCTTTTTCTTCCCCCTTCCTGCAGGCAATGTGGTTTGCACAAGTATTCTGTAGCATCGGATGGCTTGCCATAGCACTCGCAAAGGTCGGTCATTCATTGTTTCTTCTTCTTTTCACTTATAGCTACAACTACTGGCTCTTTAGGGTAGGCTTTGGATCAAAAGGTCTTGTATTCAAGTGCCGCCACTTAATGGGGTTGAGTGTTGATATGTCTGACATCGTTCCTATCTATTTGTTACAAGTCATTGTTTCCTTGTGAGTCTTCATTCTGTCAAATATAAGAATATTTCTCGGTTCAGAACCTTTCTCTATGATGACATTCTTCACATATATTTTCCTTGTATTTCAATCATCAGTGCATATGTTGAGCACTAACGTCCCAAAAAGTTCAATTGGCAAGAAGATTACAATGGTTTGATACTTTGTTAATGCCAAGTTTAGGATGCATGGTGGCTGGATATTGGGAGGCTGATAATGGGATTCGGAGTTGGCATTATCACCTACACGGTATTCAAACTTAACTAACAGCATGTTTACTTGACCACGTTACAACTGCATTGCAGTTTCTATGTAGTTCATTGCAACATTATGCAATAGAGTCGAGTAAACTTCGACTACTCTTCTGTTTCATCTTTAGATTGGTTTGTAAGTGTCTTTGTGACAGAACCTGCATGTATACCACAAACAGGTGCCCGTCTACATAGCGGAAGTAACTCCTAAACATTCAAGGGGAAGCTTTAACTCAGCAAGTCAAGTAATGGAATTCTATTTCTGACACATCTAATTGGCTAAAGTAATTGTTCGCTAATGTTGTTTCCATGCTTCTCTGTTTGGTGATGAAGTTAATGTCAACCATAGGATTTGCATTGGCTTACTTCATTGGACCCATCATTTCTTGGCGCACTTTAGCCATGCTCAGTAACTGCTTTGCTCTCTATTTCAATGGATTATCCAGACTCAATAGGTAATGATATTGATCAATTTTTTTTTTCTCTTTTTTCGTGTGTTTCTGCACACGCTTGCTTGTGTGTGCTTTCACCTTTCAGGTGCTATTCCAGGTGTTGCACAGCTACTATGCTTGTTTCTTCTTCCAGAATCTCCTAGATGGTTGGTAAGTCTATTACTCTGCTCTAAATCTGCTTAATGAGTATTTCCCTTGATGGATTCTCTTGTTGCTGCCAAACCTAGGGAAACATTGTTTTGTTCAATGTTGAATTAATATTCCAATTGTTTTGCTAAATGCTTAACAAATTTCTAGCATATTTTCAGATGCGTATTGGTCGAGAAAAAGACTTTGAAGCATCTCTGCAGTGTCTTAGAGGCAAGGATACTGATGTTTCTGTAGAAGCAGCTGATATTAGGGTAGCTTTCCACCTTCTTTATATTTGCACTTGAAAAAGGGAGACAGAAAAAAAAGGTCTTCATAAAAGAAATAATACAAGTTCCAATTGCCGTATAGGATTACATGCAAATCTTTCAGCAACAACCACAAGCTAAAATCCTGGACTTGTTTGATAAAAGATACACCAGAGCACTGACAGTAAGCTCATGACTTTCAGCAACTATATACTTCATTAGCTACTGATTGTATTTTATGACTTGCTAAACTCTTATTCTAATGAATGCTAAAACCGGTTTAGGTCGGAGTTGGGTTAATGGTACTTCAGCAATTCTGTGGAGGCAGTGCAATGGCATACTATGGTAGCTGGTAAGAGTAGCACCTGTAACCCTTAAATATGGATTTTTCAGGGAAAAGGAGTGATCAAGTCTTGGTATGCAACAGGTTTTTCGAGCAGCATTGCGATGCAAGTATTGGCTATCATACAGGTAGCTGAATGTTCTGAGCAAAATTTTCTCCAGTCATTTCCTCAATTGACAGAGCCATACTTGTTTATGCATTATGCAGATTCCGGTTAATGTTCTAGGCCTATTGTTGATGGACAAGTTTGGCAGGCGACCACTGCTTCTAGTGTCCTCTGCTGGAATTTGCTTTTCCTGCTTTATGGTAGGAATTTCATTCTGTCTTCAGGTAATACAAGTAAAAACTAAGAATTTCTCATCTCTTCTCATCATTTTCCGTTCTTTGTTTTGCCCTTCTTTTTCTTGCTATAGCCCAATTCCAAATTTTGTGATCAGGAAATACCCCAGCTGAAGAAGTTCACTCCCATTCTGGCACTTGCTGGCATATTGGTACTTTGGCTGGCCTGACAAAAGGCTTTCATGTGCTGTTTAAACTTCCTAGCAACAATACAACTAAACCATCTGATCGATGCTGCTAACAGGTTTATTCAACAGCTTTCTCAGTAGGCATGTCTGGAATACCATGGATTATAATGTCCGAGGTATATAGAAAAGTAACTTCAATGTTCGAAATTCAAAACATGAGCTCATCTTATAATGGAGGATCTTTGTCTTCAGATATTCCCTATGAACGTGAAGGCTGCGGCGGGAAGCCTAGTAACTCTAGTGAAGTGGTCTTGTGCTGGAATAACAACGTATGCTTTCAATTTTATGATGGAATGGAGCTTGCCAGGTGATACTTCTACTCCTGTCCCTTTATCTCATGCCCACTTGCTAGCTCGTAACTGCATGTGCTCGCGCGTGCGCAAAAACGCGCAATTTTTGTAACGCTTGCCTTGAGCTTGTGTACTTGGACAGGAACTTTTTTCATATTTTCTGGGGCTGGAGCTTCGGCTGTACTGTTTGTGGCCAAGGTGGTGCCAGAGACAAAGGGGAAGACATTGGAGGAAATACAATCACTTCTGATTCTGCAATGAAAAGAATGCTTAGTGAATTAGTCTACTACCTAATAGTTCTAGAGATCTTTAGTGCCATGATTTTGTGATCAGCAAGCAGCTGTAGAATTATATTATGCAAGGATCATAATACGGTGACAGTTCATAGATATGATGGTCTGATTTGGGCCGTCCATTCTGTGGGTTTCACGGAAACGGACTACCCAGATTGGGCCATCGCGCCTGTTAGCGGTAGCAATAGGTTTTTAATTATGCAATTGGGTATTGGTGAAAGATGTACCTTAAACTTTTTCTATTGACTTCTTGAGCCCCCTTAGGTTGCATTTAGATGCAAAAGGCCCTCAATTTTTGATATCATGATTTCGTACTTACCTGACAGCAATTTTTTGGTTAACTGCCAATAGTCCATTAGGCTTCTTCATGCGTTAGTTCTTTCCCCTGTCTGGCCCATGAGCCGGATAGTGGTTTGGGTATCCAATTTCCCTTTTTTTTTTCTTTGTTCTTTTTTCCATTTCCACTTGAATACTAAAATATTATAATTACAAAAAAAAAATTATAAACTATTAAAAAAATGCTACATGCACACAAAAAATCGTATAAGATGGCAAACGGTTACTGTATAATTTAAATTTGAGTAGGTCATATGTACACACGATTCAACATCCAATATATATTTTTAATTTTTTTTGATTTGCAAGAACCATACCTTCATTCAGTTAAAAAAATGCGCGTGAACAGCCTGAACATATTGGGATAGCAAAGACTAACAAAAGCAGTATACGCACATGATCGATGTCCACCAAGTAGTCTTTTTGGAGTTTTAACCGGATGTCCTCTAACACAATTATCAAATTCAACTCCACTAGAGATTTGGCAAGTTCACAATCCTCCAAAGCTTTAAATTTAAGACGAAACCCTTGAGTGGAAAAATTTGTACGTGAAATTTTCTGTGACTGCTCTACAGAGTTCTAAACTTTATGTACATTTATACAATTAAGCTATGGTTTCAATATGCATGAGCCCAATGAGATCTCCTACTAATGGTCAGATTAATCCTTTTAATAATTTGACAACTGCAATCACATCTCAATAATCAGGTGAATGTTCAATTCTTTCCAAAAGAATCGAGACTACTTAGAGATCTTTCCATTTTATATATTATTCCATTTATCAGCTAATATTCATATAAATTCTAGCAATCTAGATTCAATTAGCTTCAATTAAATTGTACCATATATTCCAAATTTATATGTGCATCTCATATATATTTTGGATATAAATCAATTTAGAAATCTCTTATACACACACACACACACACATAAGATAATATCTATGAAAACACATTTCTAAATTGGTCAATCGGACTTGTTCATTCAAAATCTATGATGCATATTAAATAGTATCTCCTACATTAGGAGTGTTAAAGTCCTTATTAAGTGGCTATGTATATTTACATACTAATTATATGATCCAACATGACCAAGTATAATTCCCTATTGGACATCATTGATTGACATGTTAAAATCACATAACTTATAAACAATATAGTACATCATTCTCAAGTGGTTGTATCAATATAACATTTACTCTAACCTTGACAGTTTAAGGTCTAAGAGGATACCCGGACATGTTCAATGTTTGTTATACCCGGACATGTTCAATGTTTGTCGTCACAAACATTCATATTTTACTAACTGCTTGTTCGGCATATATTAATGCAAATCCATTAATCTGTTTTAGTTGAGTTGGCTGAAGAATTTGTACGAGTCCCACTATTTTCTTCTTCTGATAGCTCCAAAATTGAAAAAAATTAAATCTTTCTAGCCATTATTTTGATGCCCACTTGCCTTTACAGACTCCACCCACCAACTTTTTCTACCTCAACTCATCTTTTCATTTCGTGCACAATCCGGTTGTCATGACTCTTCCTTCCCTTTCTCCATCACACATTCTGTGCCCATGTTAGAAGTTGTGTGGTTCATGACGAATCGACGGGTTTAGTACCAATTTTGCTGTCTAAGTGTCACCCTGGTCGTTAGTTTGCGGGACAGCTCGTCGTGCGACCGTTGTTCCGCTCACCATTGTACACCACCGCCTCGTGTTCAAATCGTCTTTCGCAGCTCTGCGACTTGCAGAGAAATCTATTCCATCTTGTTCATGTTAACGGTAGCTCAGCGGACCTTCAAAAGAGGCTGATGGTGGTGTGAGAAAAGGGGAATCTGTTGAGTAAAAGGGGGGGAGGGGGTTGACTGACACATGAGTAGATAAAGTCAGGGTATATTGGTTATTATGGCTAACTTTGGGGGCAATAATAAAGCAGGCCCATTCTCCAATCTACCAGCTCAGCCATAACACATTAATAAGAGAGGGTTAATCCTAAACGAACTGGCTTAAGAGTCTTTACTTTGGTGATTTGAAACCTTTCACCCGCCTTATCACATATAATAGTATCCACGCGAAAATCTTTTGCAAACACATTGTCCTATTATATTCACAGATTTTGAACTATTTTAATTAACATAAAGATGGATTAAGTTTTCCATTGATAATCAACATTATCAATTTAATCTGTGTCAAATATGATTCTTATGACAAAATATGACAATATTAAAATACACATATGAAGAAGAAAACCATTTTATTGAATTAAATAAAATCAAAGTAACAAAAGTTCAATTGACTTGTAGTGCACACAAGTATTTCAATCTCCCAATTGCACTTAATCCCATTTTCTTTACATGTTTCTCAAACACCTTCAACAGTAAATGTTTTTTTTTTAATGGGTCTACCATATTTCCCACTAACACTACTTTGGTGATATTGATATCAGCTTTTGGCAATCTTTTTTACCAAGTGATATATATATGTTGGATTTGTTCTAAAGAAAACTTTAATTTTGATGATGACAAGTGATGTGTGTTAATATTTTTAATCTCACTTCTTTGGTCAAAATGAGGTTAATTGAACTTATGCTTAATTTCCAAGTGTGTCAAGTATTTTCTCAAAAAATATGTTTTAAGAGTATTGAGGAAAAATTGCCTTTGAAAAGAAACTAGTAGGTTATTAACTTAGGTTAATGTTTGAATCAAGTTTGATTTCCAAATGACAAGTGTTTTTGAGTTGTTTCAAGTTTAATCCATTAAAGTCACAGTTTAACAGGTATTTCTTTCACTCAAGTTTAACTTGCTCCCAAGTTTATACTTTAATACGTTAAACTGGTTTAATTCAAAGTTTGAGTCTCCTGTGAGTTTTCAAAAAATATCAGTTAACGCATTAAAATTTGGTTTTAACCCGTTAAGTCGAAGCCTGAAGGCTTCCTTTCAAATGCTTCAAGTGGCGTGTTTTTCAGCAAAAAATTCAAATAAAACGGGAACGAATCAGAAGATGCCACCTATACATCCTTGCAGCGCATTAAATGACTTGTCCCAGCTGCGTTTGACCGTTAGAGGGAGAAATGGAGTTTAACCCGTTAAACTCGGAACTTAATGCGAAATCTGGGAACTCGGCATTTTTGTGTGAAAAACAAAGCAAACGGTCACCAGTTTTTAAGGAACCTTTTCAGGCGTTTCCAGTAGGGTTTCAATGGTCTAATAGCTTCCTAAAGAGTATATTTACACTAAGATACATGTTGTAAACTTCACTTGGCAACTAGAAGAAAGAATCCTTCATCAAAGAGCTTAAACTAGAAAAATTGCCAAGAACTTGTGCTTGTGCTTTCATTGGCTTATCTAGCATTGAGTGTTTCCTTAGTTCTTACCTTGTAACCACGAATTGTTGAGCTTGTCTTGAGTGGTTGAGTGATTTCCTTGTAAGGGAAAGGGAGTTAGAAGGGTTTCTAGTTAGCTTTTGGCAAAACTAGTGAGAGGTGAAGGTAGAAGAAACTACCAAAGGGTTATGTGTCCTTGTAGGCTATTGTGTATTATTCTGTTTCATAGTAGAGAAGAAAACTCTCAAGTGAGCTTGAGGAGAGGAGTAGGCTCTCAAGAGGAGAGTTTGAACCTCTATAAAAATTCTCTTGTCCAAGCTTCTTCTTCTCTCTATATACTTGAGCTTTGGTGAATGTTTTATGCAACTTATTTGGTTGAACTTGTTTGTTTTCAAAAATACTTCAAAGGTAGCTTTCAAAGCAAATTCTAGGTAGATTGTGGCAGTCATTTTCTGAGTAAAATAGAGTTAATCATTGTTCCTTAAATTAAATTTGAGTTTGGGGGTTTAAGAATTCATTTGTGCTTTATTTTTGGAACTCAACCAATTCACCCTCCTCTTGGTTGCATTTGGGCCAACAATATATATTTTTTTGTGTATGTTTTGTTCTTTGGCGGCCTCTTGGCTTTCTTACTTGATCCATAACCCCACTATTATCAAAATACAAAGTGATGGGAGATTCAACTGTAAAGATCACTCCAGATTTAGTCACAAAACTTCTTGATTCATACCACCTCATATGCTACATCACAAGTTGTAGCATACTCTACCTTTATGGTGGAGTCAGCTACAGTGCTTTGTTTATAACTCCTCCAACTAATTAAAAGGTCCACAATTTAAAGCATAAAAATATCTAGATGTAAACTTTCCATTATCTAGAATCGGCCGGAAATCATAATCAATGCATCTCTTAACTTCCATATAATCATCACTATAAATTAAATAATAATGTTTAATTAGTCCTATTAGGATATTTTAAAATGTGTTTAAGAGCAACCCAATGAGTAAAATGTCATCAACATAAAAAAAAAACAAGAAAAGTTATAGCATTCCCTTGTATTTTCTTTTAAAGACTAGCTACATCTGGATTTTGAGAAAAACCAAACTCTTTGATAGTTTTATGAAATTAGATGTTCTAGTTTCTCAAAGCTTGTTTTAATCCACAAATAGATTGATTTAGCTTACACTTTTTATGTTCCTTGCTTCTGGATACAAATTTAACATACTAGTCCACATAAATATCTTCTTCAAAATATCCATTTAAGAAGCCTGTCTTTATGTCCATCTGCCATATCTTATAATGATAATATGCAACTATCGCTAAGAGAATTTTAATGGATCTTAGCATTCCAACTGGATAAAAATTTAGTCATACTCAATTCCTCTTTTTAATTATGACCTTTTGCAACCAGTCTCATTTTGAAGGTTTTGACTTTCCTGTTAGGTTCTTTCTTTCTTTTATAGACCTATTTGCAACCAATTGTCTAAATATTAAAGGTTGGTTCTACTAGACTCCAAACCAGATTACTATGCATGGAATCCATTTTAGATTTCATAACATTGATCCATCTGTCTTAGTCAACATCCAACATGTAGGCTCTTCATAAGCATAGAGATCAACCTTGTTTTCTTTTGAAATCATCAAGATTGTTTCATTTAAAAAGTCAATTTTTGTGAAGGCTGAATAATCCTACAACTCTACAAATAGGGTTAGTCGGATTGATAGTAGGAATGCCATTCCTAACATGAACTGAAGATTCAACTAGAAAAGATGTATTCAGTACTTCTCTAGGAACAATCTTATTATTCTTGTTAAATTTAATCACAAAATCATCTTGCATTAATTTCTACTTGTGAACACTTTTTCTTCATTCGGGTTGTAGAAACAATAACATAGTCTCTCTAGGATAGCCTACAAATAAACACTTATCTATAATTGATTCCAACTTATTAACCTTTTGCTTCTTCACATGCAAGGACAAGCCTATATTTTCAAGTGTCTTACACTTGGCTTTTTTGGCAACACGTAGCTTATACGGAGTTTCACTTGCATGAAGCACTTGTTTTAGCCAATAAAGCACTTGTTGCCAGACCTAATCATTGGAACAACTACATGTAAAGATGTTTGTTATTTCAAGTCTTTCATGTTTACAAAGGGAAATGAGGGTCTAGCAATCCATCATTGTAGCCGGCTAATCTAAGCCTTCTAAAAGTAATGAAGCTCCATAAATTGCAATGCGTATCATCATAATTGATAGTGAGATTAATACGTCAAAATGATAAATTGTCAAAGCATCCCTTACTCTATCAACTTTTATTGTGTACAGAGGGCTCCAATTTGAACCAGCCTACTTGGTTTCATTTGGTTCTGTCCTATTTTATTTGCCCTCCTCCATTTTTGTTAAAGGAAAAATTACAAAAAATTCCATTGTAGTTTAATCTAACCTACACTTTATCCCATCTATTTTTTAAAACATATACTTTAGTTCCTACTTTTTCACATTGTCCAACATCAATTTTGAAATCTTAATTTAAAATATCTCATAATTATGTTTTGAGTAATTTTAAAATTTTTAATATTTTTTTATAATTAAATGATATTTAAAAAACACTGATTTACATTTATAGGAAGAAAAATACATTTATAAATAAGAAAAAAAAAATAATTTAAAATGTGTATTAGTTGTAAAAAATGTTTAAAAGATTGAAATTACTAAAAGATTGCTCTCGTATAGTTTAAATTATAATTTAAAAATTTAATGTCAGACAATATAAAAAAAAAAGAAAGAAAGAGGCAAAGTATAAATTTTAAAAAATAAATAAGTAAAATATACGTTATAGCCCAAATCGTAAGGTTACTATAAGTTTTCCTTTGCTAAAAGATTTTCCTTTCCCTTATAATAGCTATAGCATCTTCTTCACACGAACATTCTTTAGAAGCCAATCTAGTCATTAATAACCCAAACCAAACTATCACATCTAATGGATGAGCTTATAATTGTTATATTTATTTCTCTCATATCTAGCTTGTTTTAATGTGTTTTGAACCTTAAAGATTTATTTTGAGTATGTTTTATAGCTTAGAGCATATTTAGACTCAATTGATTAAAAGTGAATTTAATTTTCAATTTTACAAGCTTTAATGGTTATGTTTTTTTTAGGATTTTGATAGGTTGACGATGTTCCAATAAAAAAAAAAGATCAAAATGCAGTGATTTTTTATTTATTGAAAAACTAACATCAAGAGCTATAAGTCATATGAATACCTTGAAACCTAATTTGCACGTTATGGGGTTCAAACTTAGCTTCAAATTCTCAACTTGCACACCATCTTTGGTTCAAAAGAAGTTATGGTATTTTGGACATAGACTTGGTTGTAAATGTCCATTTTATGTGATTTAGGTGTCATTTTAAAGCTAAGAAATAGCTCTATAGCTTTCATGCTGTGAGTTTTAAGAGATAATGGCTATATTAAGGTCAAATTTTAGCTCAAAGTTGCTGTTGATATTCTAGAATGTTTCTTGGCTCATAACTCTAAAACCACGTTTGACATGGATTAATTTAGAAGGCTTCTAAACCATGTGGCTGAAAATTCTAGCTTAAAGACACCATTCTCTTGATTATATTAAGACATTCTAGTTATTTTTAATCTTTTATATTTATGTGGGGTTATTTTAAAATACTATGAAGAGTTTGAGGAGTTTTCATTATGTTTCTCCTTTAGGTTAGATTTTTATTCATGTATTTAGGTGTTATTTTGAAGCTAAGAAAGAGCTTTACAACTTTTATGCTTTGAGTTTTGAGAGATAATGGCTGTATCAAAGTCAAATTTTAGCTCAAAGTTGCTGCTGATGTTCTGGAACGTTTTCTTGGTTTACAACTATGAAATCACTTTTGGCGTGGATTAATTTAGAAGGCTTCCAAATCATGTAGGTGGAAATTCTAGCTTAAAGACACCATTCTCCTGGTCATATTAAGACATTCCAATTATTTTTAATATTTTATATTTATGTGGGGTTATTTTAGAACACTATGAAGAATTGAGGAGTTTTCATTGTGTTTCTCCTTTAGGATAGATTTTTATTCATATATTAGAAGAGGAGCAGCAGACTTATGACACTTCTTGGCTGCTCTCATCTTTCTCTTTTCCATCTCTTCTTTTTTTCTTTTCCTTCTCTTTATTTTTCATGGCTATGTCTGACTAATCTTTTTATTCTTGGTTGAAAGAGACTGAAACCCAGAATTTTTTAGCATTGTGAGATCAAAGTTATTTTTATTCAGTCAATTAATACTTTGAGTATTGAGAGTTCTTCTATGATTAATTTCATGATTATTTCGTTTATATGGTAGGAGATTTACTAGTTGTTATTCAAATTTAATTTATTGTTGGATTAGATAACAAACCCATAATTGTTTGGTCTATCTGATATGTGAAGCAACGAAGGTTTATTAATTTTCTGCGTTAGATACCATTAGGTTTTAATGAGAACATTCAACTAAATTAAATGCAACTGTTTGTGTTTGTGTTGTTTAGCTTCATCGATCTATTTAATTTTTAATGAAATCGTTAAATTAAACTTAAGCGCTTGTCCTAGGTTGTTTAACAATTAGGGTTTATTAGAATGCTTGTATTTTGATTAACTATGACTAAAGAAGGGTAGAAAGATAGATCCAATGATAAATATTTAAAGGCTTGATTGACCTATCTATGCATTGATGATCAGTTGTAGGGATTTGGTGAAGGATGTTGACTGATACCAAGGGTTGCATTCTTGATTGTTTCATTGATTTCTCGATAAATTTGTTAATTTTTGTTCTCCAATTATTTTTTATCTAGAAGCTTTCGATTAAAAATTTTCTTAGGATTTGACATGATTTTTACCACTATAATACAAATTTATTTATTTTGAATTGTTAGTAATACCAGAATGATTTTTAGCAGTTTCAACAATCGACCACTAATCAGGCCTACTATAGTAATGCTACAGTATTTCTATTTATATTTTTTGTTTCTAAAAATTTTATTTCTATTTTATTTTCATATTTCTAAAATTTTAAAAATAATTTTTAAATTAAAAGCTCAGTATATTGAAAAAAAAAAGGTTTTCATACTTCACGTTTTTTTATAAAAATTTTCTTCTAATTTTCAAAAATATAAAACTGTTGACACCCAATTTCGTCTGACCTTTTTTTAAAAAAAATAATAAAAAAATTTAATTAAAAAAAATTATCATTAATTAATTATTATACAAAGAGAAAATTAAATTAAATAGTTTTGGGGGAGGGGCATTTTGTTAAAAATATAAAAATTAAAAAAATTAAAAAAAAAAAAAAAAAAAAATTAAAAAATTAATTAATTAATATTATTATTACTGAATTTTTTTTTTAATTAAGTTAATTAGTTTAAAATAAATTTTTGTTTTATAAGGGTTTAGTTAGAAATGATATATGTGTGCATATATGTATGAATGAAATAAAAAAAAAACTCCATAAAAAATGACAAAATTGAAAAGTTTGGGGTAAAAATGACAAAATTGAGAAGTTTTTGAAAAATTTGACAAAATATGAAAGTTTCAGGAGCATTTGGTAGTTTGTCACATGAATTTTTGGCCAAACCGACGGTTCTGGCCCAAATTGACAGAAAAAGATAAAATTGTCTCAATTAGAAGTTTCAGGAATATCCCCAAAGTCAAAGAGACGTAAAGGACTGAAACTGTCATTTTACCAAATTAAGATATAAGTCTGATTTGAATTAAATTTCAAATTGTTTTTAATCATAAACATTCCAGCACTCTTTCCCCTATAAATAGGGGTGAAAATCTGTGAAAAAATAAAATCAAGATTAGAGGTCCGTTTTAAAAAAAGGGAAAACTGTAGCTTAGTCCCTGGCCTCTCCTCCCTCTTCTCAGATAACCACAAACTTCTCCCCTCTCTCTGTTTACACCCTCACCGTTTTTCTTACCGTTTCCCACTCTCTTTCGTTTACGCTCACCGTTTTCCCTCGCCGTCACCCCCTTCCTGCCTCCATCACGCCGCCACCCCGTCACCGTCGCCGTCGTCCAGCCACCGCCGTCGCCCGCCCAGCCATCCCCCCAAACCGGTCGCGACGCTCTCTCTCGCCCGACGCGTCGCTCCCTGCCAGCCGCCGTCGTCCGTAGCTTCCCTACCAGCCGCCGTCGTCCGCAGCTCGTCCTGTACGCCGCCGTCGGCTTCCAAAGCTCACCGTGCCTTCCTCCGCCGTATGACAGCCAAATCGAGGAAAACCGAGACAAGACCCGTTTCAGACCCGCGAAACCCAACCCGTCCGATTTCTGCCCAGTCAACTTTTCGGTACAACCCCTTTTTAATCTTCTACTTCTCATATTCATCCACATAAGTCACTAACCTTTTAATGTTTTCAGAACTAATTATTAACAACTAACTTTACTAACAACTAACTTTTATTATTGTTATTGTTATTATTATTATTTCATTCAAGTCACTAACCTTTTAATTTTTGCAAAACTAATTACTAACAACTAACTTTACTAACAACTAACTTTTATTATTATTATTATATTATTCCATTATAAGTCACTAACCTTTTAATTTTTGCAAAACTAATTACTAACAACTAACTTTTATTATTATTATTGTTATTATTATTATTCCATTATAAGTCACTAACCTTTTAATTTTTGCAGAACTAATTACTAACAACTAACTTTTATTATTATTATTATTATTATTATTATTATTATTATTATTATTATTTTTCATGGAAGGTTATACCTCCTATTTTTTTAAGTGGATGGCCAAAAAGCCCCACTTTATTTTTATTTATTTATTTATTGTCTTTTAACTTTCCTTTATTTACTTTATGTGCTTTTTATTTGCTTATTTATTTATTTGCATATGTTATTTAATTTGTGCAATTTTTTTAAGTGGATGGTCAAAAAGCCTCACTTTATTTTTATTTATTTATTTATTGTCATTTATTTACCTTATGTAATTGTTTTTTTTACATAGATGGTTAAACTTATTTCATTTTTAGCTATAAAAAAAATAAAATAATAACAAAATAAAAGAAGAAGTTTTTTTTTATGTGAATAATTAATTTTATTTTTTTTAGGACTAATCAAGAATTCATTTTTATTACAAAACCCCCATCCTCTATTATTTTGGAACACATATTTTTTATTTCTTTAAAAAAAAATAAAAAAGTTAATCTTTTATTAAAAAAATCATAATTAGATAATTCCAAAAAAAAAAATCAATCTTTTTTTAAGTATATCTAAAAAAAAATTAATTAAAAATAATAATAAAATATTAAAAATATTAAAAATTATGATTAAAATTAATAATTAATTAAATAAACAAAAAACTTAAATTAAATTTCATATCCAAATGATCCGATAGGATCCATGGTTTGGAGAACAAAAAAAATTTTTTTTAAATAAAGTATAAAATAAAATTAATTTTTAAATAGTTACTTTAATTTTTATCCAGTACAAAAATAAAATAATAATGAATAAAAAAAAAACCTTTTTTTTAATAAAAGAAATATATGAAAATTAAGAATTTATATTTTACTTATTTCTTTTAAAATAATATAACTTTTTGGTTCCTTTATTAAACAAATAAAAAATCTTAGTCAAATGATTTCAAATAAAGATAATAAAAATAAATAGAAAAGAATTAAATTCTCTTTAAATATATTTTAGACTTATCAATTATATATATATTTTTAGACTTATAAATTAGAAAACTATTTCAAAATATTTTATCAAACAAAAAGAACAAAAATAAAATAAAAGATATGAATATCAAGATTTTTTTAAGAAAATTATATAACTCTTTGGTTTCTTTATTAAAAAAAGAATCTTGGCATTAGATAATTAGATAATTATTTTTGGTTCCTTTATAAATTAAGTAATTACTTAAAAAAAAAAAGGATCTTTCACCAAACAATCAAAAGAAAAAAAGAAAGAAAAGAAAAGAACAAAAAAATAAAAGGAGAAAAAAAAAAAAAATATTTAAAAAAAAAAAAAAAAAATTAAAATTAAGTCATTAAAAAATCCAAAAAATTCATAAAAAAACTTATGATAAAATTAATAATTAAATTAGTAATTAAACTAATAATTAATTTAATAAAAAAATAAGAATTAAAAATTTAAATAATTAACAATAAATTAAAATATTAAATTAATTTCCATATCCGGATGATCCGACAGGATTCACGGTTTGGAAAAATACAAACTTTTAATTGAATAAAAATTAAATACAAAGATAAAAATCCATATTCAGATAATTCGGCAGAATTTATGATATGGATTAAATTATTTAATTAAAATTTCATCAAATTCCGTGTCCGGGTGGTTCGATAAAATCCATGGTTCGGAAAATATCGAATTTATAAAAAATTATACAAATTAATTACCAAAGATTTTAAAGCCCATATTAATTTAAAAATCCACATCCGACTAATTCAGTTAAAATTTCTGTTTTGAAAATTAACTGAATTTTATTTAAAAGCAAGCAAAACAAAATTAAAATCAACTAAGGTACCAATTTTGGGCGCTATAACAAAATTGTTTTAGCGTAACCGTACTCCCGAATCCCCGAACTCTCGCAGACCGTATTTTAGGTGTCCAATCAACCTGAGTGAAAACCGATTGGTGGCGACTCCCGAAAACCCGCACGTTGCCACAAAAACAAAAACAGACCAAACACATTTTCCTCAAAAAACTGAAAATAAAAGTAACAAGAAAAAGAAACAGAAAACCTTAGCATGATCCTTCAGTAAGCAAAAAAACAATGTTGTAGAATTCTTCGCATCTTTAAAAGTTGCCTTTTTTTTAGTCACGTCGCGCCTAACTATTCTTGTTGGGGAATTTATAAAAATAGGATTTTATCTTCTTCTACCACAAAAAAAAAATGTTTTATCATTAAATAAAAAAAGGAAAGAGAGAAAAAGACATATTCTTGTTACCACCTTTCACTGGTTATTCCATTTTTCTAATCATATTTTCTTTCTATATGATGCTATAAGATATGATCAACATGGTTTGACATAACTTTTAAAATCTTAATTTAAAATATTTCATGACTATGTTTGAGTAATATTAAATTTTTTAACATTTTTTTACAATTAATTGATATACATTTGTAAGGAGAAAAATACATTTACAGAGAAGAAAAAAATGATAATTTAAAATGTGTATTAGTTGTAAAAAATATTAAAGAGATTAAAATTATCAAAAGATTACTATTGTATAATTTAAATTAAAGTTTAAAAATTTAATGTCAGACAATGTAAATAAAGAAAGAGGCAAAGTATAATTTTTCAAAAATAAATGGTTAAGATATAGGTAAGCCATAAGGTTACTATAAGTTTTCCTTTGCTAAAAGATTTTCCTTTCCCCTGTAATAGCTTTAGCATCTTCCTCATGCGAACCTTCTTTAGAAGCCAATCTCTAGTCTTTAACAAGCGAAACCAAATTATCACATCTAATCAGGGCTGCTGTAGTAACGTTACTGTATCTCTATTTATATTTTTCATTAAAAAACAATTTTTAAATTAAATTTCAAGTAAAAGCTCAGTAAATTGAAAAAAAAAAAAACAGACCAAAGACATTTTCCTCAAAAAACTGAAAATAAAAGTAACAAGAAAAAGAAACAGAAAACCTTAGCATGATCCTTCAGTAAGCAAAAAACAATGTTGTAGAATTCTTCGCAACTTTAAAAGTTGCATTTTTTTAGTCACGTCGCGCCTAACTATTCTTGTTGGGGAATTTATAAAAATAGGATTTTATCTTCTTCTACCAAAACGAAAATGTTTTATCATTAAATAAAAAAAGGAAAGAGAGAAAAAGACATATTCTTGTTACCACCTTTCACTGGTTATTCCATTTTTCTAATCATATTTTCTTTCTATATGATGCTATAAGATATGATCAACATGGTTCGGCGCTTAATTATACTGTTCAAGGCATTGGCTAAAAACCTATAGAAGAACAATTTAAGAACTGATTTTCTCGGTCAAGAAGCTGTTTGAAGAACTTTCGGACCATGATGCTCAGAGGAGAATAATTGAATAAATACAGTAATAATTAGAAAAAATATCTTGCAAGACAATGCAACCGTTGCCATCACAATATTTCTATTAATTAGTTGGCCATCACTTTCAATAAGTGCCATTACTTAGTGGATGGTTGGTGTTTGGGGCCTCACTGTTGATGATTCTCTTTTATGTTGTTCTCTTCCTTGTGAAAAAAAGAAATTCAGAAAGGAAAATATATTAAAAGTACAAACTTTTGGTAGAACATGAATTCTTAAATCTATATGATAGAAGATCAAGAAATATGTACCCATAAGTTTGTAAATTTACTTTTGAGTAAAAAAGTTTGTACATCTAGTATTATCCTTTTAGAAATTTAATCAAACATAGAGAAATTGAATCCAATAAATCTGAAAACTTGGAGAGCTGGACATGACTATATATATCCTCCAGAAATTAAATCAAACTATTGCTTGGGTAGAATTAACATGGAGAAATATCTATGGACAATTAATGAACTTGTTCCTGATCGAATAAAATAAGTGGAGACTCATAATTCACAAATAGCTCCATTTACTTCAAAAAGGCAAAAATCGCAAGAAAACCACTCTTATTTGCAACTCGGCTCAAATTAGTCACTCTTGTTTTTTTTATTCAAATAAACTATTGATGTTTTAAAAGTGGGTTAAATCTCACATTGTCCATTAAATTAATCACCCAATTGTATCTACAAGAGTTTCTCCACTTACTCTAAGAGAATTTGCAATTGGGTCAATTCGTTGATAGAGAAGCTCAAAACATAAGCCATCATTCAGCGCATAAAGAATGAGCCTGTTTTGGTCACTCATTTTTCTTCACTTTGTGTTGGGTAAAGTGGAATTTGAGCAAATTTTCGCTCTAGTACCAGACAATAGAGGAGGAGATGGTAGTTCATGCAAGAGGAAGACTTAGAAGGCGACATGTGCAAAAAATTAGGATTTGGAGAGATAAACACAAACAAACTGACTTCAATGAGGTTTTGACAAATCTATACGAGAAGTGTTTTCAGTGTATGACACAGACGACAATAGTTTGATCTCAGGGAATGAGCTCCACAAGGGCTGAGGAGCCTTGTCGATAATTTTATTGGCGCAAAGTTGGAAGACGATTGGTGGCGTCAACAATATGAGGACGGGTTCGTCGATTTCAAGGAATTTAAGATAATGATGATGGCGAGGGCGAGAACTAATCATCCTCTTAATTCTTATGGATGATGGTGATGATGAATTGTGGATGAAATTGTGGATGATTATTAAATTATAATCAACTGTGAAATTGAATTGAGGGCTTATGTGTATCTCTAATTAGAATTCCTCTAATTGGTAATAGTTGTAGTTGTTGATTAGTTTGTACTTAAGTTTTGGCTTGATAATTGGAGAGAAAGGTAGCCTGTTTACATTTTATTCAAACCACATAGGCTTCTTTGACAAAATGAAATAGATATGGAAGACTTTTGTAGCTCTTTGAAGTTGAATGGCTAATGTAGCCTACTCTTGAAGATATTAGTAGTTTATTTGAGTAAAAAAATGACTGTTTTGTGTCGAATCACAAATAAGAATGATTTTTTTTTTGTTATTGCAAATTTTACACTGAAAAAACAACTAAGAAAGGGAAAACATCTACATAAATCACATACGAAACTATTGATGTCTTAGTATACACAAATGTAAGTATCTATATGTTGATCACTTCCTTGTGGGCAAAACGTTAGGCAAAAATACATTATTGCCATCCCATGACGCCTTCCTTATGGCGAAAGCGCTTATGTCATGTTACATTGTTACATTTCTCTATATAAATTAACACTAACTAGTAACAACCAACAAAATCACTAGAATTTTTTTGGAAAAAATAATATACTAACTCTGAACACTCGTCTGTACTTCTTTAGAGCATGCCTGAAAATAGAACCGATGAGCGTTTTGTGCAGCCACCAGCTCCAGCAGCGGCAACGAATGAGCAACCGTCACTGTCCAAAGTCATTAACTCGGCTAGAGGGGGCGGGAACAGGAGTCTAGCGAACGCGGCAAATCTGGCCAACCTTTTGCCGACTGGGACGGTTCTCTTGTTCCAGGCTCTGGTCCCATCCTTCTCCAACAACGGCAAGTGCGAGCGGGCCAATCAATACCTCACCCTCGCCCTCGTCTTCTTCTGCTCGGTTTCTTGCTTCTTTTCCTCTTTTACCGACAGTTTCTACGGTCGTGACAACAAGCTGTACTACGGAATGGCCACTTGCAACGGGGTTTGCGTTTTCAACGACGACCGGGACGACGGCTTCGATCCGGAGAGAAACCAAGATCAAGTTATAGAGTTGAAGGACTATCGCCTCACCTTGATCGACTTTGTCCACGCCCTTTCGTCACTAATTCTGTTCTTGGTCGTGTGCATGAGTAGTGATGACGTGCAACGATGTTTTTTCGAGCTTCCGGATCCGAACACGAGTCAGCTGATCAAGAATCTGCCGCTGGCAGCTGGGATTTTAGCCAGCGCTCTGTTCACGTTGTTCCCGACCAGGCGTAGAGGGATTGGATACGCCGAGAATTACCCTCAACCAAGGCAAAAATAACTCTTTGCTGCTTGGTCAAAACTTATGTATACTTGTTTACAAGATCATTTCCAAAGTCTTGCCGCTAAAAAAAAAAAGGAAAAAAAAAACTTAATTGTATTTCGTGCCATCTGTTGGAGTTTTATTTCGGTTAAAAAAATGAGAAGTCATATATTTAATGCCTCATGGGATATTTGATTATTTTCAATAGCCCAAGGAATTAACAACATTGAGAGAATATATGGCTCTGGTTGTTTCCAGCGAAAAAGAATCCTTCTCTACTCTCTCAATATTTTATGTTTTCTAAATCTATTGCTTGAAGAATAGATCAAATTGAGTTTTCGGTAAATAAAAGGTGTAACATAACAGTACATATGTGTATAGAGTTATAACAATGTAGACATAACAGTACATATGTGTATAGAGTTATAACAATGTACTATGTAGTTGAGCTATTTTGTCTTAAAGATAGTGTGATTGAAGCAGCTGTACATGTATGGCACTGAGAGTTGAAAAGATACTGAGCAGACTCAAGATTCATCTCAACTTATTCTTAATAATGTAAAATTTTCTTATTTTTTTTACCTATTTTACTTTCTAAAATGTACTAATTTAATATTCAAAAACCATCATTTTTTCATGTTGCCGATTAGATTAAAATTTGTTTTAAACTTTATATTTTTTATTTGTGAATTTTTTTAATGTTTTTACTATGTAGGAACAACAAGTTTTGGACATTTTGCTGTCATGTATTTTTGGCAAAGTCAAATTGCTTGACTAGAATTTTTAAATTTCTAAAGGTTTATTCTTCAAATCTCTAAAGTTTTATTGTTGGAGAAGTGGGAGAAATTTTTGCTGCCTCTTTTATTTTTAAAAGTGTTTTCTTAAGCTAGAAATGTATTATTTATGTTAGTTGAGAAGGTTTTCGCATGTGAAAGAAGAGGTTAATTATTTCTTAACCATTTTTTTACTTCAGTCTTGGTTTGATGTTATTGACTAGACCTATGTGATGAAAAACTGTTTTATTTGACGTGGATGAAGATTGAAGTTTTTTATAACTGGTACTAATTAATTCCTTTGAATTACTAGTTGATTTGAAATTTTGAGATTGTTTTTGGATCATGCATGTACGAAGACTTCCATATTTTGTTGGCAAAAAACAAAAAAGGTATGGTGAGAAAACCCAAGTTTTATGGGTTGCAATTGACTGTGCCTGTTATATAAAGAGTAAATTTTTTTTAGAAAAGTAAGTGTTTTTTGTGATATATTTTACCACAAATTTCTTATGACTTTGTGTGCGGAGAAAAAAAGAAACTTTTTTGAGTTCTATATATTACAGGTCTTGGTTAAAAAAATAGATGAGATCAATTTTTATGTTACTTATTGGCCATGAAAAATTTTTCATATCACAATTTTTTTTACTCAAAAGCATGATACAAGTTTACAAAGAAAAATATACTATTATATAGTAATTAGGGAAATGGGTATGCCAGCGGTATCAAAATGACAATTGAACCAATTTTTGTAAGCCATATTGTGGGAAGTGAAGAGATAAACAGGATTCAAACCTTGAATCTCTTTTATATCCCTTAGAGCCCTTAGCTACTTGACCAAAATGTTGGGAATTTTTAAATCACAATTGTTGTTGTCGATTATGGTTCTTGAAGAGAAAAAGTTTGGATATTGGTATACGAGTGAATTTATTGATTACCAAAAAAAAATTGAGGGTTTAACGTTGAAATTATTTTGGAAGACTTTTGCAATTTGTTTCTCTAAAAAAAGAAAGAACTAAAACCCAAAATTTTTCAGAACAAATTTTTTGGTGCGACCAACGATTTATTTTGAAAAAGGAGATCTTTTTTCTCCTTTAAGAGTACTATAAAATTTATTTTGATGAAAATACTTGAAAAAAAATCATTGAAAAGTTTTAGTGTCATTAGTAGCTAGGAAAATCACTTCTGTGAAGAGAATAACTTGTTGCCTTATACTTTGGAAATGAAAAAGATTTCTTTGAGGGAGAGGAAATACTTGTTGTCCTGGATTGCAATTGTGTTAACTCAAAACAAGTTGCCTTAGATTCTAGTTGCAAGAACATAAAAGAGCAAAAGCACAGTTGGACTTATTTCTATAGGTTTTGGATGAAGCCTAGACATTTGCTGAGGTTCCTGATGAGTTGTGGTGGAGCTTATGCAATAGTGGTGGCTTCTCAGCTAGTTATGTAACTAGCCAGTGTATTAACAAGACTGGTGTGGACACTCAAGCTTCAAATATTAACTATTGAAACAGTTAGACACCATTGAAAGTCAGTTTATTTGCGTGGAAAGCTTCACAAAAGAATAGGGGTAAGCTAAAAACCAAAACCCTAACCCAACCTGAATTTTCAGGTTCAAGTCAGGTTACAAGATAGGAAAATGTAAATTAGGGCCAACGCAAATATCTCTCAAATCAGTTTGGCTCAGATTAACCAAGAATTACCTAATTTTTATATAATTTGAGACCATTTCCTATATCTAGCCCAACCCACTACCTCACAATCCATCCTATCTAAACCTCAGCCTATTACATAACATAACGTATCCCACTGCTCCTAAACTAACCCAACCCTCTTAGCTAAACTCTTATATTTCTAATTAGGGGTAAGCATGGTTCAGGTTTATGGCAAAATTGAACAAACGCAAAATAAGCTAGGTTTCAAAAATTTCCTACTCATCCCAAGAATCGAAAACTAAACTGTACCAGGACCAAGGTTCTAGGTTTTTTTATTCTGATTCTCAGGAATAACACCAAAATCCAACAAAATGTATAATTAATGAAAAGTTAATTTTACTATTCTTTTTAGTTGTGAGTTCAATAACTAGCAATGGATACTCTATTCATTAGAATGTTTTTGCCAAGACTTACAAATAGAAAAGCATAATAAAAATAATTGATGGAAGAAGAAAGACTTACAAACACATGATTAGTAGATCAAACACTTCCAGTCGAGCAGAACAATTGAGAATTCTATAAGAACAACAAGGTCTACATACAAGAACATGTAATACATTTAAAACTGTTATGTACAAGGTTAAATGAAAGTGAATATTTCTAATTTAGGAATAAAGCAGGAAGAACAACATCAGAACAAATACTTTGTGGTATAAGAACAGAGATTAGCATTAAGAGAACAAACAAAATAAAAAATAGTCAGGTTAGTAGATCAGAACAAAATAGGACATCCAAAAAAAGAATGTACTAATTTGAGAAGAACAAACATAAGATTAGTAGATCAAACACTTCCAATTGAGAACTCTATAAAAACAACTAGCAGGTCTACATACAAGAACATGTAATACATTTAAACAATTATGTATAATTTTAAATAGGTGAAAAGAACAAAAACAATCTGAAAGAACAAATAGTTTATTCTAAAAGAACAAATTTCAGGTTTAAAAAAACAATTATTTTCTGGTATAAGAACAGAGATTAGCATTAAGAGAACAAACACAATTAGAAATAGTCAAGTTAGTAGATCAAAACAAATAGGACATCCAAAACAAACATGTACTAACTTTAGAAGAACAAACACATGATTAGTAGATCAAACTCTTCCAATTAATCAGAACAATTGAAAACTCTACAAGAACAACTAGGTCTACATAAAAGAACATGTAATACATTTAAAAACAGTTATGTATAAGGTTAAATAGGAGAAAAGAGAAAAAATAATTTGAAAAAATAAATAGTTTATTCTAAAAGAACAAAATTCAGGATTAAAAAAGTAGACACACATTGAAATGAAAGGGAACACTTCTATTTCAGGACTAAAGCGGAAAGAACAACATCATAATAAATACTTTGTGGTATAAGAACAGAGATTAGAATTAAGAGAACAAACACAATTAGAAATAGTTAGGTTAGTAGATTAGAACAAATAGGACATTAAAAAAAACATGTACTAACTTTAGAAGAACAAACACATGATTGAGAAAAACAAATGAGAGCAAGTCAGGTCAAGTAGAAAAATAATTTTATAAGTTATAAAAAATTGTGAAAAGAACATATACCTATGCGCTTTTGGATCTTCCTTTTTGTCTATCTTTTTGGGAGTAGTAGTTCTTGTTGTCCTTTTCGGTACCTATTCTTCTTCGTTCTTTTTCTGTTTTTGTCGTTCTCCACTTTTTGGTGTTAGCTTAATTTTCTTATTCTTGTTTTCTTCTTTGTGTTCTAACTTTCATTTTCCTTTGATGATGCTCCTTCTACATGCAAATAATTTAGGATTTAAATGGAAATGCGCTTAGCTAAGGCGAATCAATTAGAACAAGATTCTAGCACTTATAATTGCTCACTTAGGGTTTCCTTGTTGTCCTTTTTCACCATTTTCACGTTCTGACAACTGATTTGGAAGTAAATTCACATAGTTATGAGTATGTTTCCAAAGAAAATAAAAACGATTTGCATAGCCGGAGAGGCAACTTACTTGACGGCGATTATGATTGATTGCGAAGTCAACGGCTATGGCGATGAAGATTGATTGTTTTGTGTGCTATCTATGATGGTGAAGAAGGTCAATGCGTATGTTTCATAGATCTGGTGTTGGTGAGAAAGATCAACAAATTTTTTTCACATCGAATTAGGTGAATTTGCGTTATTTTGGAATTTTTGTTGTTTGGAGGTTTGGAGGTTTGGAGGTTTTGCGATTTTTGCTGTTTTTTTTTTCCTCATATTTGTTTGAATTTCGATTTTCACAGTGCGCATCAAAATATCTAATGGCAATTTTGTAATTTTTAAAAAATTAAAGCATAGGGTCAAATTGCAACGTTTTAAATAGTTTAGGAATGATCCATAACATAAGCCCAGTGTATATAATACTTATTCTTTCAATATATAGGCTAGGGAATTAACAACTTTAAGGGAAAGGTTTTTTTACCTTTAAAGTAGCAACGACATTACCATTTATTTTTCCTTAATTTTGGATTTGCGGTTTATATATATTGTTATTGTTTTATCAAGCCAAAGTATCCTTCTCTTATTCTCTCCATATTTTATGGTTTTGGGTAAACTACATATCGGGTTCCGTTGCTTTTTCTTTGTCCTAATCGGGTCATGCACCTTTATTATGTCTTAATAAGATCACATACTTCATATAGCGTGTTTTATTGGAGTCCTTTTACGTGGACCGTTAGCCTTAGCAGAATCTTGATAGAAAATGTCCACTTTAGTCCTTAGAATTTATTTATCCTACTCTCAACACCCTAATACTTATGGATCTAACACTTGGACCACCATCTTTACATCATTCATTTTCTCTCTCCCCGTTCCTTCTGAAACTTTCTCTCTTTCATTTGAATTTGCTGCGAAGTGTTGATCTAGTGAGGAATTTTAGGGCTATTATCAATGGCGATCCTAACAGAAGAAGAGGAGGAACGACAATCACCGGGGAAAAAAAAGAACGCCAAATTGGAAAAAGCCACTTTAATAACATTTGCTTTCTGGTTCTACTTCAGTCTTATATTCTTGCATGGATCCCTTTAAGCAGTTTCACGGACAAGTCTTCTGGACTAGGCAATGATCCAGCACCGTGTCCAATGCCTTGGCACCAAATGTGCAGGACGCAATAGAAAGCTTTTTCAAATTCAGGCAATTCTGAGGGAACACGGCCATGCCTTCATCAGTGACCTCGCAGCAGTTACGGAGCTTGAGCCACAAGATGTTCCAACACTGGAGAAAGACCAGAACGAAAGCGTCGTCGTTCAAACTAAGGCCTTCTGGTTGCAACGAAGGCTGAGCCTATTGACGCGGTCAAAGCATGTGAAAATTAAAGCGATCCGATCTAGAATCCCTGCCTGCACATGCGGCAATTGGCGGTGGCGACTTTGGCCCTCCACTTGTAGCCACAACTTACACAACAGCAAGCACAGCTTCTAGTTGTCGGGGCCTAGAAACTGAAAAATAGAAGCCAGCAACTCATCGGGAATCTCATCGGTAAAATCCTGATTCTTCGAATTCCCTTCTGTGTGCAAATAGGTGAAGCGTATTAAAGTGATCGAAACAGATTGTTGTAAAGTGGGTGGAGTTTTGGGGCAAGGAATAGAGACAATGAGTTCAGTGCCTGTGCACTGCACATTGGATTTTGGAACATTCGAAGTCTATTTTGAGTGTAACTTTCATTGATACTGGTCTGGAAACTACTCATTGTGGATTCTCCTATTACAGAGAGAATCCACTGGTGGGTAGGGGAGTAGAAAAATTGTACTTGAGCAATATGAAGGTGATGGTAGTTAAAGTGTTAGATCTATAAATTTTAGGGTGCTGATAGTAGAATGGGAAAATTTTATGACTAAAGTGCACATTTCCTACCATGATTTCTTTAAAAATAAGTAATGGGACTGAGTATGTAGTTTGCCTCATGTTTTTTTAATCTAATGTTTGAAGAATAGAGGGGTAAATTATACGTGTTTACCCAAATCTTTTAATTATGTTTTTGTTCTAACTCCAACCTCCATTTTGTTCATTGTGCATCTCTAACATGGTTAAAACATTTTATTTTGGACCTTTTTTTTATGTAATTTGTTATCGTGGATAAAAATGACACGTTAACATAGGATTGTAGGAGAAAATACTTGTTTTAAACTTTGTAAAAATTTCCTTTGCCAAAACAAGCCTTAAATCTTTCAAATCTAACAAAAATCTCCCTCTTGCTTCTTCCTCACCGAGACTTCACCCAAAATCTGCTTTTGTCTCCACTGACCAACCCTGTCCCATCTACCTCCTTCATTCACCTCCCTTTTCAGCTCCGCCACCACTCCCTCTGACGCCGCAACCACCCCCATCTCATCCAACACATTTAAGGCAATCAAATGGAACTACCTTCGATACCTTATACTCTTCCTCCCTCTTCCTCCCAATCTCCTCCATGTTGTGTATTCCCCATCCGCCTATCTCCCATCGAGTATGCACACAATGTTGTCCAATCTCCCCATCAGCCCAAGTGACTCCATTACCCATAGCCTTGATCACCCTCTTTCCAAGTTAGCCATCATCTAGAACAGCACCGTCATCACCAAAAGCCACTTGCCAAAACCAAAGAATGCTACTATCATCCTTTAGGGGTCATCCATTTCACAAATCAATTTGACTGGAGACGCAACAGTGGCTTTGACTCGGTTGGAGATAGACACAAGATAGGGATTGTGATTCCGCTGAAGATGGACGAGAGAGATTTGGCACCTCTAGCCTCCTCTCAATTTAGCAATTCCTTTGCTTCCTCTCAATTCTTTTGCTCCCGACCCCTACCCTATCCCCTCTACTCTCTACCTTGACATCAACTTGCTCCAGTGCCACTTTCTTGCCCCTCCATCTCCCATCTCTCCTGCTTCCCCATCTCAGACTAACTCAAGAACAAATTCCCAAATTAAAAGTCGAAATCTCGTTAAGAGACAAATAGTTGCAATTCAAACAAGATTTGGGTGCATCAAATTCGAATTCAACTGAGAAAGAGATGTTCATTTAGAAGAAGAGGAGTTCTTGATGCCTAGTAGTGAGTGAGTGGTGGTCGGAAAGGGCGAGAGCATCATGAAAGTGAACAGTTTGATCATTAAATTTCAAAGTTTCGAGGTTGTTTTGTTAAAGAAAAATATTTTCAATAGTTAAAGTTAGCATTTATCCTTATAATTATATGTTAGCATGTCATTTTCCATCAAAGGTTACGAATTTCATCCAAAACAAATTTAAATCGAAACATTTTAACCACATTAGAGAGATAAAACGAATAACATGGAGGTTGAGTTTAGAACAAAAGTATAATTAAAAGATTGAGGTTAATGCGTGTAATGTACCCAAGCAGGGGCGTAGCCAGAAATTCCACTTAGGAGGGGCGGGGGCGTGATGTGAAACGGGTTATCAGCATGTATAAATTTACAATCACTAATAGAAAATATTAAATAATATTATATATAGACATATAAAATTTGAAAGTGTATAATAACTAAGTTTATTTCAAAAGTTTACAACTCAAAATTCATTAGACAGTTTACATATATAGACACATTGAATTCAAAAATTTATAATAATTAAGTTCAATTTATAGAGTAAAAATAGTTATTTGAATTTTCTATTAATTATAAAAAAATATTATACAAATTAAATTTATTTTATAGCACTTACCGGATAGTCCAAATTATGATCTAAAAAGTTGTTATCAGACAAATACTTTGAGTTAATAAATTTCATGCAATGAAACTAAAATGAAACATTTTTTATAAATTTTGGACTAAAATGTTTTTAATATGTTTGGAACCAAAACAGAATGTTTAATAGGATAGGGACCAAAAGGAAATAATAATTAAAGAGTAAGGACTATCACGTAATTTATTCAATAAGAAAATGACTGCGACCTTAAATGGATAAAATATACTAGAGCCCCTTATTAATTATAAAAATTACAGATAGGTATCTAACTTTAATTTTTCTACAATTATATCAAATATCTAAGTACCCAATAAATTTTTTAAAATTTTAGGGGGGGCGGCTGCCCCCTCCCGCCCCTGAATAGATACGCCCCTGTACCCAAGAATAGAGTAGATCGAGTTTTGGATAAAGAAAAATGTGAGCAAAGCTTTATAGTATAATGGGGCATAAATGTGGATTGAAAATAAGATAGTTGGATTGTTTTATTCCAAGGACAGTGTAACTGGAGTCATTGCACAAATGTGACATGAAAGCTCTAAAATAGAGTGGATACAGTAGACCAACGATTTATCCCAACTTATTCTTAACAATATATGTGATATTTTTATATTTTCTACTTATTTTTATTTTTAATTTTTACTAATTTATTTTCAAAAACCAATGTTTAGAGTTGCCGTTTAGATCGAAATTTGTTTTAAATTTTATATATATTTTCATATTTCTGAATTTTTAAAATTTTTGCGGTGCATGAATAACACCATATTTCATGAGTTTGAAGCTAATTTGATTCCTTGGGTTTTGTTTTTCTGAAAAAAAAACCCGATTTTCTGACGCTTAAAATGCATGCACGAAAAAAGAATATTGAACTAAAATTGCCCGAATAAATTTCCAATAATAAAAATCAAAAAAGGGCAGGGAAAAAATTGTATTCATTGCATATCAATCGTGCAATATACTCTAAGTGCGCACAAGGAATTAATTTGTGCGAAATCATTTGCCTTGTTAGAGGGAGATAATGAGATACACCTTTCAGCGTTATCTGTATAATTCAACTGAAGACAAAAGGCAGCAGGAAAATGCCTTCCATACCTGGACCAAATCGCTTTGTCCATTGTCTTGTCTTTTCGAACCCATAAACCTTTTTTATTTTCACTTATAATATTAACAACAGCACACGTTAAGGATTTTGTAGGAGGAGAGGAGTGTGAAATCCACATCTCTTTATAAACTAAGAAGGCAGGACAATATTCCTTAAACTTGAGATGATAAATTCTTATGTCTATTAGTCATCAATCCAATACATAATGCATAGGTTTTTTGTTTGTTTGGGATAAATTGTACGAATGGCCACTAAATTATATATTAGCTTTGCTCGTTTTTCTAAACTTTAGGGTGTTGTATTGGAGTGGCCTTGAACTTAAGGGTGAGAGTTCAGGTTATAGAGTAGGGTTGAGGCTAAATCTTGAATTTTAGAGACAATCTAAAACTTGATGGTCTAGAACTTGGATCGGCCATAGTTGTGCAACTAAGCTAAACTGACCCTAACCCAAAAAAATTTAGTCATATTTGGTGGGCAAGATGAGTTGTAAAGTGGTGGCTGGCTTTGATGGTGAGGAGGCAACAAGAAGGTGACCGAGAGTGAGAGAAAGGCAATCCAGTGAAAGGGTCGTTGTCTTGTTGCATTGCCCAATTGGCTCGCTAGGAGGGAGGCTAGTCAACGTGACAGAGAAAAAGGAGAGGTTGTCATGAGGGATGATGATCATTATCAATGCGTCACTGATTAAGGGATGGAGTAAGGTCAAGATTGAGGTATGAGTGAGAGTGAGCAACAAGGGTGCTACTTCTCGTGTTCTGTTCATTTAGGGAAAAAAGGGTTGAAGGTTAGGGTTAAGACTATGAGAAGTTGGGAATTGAAAGATGACAACTAGGACTTTGGAGGACTTGGTTGGGTTGGATTAGGTTTGGTTGGCTTATCTAAGAATAAAATTGGGTGGTGGATTAGTGCGTAGTGGGCTATATACATATAATAAATTGGCCAAAATCTTTTTTGGTCCTTTGAACTATAGTGACTTACTCACTTTAGTCCTTACCTCGTGACTCAGTTAATTTGATCCATTGAACTAGAAAACGTAGGATATTTTACCCATTTGACCCGGTAAATCGGTCAACTTTATGTTAAGGCCGCTAGATTTTTAACGGTTCAGTGACTTAATTGTAAATGTTTAAAATCTTGGTCACTAAATCACAAAAATATGTAGCTTGAAGCACTTAATGATAAATAAACCTAAACATAAACCACATCGCTTCACCACCAGCTGCTATCCCCAACTCTGTCACCACCTCCGCCCCTCCAAATCTCCCCCTACTGCATCCTCACCACTGCCCTTTGGCATCCTCCCCGCCACCTCCATTGTATTCCAATCCCACTTCTACCCAATTGCAGTCCTTCATCCTTCGACCTGTCCCTCATCCTCCGTCCCGTCCCGTCCTTCATCCTCCATCCCTTCACCACCGCCGCCTACAAGCAGGCCTGGGTCGCCATCGTCGCCACTGCCTCCGGTACATAGGTTAAATTTGGCGACGAATTTCATGCCGGGCACCGTCGTCTTCCTCTTCGATCTCCACTATCTCTTATTCGAAACCCCCCTCCCGGGTTTGGCCGAGCACCCATTTCACCCGAAGAAAAATAAAAATTGTATTTTTTAAATTAAATATATTTTTGTTAATTAATTATATTTGTAATATTTTTTTCCTTTTAGTAAATTTTTCTAAAAAATTAAAATTAATTTTTCAATAAATTATATTCTTTAAAATAATTTTTTGGTTACTCATTTGAACTTGAAGAAAAATAAAAAATAATTTTGTAATTGAATATATTATTGTTAATTAATTATATTTGTACTATTGTTTTCCTTTTTGTAAAAAAAAAATTATTTTTCAATTAATTATATTTTTGTAATTAATTGTATTTTTTTTATGGATTCTCATTCAAACATTAGGAAAAATAAAAAGTAAAATGTTTTACATTATGGCCTTAGATTTGTAAATGTTAAAATATAGGGTATAAAACAGAGAAATTAAGAAGATAGCTGACTAGATAAGTAATTATCTCTTTTTTTATAGGTTAGTTAAGTTACGAACTTTTGGTCAAAGGGGTAAAGTGTGTTGCAGATAATAGTTGAGAGACCAGGTTGAACCACACTAAACTATAGGATCGCCTCTTCCTGAGTCACTATAGTTCAAGGGACCAATGGCCTAATAAAGTTGATTTAGTTATTTTTAGATTAACCCACCCCAACTCATTTCTAGAGATCTTGAATATGAATCGAGTCCGGATCCTGTTTTATTCTTTTTATAACCCAACCAGAAACTGATAACTTTGAGTGACCTTCTGAATTAGATCCGGGCTATGGCTTACAACTTGCGCCCCTGCTTGAACTACCAAAGTGAATTCAAAATATTAATGTTACACTTTAGTCCTTAAACCATTTCTTCAAATTATGGAATCTCCTCTGGTTGGCTAGGCCCTTCTAGCTTGTCCATTGTCCATGACATGCCACTGAAGGCATAATGCTTCGGCCTGGATAGGCCGTTCCATAACCCCAACAATTCAAGATCTAATTAGATTGAATTATTCTGGTTTAATTGTGATTATGCAATGTTTTGTAGCTCATTACAACCGAGAGCATATATAGAATAGTTCAGGGATCAACAATGAGATTTATCTGTCAATGTTTGCATGATAGTATTTTTCTCCTTTCGGCCCTTGGGCTGGGCCTAAAAAATGCAACCGGGTTTTTTTTTTTTGGGTGCATCTACGATATTTTCCATATTGTTTGGATGCCCAAATAACAATCGTTTCACATTTAGCAATCTTTCCTATGAGTCTCCCCGTGGATCAAATTTACGTTTTAAAGTTTCTTATTCTCTTTCACTTAATCCAACTTGCATTAATTGGTACGGTAGATTAATTTTGGTGGGAAATGATACCACATGTCTGGTGGACATCCACTACATTACTAACGTTAGGAAGCATTAGCTTATTCTTTCTCCTCTTCCATCTCTAGATTGGAAAATGGAGATATGGACACGAGATTTTGGGGAAAAATTTGAGGGATTAAGATTATTCCGTATAAATCTCCCCCACTCTCGAGCTCTTGCTCACTTTCCAAAAACCTATATTCATGAACTACAACGCCTCCACATCAAAATCAGAACCCTTTCCCTTAGAATTTGTATCATTTCATACCAAACCTCAACTATAGCTTCCATCAAACCCAGAGATTCGTGTAGAATCTATGAAGAAACATGGATAAGGGTGACTTTGAGAGGTAGCTCTCCATACATTGTTTCTTGCTTTCCATCGTCATCGTTGTCATTCCATGCACCATCATCATCCTGTTCCACCATCGCCATCATTGTTCGTTGTTGTAATTCTACCCTTGCATTGTCGAGCATTGAAATGTGGAGAAGATGATTTAGAGGAAGAAGAAAATGATTTGAAGGTAAGATTCATGAAAAAAAAAACATATAGGCTTTTTTTTTATTAATTTCAAAATAACATGAATTTGTGAAGAGCTAATTTGAAATTTGTGATTTATGTTCGAGATTGAAGTTTCATATGTTTGATTAAGATCTTTTTATGTATGTATTTATTTTAATGTTCTAAAAAACAGTTACGTAAAATTTAAAAAAAAAGGAGAGAATGAAAAAAAAACACTTTTTGCACTTTGTGCAAAATAAAAAAAATGACTTTGATATTATTTTCATTTGTTTCTTTAAGGTAATCTCTTTAAATGATTTCAAATTCAAAATATTTCTTTAGTTAAAAATATTATCTTTGATAATTTTCTTTTCAAATTTCTTTAATCTTGCTAAATTTAATTAACTTATAAAAAGGTGGAAACTATTAACTATAACGGTTTCTCTTAGTTAATGGACTTACACTAGTGTACTTAAAGAATTTCATAATTTAGGCATATATTGATATGTATGATCACTGTCGTAAGTGTGTCATCATTGTCGTAAGAGTAACGCTAAACATAACGTTTTTGTGGTGCTCATTCAAATTTTCATTCTGAAGTTTCCCACTCTTGAGTTAAGCTCTGCCTGTTCCTCTCTCCAGTACAGTATTCTCTTCAAGGCTTCAGAAGTTTCTGGTCTCTTGATTTTGATTTTGTGCCCTTCCTTGGGTTTCTATTTTATTAATTACGGTTCTGTTCCTAGGAACAGACTCTAAACAGATATCAAATGTAGGCATAGGTCTAGCTCTCCTTAAAATGGTAGAATACTAGTTATAGTTTTTAAATTTTAAAGATAGTTTCATTATCGAATCACATAAAATTGGTTTGATTTCCTTATATAGGCCATATCTATTTTGGCTGCTGCTTTATAAAATCCTTAGCCTGGCCCCGGTATCCCTGTGCATACTTTTTATCGGTGACTTGTAGGGGTGAAAAGAAACCAAAAACCGATTTTCGACTAGATCCCGACTTAAAAATATCGGGTTTGAATCGGTTTTAGAGAGGGAGAAAAATGTAATTCACCAAGTGTGAGAGATTTTTTTTTCCCTGAACGGCGAAAATACTTCTGTATAGCGTAGAAAACAAGATGCGGTCAGCGGGGTGTATATGCATATATATTATTAATAGAGAAACTGAAACTCGGCAGTATATAAGAAAAGCTGCGATAGTTATAGCCGCCTTCAAATGAGTCATTTTCATCCGAATAGGCTCGGGAGTGAAGATGTGCATGAAAGGTTTTAAAAAAATGTTAAAACTTAAAACCACCGGCGAGATGAACCGTGGATATGAAATATGTAGAGAATAATATCATTAGGATTATCATGCCTCTGAATATAAAAGAAAAAAAAAATACTAATTGCCAACTGATAGAGATACCAACTAGATGATCGTTGGTCCGAGGTCATAGCTTTCATTATCTGCATCTAAAGATAATGTTAGATATCTTTGAAATGATGTGTTCTGTAAAAGTCACCAGCTATAAAAATGATCAGTTGTTGGAATTAATAAGCTCTTGATACTTTATTCGATTACCCATATATATATCTATATATATATATATAGAGAGAGAGAGAGAGGGCATTTTAATCGAATAAACATCAATTCTTATAGAAATATCAATGTTTTATACATTATATTAATAATCCAAACCAAATTGTACTCCCTAGAATTTCTTCATTTTATTCCAAGCACCCTAAAAATTATGGATTTAACTCTTTAACCACCATTTCACCCTAAATTTTGTGACGATTACACTTGTCACAGTTCTACGAGGATTTTGTGGCATTCATTTCTTTTGTGACTAGGGATGTCAATGGATGCCCAATTTGACGGGCATCCGTTTGCATCCAATCCGATGGGTCGAGTTTTTTAAGCAATTAATTGGATTTGGATTGAATATGGTTTTTCTTTTTCTACCTGCCATCGGGTTTGGGTAAGATGCAGGTGTAGGATTTATCCGCTCCACATCCAACCCATATATATATGTGTGTGCGTGTGTATAACATAGAGTATTAGCTATGTAATGAAAATAAAAGTATAATGGATAAGTTATATGGAATTAAAAACAAACATGAGTTGATTTAATAGATAAAGTATAATGAATGTTTTTAATAGTAACAAATGTAATATTATACATAACATGACTCAATAAAATTATAATTGTGGAGGTGTAGTGGGTGGATGGGTTTTACTCGACCCAACCCGTCAAAAAATGGGTGGGATATGGATGTAAAAATTATCCACCCGACGGGGTAATGGGTCGGATGCGGGTAGGGCATTCAAGGTCACGGGTAGAATGTGGGAATACCCTCATCCAACCTAAATCTGACCCATTGATATCGTATTTGTCACACAAGCTTTTCCTATGCTTTTGTGCAATGATATTTAATCTCACAGTTAAAGCTTTTCTGATGATTTTGTGCACCTTTGGTCATCGCATTTGCCTTGCTTCTCTTGCAGTGAAAGGTGAAACAACCTACCCAGTCCCTCATTAATTTTCATTAATTTCTTTCATCTCAAACTCTGATCCTTCTTTCCGCATATATGTGCATACAAAGATATTTTCATAAAGCTATTAATAAACACACAAAAATATAGTTGGTTAATTAACTCCCAAGCCATTTAACTAAGAAAATTTATACTACTCCCTTCCTTTCATAAATTGAATCATATTTGGTTTGAAACAAAGATTAAGAAAGTGTAGAAAGCTTATGTGTTGTTTCATTTTTTTTTCTTAACTTTTTACATAAAAATCAAGAAAGTTAGTAAACGTGCATATTGAAATAATAGTTTGAACATTATTATGGTAAAGTAATTTATTAAATATAAAACGTGATAAAAATTTAGGACTGTATAAAATAAAGGCCAAAATGCACATATGGTCCTTCAACTTGACAAACTTGGGCGAGTTAATCCTTTTTGTTTGACTTATTGCAAGTTAGTTCTCTAACTTTCCAGATTTAATTAGTGTGTTAGTCTCAAAAATTTCCTAAACGAAACGATTTAGTCCTGCATCTAATAGAAAGCGTCCAGCTTGGATACCTTTTGACATAATGCAGTCAGATGCAGAGGAGATAGGGAGTTGAAGTGAAAAAGCTCTTGGTGGAAGAGATAGCGAATCAAATGCCCGATCAAAATCTGAATGCGGCAATGATGGTCGAACATTTGCTTGGGCTTCTCGCCAGCTTGGGGTCATTTCTTGTGTAGCAATGGGAAATGCCAGTCAAAATCCAAGTCATCAACTTCAGTTTACTCGATGCTGGTGGATGAAGATGATGACCTTGATGGCTGGATTTGGATTTGGTAACGGATTTGGCAGGTCTTGCAGTGGGATTCGGCGATGAACCGATTCAAAGATTCATCAATTTGGTGATTCGTCGAGGATCCGATTCGAAGATGGGGCAATTCATTGATTCGAAGCTAATGGAGATAGAGGCGATTCAAAGATGGGTACAGAGGTGAATAGTGGCCCCCGACAACCCAAGATGGGGCCCTTCACCGAGAGGGGCAGTGAGCTTCGTCAGAACGAATGAACAATTAGAGAGACAAGACAGAATGATGTGGAAAATAGTGTTGATGTGTCAAGACCAGCTCAACACATCTCTATGTTACATTAATTAGCAACATATCTAACTCCATTTACCATTCCATCCAATTTGGATGAACTCGCTTAATTTTGCAAAATTGAAGAACTAACTCACACTAATTCAAAAATAAAGGACTAACTCGTTAGAGTTTGCTAAGTTGAGGGAGCAAATACACATTTTGGCCTAAAATAAAACATATTGCAATAGTTACAAATGGAGTATAAACTAAAGGTAAATTTGTTTTAACTTAAGTCAACTAACTTATTTTTACTTTTACATCTTTTTGCTTGAAATCAATTTTATTTTGAAAATCAATATTATATAGATGTAATAATCCATTTGAAAGTAAATTTTTATGATGTTGTTAAATTTTTATGAATTTTTCTTTTTTAATGCCTTAAACTAAAAAAATTTATAAAAATTTAATAAGATTAAAAAATTATATTTACAATGGATTATTACAACTACATAATATTGTCTTTTAAATAAAGTTAATTTCGGGTAAAAAAGACGTAAGAATAAAAATAAGTCATTTTGAAGTCAATTGACTAACGTTAAAATAAATTAGGTATAAAAATATTGAAAAAAAATGAAAAAGAAGCCACAAAACATAAATAACCAACGATACTAGATGAGTCTTCCGTCGTTTGGCAAGACATAGATATAAGGACCCCATTAGAAGTTAAAACGTACTTTTCCTGCCTTCTTCCCATTAAATTTCTACCCGATGGCCAATATGACCGTTTCAAACTTTAAAAATTCTAATTTCCACAGGTCCAATAATTCAATACAGGAGAACCGAGCTGTAGATGGCAAAAATCATAGAAGGAAATAGAAATCGTTCGACAATCAACGAAAGGTTGATTTTGAGATGAAGAAGTGTGACGATTTTCTGGCAGGTTGAGTCCAATGATTCTGTGACCATCCTAGACTGATGACTTTGTGATGATCATTTAAGTTGATAGTGGACATTGTTATTTTGACATGAAACCACATCTGATGATTTTTTGAACCACTTTATCTAACGATTTGGGTAAATTGCATGTGTTACCCCCAACCTTTTAATTATGTTCCAGTTCTAACCTCAACCTTCATTTTGTTTATTGTGCCTCCCCAACGTGGTTAAAATATTCCATTTTGAACCTTTTTATGACGGAAGTTATTAATTCAGATGGAAAAAGCCACATTAGCATATTATTGTAGGGGACAATGTTAACTTTAAGCCCTGAAAACCTATCCCTTTAACAATGAATCCTTAAAACTTTGAAATATGATAAAAAAAAATACTACCTTACTCACCCATCCCCATCACTAACTTAACCCTACCGCCCATCGGGGATTAATCGGATGAATTCGGTTTATTGCGAAATGATTCTTAATTCAGTACCTTTCTTCTTCTCTTCGACCCTCCTCTGCCTCAAGAAATTGTATGTTGTTCTGCAGAGAATGAAGAACCTAATGGAGGATTGTTCCACTGGAATGCAGAATGAATCGGCCGCCAATTCTTTCCAAGAGCTCACCATCGATTTGTCTACTCTCTTGGATATTCTTCCCGTCAGACAACTCGGTCTTAGCGATGACATCGAGAAACTCGTTGGCTTGTTGAGGAAACATTGCTCTGAAACCTCACTTTAATCCTGAAGGCGCTTATCTCCGGAGGGAGGTGTTGGCGCTGATTGACAGGATCAAGAAGGAGATCATCCCCAATCAGGGTGAAAGTGAAGGAAATATTTGAGAGGTTGGGATTTTGAGATGACTCAAGATGTAGAGAAGAAATTGAGATGTTCGAAGAAGAAATTCAGAACCAGATCGACAAGAACTCGCAATTCGACATCGTTTCCTTGATCGGGCTGGAGATGCGACAACTGGGATTAATTGGACGAATCACGTCACAGAATGGGTAAGTGGCCCATCAGACGAATCATCCTCTCCTCCCTCTTACATTGAAATCGAACAAATCTAGCGCCCAATCGCATCAAGCAAATTGAACGAAAGGGCTGGTGAGAGGCCGAATCGAATGAAACATAGCGGAATCAACTGAATCAAGCGTTCAATCGCGATAGAATCAAATGAATCGCGATGGAATCAGAATCGAACGAATCAGGCCTCTCTCTCACTGCGGGGATTGGGGAGAGGAAGCAGGTGTGCTGCAGCGGGGATGGGTTAGTGGCAAGGATGGTTGAGTGGGGGAGTTTTTTTTTTAATCATATTTCAAAGTTTTAAGGATTCATTGTTAAAGGGATAAGTTTTCAGGGCTTAAAGTTAACATTGTCCCCCTATGATAATATGCTGATGTGGTTTTTTTCGTCTGAATTAACGACTTCCGTCATAAAAAGGTCCAAAATGGAATGTTTTAACCACGTTGGGGAGGCGCAATGAACAAAATGAAGGTTGAGGTTAGAATTGGAACATAATTAAAAGATTGGGGGTAACGCGTGCAATTTACCCCTAACGATTTATTGGTGACAACTAAGTGACGATTTTGTGTCAAAAGTAGTGTGCTATGATTTTGAGATAAGTTAATATTTTTTAATATACATACACACACACACACATATATGTATATAACTAAAGATAGAAGTGGTGAATAATTATATATTAAACTAATAATTTTTTTTTTATAAAAATTTTATTACATATAACTGATGAACTAAAACATTCCTATTTTAATGAGATCCACTAATAATAGTTAACGGGATATAGAGTCGAGTTGATCATCACTATCTCTCTCGGTATTGCCATCATCATCACGTTGTGTATAAGATCCAGTTTGGAGATTGACTGAGATAGCTGATGCAGGTATGATCCCACGCTATGCCAATCACTATTAAAAAAATCAAGTTTTTTCAATGGCAATTTTCAATGGCTTTGCATTGGAAATTTTAAATTTCCAATTGAGGCCATTGGAAAACAATGCATTGGAGAAATTTTTTTTTTCAATGGCTAAGTAATAAGATATGTTGGAATTTTTAATGGCCAACCATTGCTAATCAAGCAGTTAGAAATTTCCAACGGCTCTTTGCTGGTCAAAGGCCAATATTTTTTTTCAACAACTTGAGCCAATGGAAATTTCTAACGGCTAGATCGTCGGAAACCTTTAACAGCTAAGCCGTTGTGACGTTGGCACTTATAAAAGCATGAAACGTGGATTTTTCCAATGCCTAGCCCTGTTGCAAATTTTCACTACTTCTATGCATTATACCATTATAATTATTCAAAACCTAGCAACACACATGTACATATGGCTTGAATTACAATAGGCAAATGTTATAAATTGCTCAACCCCAATCTTCCACTCCTCTTTGTACCTAATTCGCTTGAATAAGAAAAGATTACTATACATCCAACTATATTCCTGTTCCATAAAGTGCTACAAATGCAAATATACCTTTCAGACATCTCCTAAACCATGAACAAAGACACTTACTTATAATTCACTCATCATAAAGTAAAAAAAAAAATAGTAAAAATAGATGACATCTCACACACTTTCACCCAAATTTATTGATAAAATAAAAATGTGTTATTTTAAATTTATTTTTTAAATTAGAGTTTTTTTTTCATATTTTAAAACTTTCATTAATTCACACCTGATAGTTCAAACTTAAATTCAGCTTAATAGGAAATTTTTTTTATTGGATAATTACTTGATAAATATATGGGCACATACATATCACTCCCAATCAAACAAAGTTAATTAAAACTAGCAATACACTAATTTTCTATTAATTCCTGAAATAAAAAAAATATTTCACAAATTGCATATATCAATGGGTAACCTATCAACCTTAATTCCACATATAAATATCACGCCCAATCAAACAAAGTTAGTTTAAAACTAACAATATACCAATCTTCTATTAATCCCTGAAATTAAAAAAAATAAATTTTTTTTCACAAATTGCATATATCAATGGGTAATCTATCAACCTTAATTCCACACATAAATATCATGCCCAATCAAACAAAGTTATTTTTAAAACTAACAATATACTAATTTTCTATTAATTGCTAAAATTAAAAAAATTAAAAAAGTTCCACAAATTGCATATCAATGGGTAACCTATCAACTTCAATTCAAGCATCAACAATAACGAATCATCCACATTTCACACCCAAACAAACACATATTTCTAAAAAAAATTTGGATTTTTTGAAAAAAAAATGGAAATGAAAATGAAAAATCCTTTATGAATTCACCTCAAAATCAAACAATGAACCTTGAGAATGAGTGGGTAAGCTTCCAATCTGTGAACACAAGTAAAAAATTGCACTCATTATACCTAAAAATTCAAAAAACTAAAAAATAAAAAAATAAAAGATTGGACAAAATAAGCTAAAAATGCAAAAACACTTGTCTCTTTCTCTAAATAGGCACTAGATCTACAAATTTGAGCCGAAGAAATGACAACAAAGCCAACAATGCAGATTTGGTGCTTAGTGAGATGGAAGTGCAGTGTGTGCCTATGAGCGAGTGAGAGAGATGAAGAACAAATAGAGCAAAAAATAAATGGCAGGAGCTCGAGTGGGGAGGTTTTTAAAACACACCATTTCATTTTAAAAAATTTCCAACGGCCATGTTATCTTTCATCGTTTCCAATGGCCTACCCGATGGAAAAAAAAAAGTTTCCTTCCCCATTGTCATTTTCTATTTCAAGTTTCATTTTAATTTATTCATATATAACGTAAAATAGTGTAATGAGGGGAAATAGAAATTTAACAAGTCGTTGGAACAATTTTTTTTTTTCCTTTCAACAAGTTGTTGGGAAGTCGGTTTCTTTCAGTAGTGAATGAGTTAAGTGAGGCACTCACTATGGGTTAATGTCTCACTGGATCTACGTTCGAACCTCCAACAGGATCTACTTGGGACCTCCGACTAAAATAAGGTAAGATCACTCCACAGTTGAGTGTTCTCAGCCTTCAATTGAGCAATCTCAGCCGGATCAGCAAGTGGTGCCTAATGTATGTGGTAAGTAATAGTTGGCAAAATAAAAGTGATAGAATTAACAAAGTTAATTTAGAACAGAAAACACCCCGGCTTGGTCCAAATGTGTGGGAATCAGCAAGGAGGTGTGGAACCTACAATAGTCAACCACTCTTTGGTGGGCCTCATACCTCACTCCACAATTGAGCATTGACTAACATGCGGTTGTTAGGATTTGGGTATTTTTGCTAAACTCAATGGACGCATTCCTCCTTCAATAAAATGAAATTGAATTTAGTAAAACACTTAATATATATTTAAATGTTGGGAGTAGTGATAAATGAAGATTTGTTACTTTCAGCTTCTGCATAACGAGATCGGTGGGTTGACTGGTCTTCTTTTATATGCGAGTCTTAGTCCACAACTCATCAAATATTGGCTTCAACTCCATCACGTTCTCTCATCTAAATATTTGACGAGTGGTTAACAAATTAATTAATTGGTAAAATATTATGAAAATTGTAATGTAAGTTGATGGAAGGGAAAAGTTGCTTTCATACGATCTTAGTGCATTGTGCCTAGGATTATGTAGTAAGTGTACCATAATTAAAATTCATCGCAAAACTGCAACAATTATAATCATCGATCACGCAAGATCACAAAAATGTCACAAGTCTGTGATGTGATGATTATACTCATCACAATTCTGCGACGATTCTGCGATATTCTTTTCTTTGTAACACTTCCTATGTTTTTGTGTGATGATACTTAACGTCGCAGTTAAAGCTTTTCCAGCGATTGTGTGCATTTTTGGCAACCGCATTTGCCTTGTTTCTTTTGTACTGAAAAGTGAAATAACCTTCTTTCATCTCAAATTAAACTCGTAACCTTCTTTCTGTATATATGTGCATATAAAGATGTTTTCATAAAGCTACTAATAAACACACAAAAATACAATTGGATGACCAAGTAATCGAGATCCGTAGATGATCAATGTAGCTGGTTCATTAACTCGAAAAACATGTGACTAAGAAAATTTACACTACTCTCTTCCTTTTATATCTAATGAACCATTTAATTTATCACTTAGATTAAGAAAGTGACGAAATTTTATATATTGTTTTCACTTTTTTTCTTAACTTTTTATATAAAAATTGAAAAAGTTAGAAAAAGTGAATATTGAAATAATAATTTAGATGATATCATGGTAAATTAATTTACCAAATATAAAAAATATAGTTTAAAATTGTATAAAATAGAATATGTTTCAATAGTTTTAGGACTAATGGAATATAAATTAAAGATACTAAAAAAAATTAAAAAATAAGTTATGAAACATAGATAACCAACGATGCTCGATGAGTCTTCCGTCGTATGGCAAGACATAAATATAAGTAGCCCACTATAAGTTAAAACGTAATCTTCCGGTCTTCTTCCCATGAAATTTCTACCCGATGGCCAATACGGCCGTCTCAAACTTTGATAATTCCAATTTCCACGACCACGAGGTCTAATTAGAATCCGATCGATAAAGCATGCCCACAAAATAAAGTTAAGAAATTAAAATTAACAAAAACATTTTTATCATGCCTTCTGACCAAACAATACTAGTTTTATAACTATTGGTTCATTTTTTTTCAGTGGCACACTAGCTAATAAATTAACCACACTAGCATCATCTTTTAGATTTGCTCTTATTATCTTTTTATCCAAATTGCACGCGCCTGCAAACAGTTCTACGAAGGACCACTAGCCTCCCCACTTGTCATTATATATGAACTCTGCTTGCCAATATCATCAAGCTGCCATTGATGGATATATTCATCAACAAAGTTCCTATCATCCCACCCACCTCACACTTTAGCTAATTTTATTAAGCAAAGTACCTGTTTTCACTAATCAAAATGTTTAAGTCCCTATCTCTCTTTAATTAAACATAATAGGATAGTGATCTTGGGGTGTTGATAACCTTACCTGACATAGAATGTTTTCAGGCACACAAAATTTATATCGTCGAATTTAACCTCAACTTATAAGAGCTTATTTTTCTATTTATTTTCGTGTTGTAACGAGTGAACACAAGTAGAACGGCAAATCCTAGCTCAAAAAACATGAGTCATATATAGTATTTAACATATATAGTAACATTTAAAAATCAATAGCTCTGTCTCTCTTCCTGTGTGCCGAACTTTTCCTTGCCGCCGGGATGAACTTGGTTTTGGTGTATGGTGGCCCAGTCTTTCATATCTTTTTCAGCCTCAAAAAGACAAGAGTAATTGACTTGGACAGAAACAAAGTCAATCCAAAGCCACAATTGGTAACGTGCGCAAATAGGATCCATTTCCTAGGTTTAGATTTTTTTTAAAAATTGAAGTTATAGCCACACAAATACTAACGCTGCGAGTTGTGTGAATAGGGTTGACACACGTCTAGCCTCAAAATGAATTAAAAGTTTTAATTCAAAAACTCAAAATTTAGAGAGAAAATCCAAACAATTCCATTAATCAAAAGTTATATCTTTTACACATATACACAAGCCTTTATATATGTAAAATCGAACAACTATTAAGGTCCCAAATCAACTAGAATAAGAAAATTAAAATTAACTATAGACAGAAAATCTAATCCTAATTATTATTATTTTTTTCCAATAAAAAATCTCTTGGAAAATCCTATTTGATACCATAATTGATAAGGAGCACTCTAATTAACCTAATAAAACCCAAAAATAACTCTTAAACTAAGGAAATAAAATACCCCTAAAAATAGTTACAAAAACTAAAATAAAATAACAAAATATTAAATTTCATGTTCGCGTTATTGTCCTTCTCTTGAAGAAAATTCATTCTCAAGTTCCTTGATTGAAATTGAGTCCTTCCATGCAACATGAACAAATACTTGGAATGAAGCAAACCTCCTCCCACTTTCACATGTGCTAAACAATGAGAATATTTTTCAACTTGCAAACTTATCCAAACTTAAATCATGTTGCTTTAGTTTGAGAAAAAAATCTTCAACACAAAAAAAAAAAAATTATAAATAGAAATTTTGGCTCAGAAAGATCCTCATTGATGACTAATTTAACTGACCCAATTTCTTCAATTCAATTGCTTCTTTTTTCCTTATTGGAAAATTCAAATTTTGCTTCTCTATTATCCATGTCAATTGGAGCTAATTGTACACTGTGACTCAAGGCCTCTTCAATTTCCTCCTCTTCCTTAGACATGTCTTTAATTGTCTCACTCGTATGATATTTCCTGGATTGTAATACTCATCATCAATTATTTACTCATGTAGCCTCATACTTTTCTCATACTTTTCATCTTCTCCATCTGGCTCACAAATAATCTCTCCCTTCTCCTCTTTATATGGACTCTCACATGTAAAACCATTGGAAATTAAATTGCTCTTATCACCATAGATTTAATAAAATTCCTCGTTGTAATTCTTACGTGTATAATCTTTGACTTATTGATATTTTTGGAACAAGATCTCCTCATAGTCTAATAGAAAAAAATATTTCCACATCAACCACTTAATTCAATGTCATGTTTCGACTGGATATTTCTCTTAATGATATCTTCTAAACTATAATTTCTTCCACCAAGCTAAAGGTCATCCTTTTAATCTCCAAGCAGCATGCTATACTTTTTTACATTTGGGCACCATACTATACTAAAAAAAATGTTTAACTTTGACAATCTATTCTAGAAAATCTTCAATATCTAAATCTTTATAAAAGAAAGGGATGCCTACCTTCAATAATTCTCTTGCATGCCACCCATGTCTAGTGTGTCGTTTACGCGAAACATGTCACGGAATAGGGTCCCATTGCCCTAAATTTCTTGGCTTGTAGGCCCTTAAGGACTATGAATGCCACTTAGTTACTATTCGCTAACTATTACTCGCCGATATAATTTAAAACAATTTACGTGCAACTAGTTTCTTAGCCTACCCTACAAAAGATATGCGTGCTTTTGTCCTGGCAATGCAAACGAATAAGTAAACTATTTGTTAAAAACATTGCTCAAGCATTTTTTTTAAAACATGCTTAAATCATGCCAAGACAGGGAAATGCTAGTTACTTCGGCTTCAAAGAATAGTCTATGCACATTTAACAACACTAGTATGCACCCAAAAGTAACTCAATGGTTTTACACCACAATGTATCATAATAGAGGCAACACCTTAGTACACAAGGTACTATATACATGAGACAAAAACCTAGCTAAGATCATTTACTTGAGCCCCACCTTTGAGCTATTAAAGCTCCAAGTGCAAGCCCTTCCTTAGTCATTGTGCACCACTTAGCCTCTACACTGTAAAGGCATAGAACTTAGTTTAGTATGTAGCTTAGTCCACAAGTAAACTTAGAATCAAAAGGATTCTAGAGAAAGAATACCTGCAAAAAGAGAAAGCCTAGCCCACAACTATCCACTAGTTGTTAGGCCCGATGTTAAAACCTGCACAACAAACTTAAGAGAGTGAGTACATGAATGTACTCAGTAAGGGTCCCTTGGGGTACCTGCAAAAAAGATAACAGCAAGCCAGCATGCAATCATGACAAACAAAAAATCAAGTAGCCAACCAACAAGCAACTCAAGACAACAACATGTAAGATATGCAATGCATGAATGTACGATATGTAATTCACACAATCCTTGGGACTTTTTGCACACTAAGTGCCTTATGCTTGCTGTGAGCCAAAACGGCGGAGGTACTTGAGATACTGGCCCTCATATCCCGTATACTTTACCTCCCTTAAGTCCCACTTACGGGTCCTAGAGTAGGTCATCACCTCCTCTCAAACTTACCCGCCTTACCCTTAATTTATTGTGCAGGGTACCCATCTTATGTGGTTTAACTAGCCAAACCCTAGAGCTCCTTAGTGGCTCACTTACCAAACCAAATGATTCAGTTGAGATTTTCTTAGGTTTCTTATTCAGTTCTCTTAGGTTTGAGACCTTTTTCTCTAGGCCAATGTAGCCTCTGAAACTGACTTAATCCCTCTTGGTGCCCACTTGACAACTTGAGCACTTTTAGCCCTTAGCCACTCTACTTAGCTCTAACTTAACCACCATTCTTAGCTACCTATTAAATAATACATAATTCTTAACTTAGGAATGAGTCTAAGACCCAACCAAGGCTATGGAAATTCTTAAATTAGCCTAGGGATGATAACCAAAAGTTTGAGACATTCTTAGGATGTCCCGAGCTTAAGTGACTAATGCCTTAGCGGTGCCATCGGCGACGCGTCACCAAAGGCATTGACGCTTGGGAAATTCTAATGTCTAATGGTGACTCGTCTCTGGTTCGCGTTGCCAACGGTGATGCGTCACCAATGCATTTACAGCATTGTGCGACAGCGTACGAACTTGCACGAAACTTGCTCAAAATTTTCATCCCAAGTCCAATTCACATGGGTCTTGTTTCTACTTCATTCCCACACATAACACTATATTTCTATGCATTATTTAAGCTAGATTAACTTAAACCCTTACCTCAAACTCAGCCACGAAGCAAGAATCGAAGCACATGCTCTCTTTAGCTCAACCAAGCTCTCTTGAGTTCCAATCCTAAAACCAATGCAATATGGTACCAAGAACCATGACCATTTCTAGCTATAGGAACAACTTAAAACCAGCCCAAATAAAACCAAGAGGCTTACCTAAAGTTTCAAGTCCAAAACAAGCATCAAAGAGCTAGATTGAAGCAAGAACACCAAAATGGAGCTTGAGGCTTCTTGTAATCACCTTGAGGCCTTCAAATTCAATGAGAATTTGTTGAATTGGGGAGCTTTGGAGCAAAAATTCTGGTGGGGAGAGGAAGCTACGAATTTTAGGAAAGAAAGCAAATGGTAAAGGAAGTCAACTAACCCAAAAATATCCTAACACCCCTACTAAGGCATACTTCTTGTTTTCTTGCTCCTTGACCCTCAAGTTCTCATTTGTTTTACTTTGGTCACGAAACACTGACCCAAAACCGTTTTTCCTTTGTCCTAAAGATGCCCAAGATCCTCTTGCACTAGTCCTGTTGGACACTTAAGTCACTTACGACATAAATAGCTCAATTAAACATTTAGTGAAACTTTTTACTCTTTTCCTTCAAAGACAGTTCTAATAGCTAGGATAACTAATGGTTTTAACTTAACTAGGCCAAATTTCTTACATGAACCTAATTTCATCAAAATTATAGTCATGTTATTCACTTGGGTCAAAATTATCATTTTGCCCCCTTTTGACCTTTAGGTGCTAAACCACACTTAGGAACTCACTTACTTAGCTAAGCTTGTCTTTCTTGCTTAACAAGGTGCCAACTTGAGGTACTTAATTTAAAACACTTAAATAAACTAAAATAAAAATTACTTACTTGGTTAAGACCCGTCATTAACTAGGAGAGCCGTCACACAACGAGATGGTCATTATCATCTGATTCATAATCCTTCATGTACTACCTTGATTTAATAGCATAGTTATCTTCATCTGATGACTTTTCCTCAACGTAAGTTTGACATCTATGATGATAGGTAGGAAAGGATCTTCCAATAGGCCAGTCAAGGGCAACATCCTCCTGAACTCGCAACCTATTGTTACTTTGGTTCATATTTGCCTAATAACTTTGAGCATCAAATCGATCTGCTGAGCTTTCATCAAAATGCTAATATTTGTGATCCATCTATTACTCCAAAGATCCCAATGCACCCTTTGATCTTGCAACCTTAGGGTCTTAGTCCATGATCAATGCCGTAAGAACTGCCGCTTGTTAAACTGTGTGAGCTGTCAAGAGAAAGTGTTGATTTCACCTGCTCTAATATCACCTGTTGCAGCTAGTTGCGTGAATAAGAGTAGAACACGTCTAGTCTCAAGATGAAATAAGAGTTTCAATTCAGAAACTCAAAATTTAGAGAGAAAATTCTAATAATTCCACTAATCAAAAGTTATATCTCTTGCACACATGCATAAGCTTTTATATAGGCAAAAATCAGACCACTATTAAAGTCCTAAGCCAACTAAAATAGGAAAATTAAAATTAACTTTAGTTAGGAAATCTAATCTTAATTAATATCTTTTTTCCAATAAAAGATCTTTGGGGAAATCCTATTTAATGCCATAATCGATAAAGACTAATATAATAAAACCTAAAAATAACTCTTAAACTTTGGAAATAAAATGCCTCTAAAAATAATTATAAAAATTACAGTAAAATAACAAAATATTAAATTACCCGTCCGAGTCAAATACGACAACTTGTGATGCCTATAAATATATCCATACCACATGTAATTACAACAACGCGACTTCATTATTTAGAAACCTGTTAAAGCAATTAGCCTTCCCCTATGCCAGAAAACGGAATCGTTCCCTCATCTCTGCCACCGTCGCAGCAACCCCAATTAGCGACGGTAGCAGCAGGTAGCCACAAAACGCTTGCAAGTGTTGCAAACTTGGCTAACCTTTTACCGACGGGCACCGTCCTCACATTTCAAGCACTTGCTCCTACCTTTTCCAACAGCGGATCATGTTATGCTTCTAATAAGTACCTAACCGGTGCCCTGCTGCTGTTATGTTCCAGCGCCTGCTTCCTCTCCGCTTTCACCGACAGTTTTGTCCATGACAACAAACTCTACTATGGAATCGCCACTCCTAATGGGCTTTACGTGTTCAACGATGAAATCGACGACACCCTTGATCTGGAGAAAAATGAAGAGCAAAGGAAGCAGCTGAAGAAGTACCGATGGACTTGGGTAGATTTCGTGCACGCCTTTTCGTCGCTAATGGTGTTCTGGGTCATCGCTATAAGTACCAACGAAGTGCAGGATTGCTATTGCAAGAATCCAGGACAAAACGTTAGCCAGTTGATAAAAAATCTGCCAATTGGAGCAGGGGTTATAGCCAGCGGTTTCTTTTTCCTCTTCCCTACTAAGCGTAGGGGAATTGGGTTTGCAGACACAGCACCTCAACTTAAGCACAGGGACAAGACAAAATGACAAACATTAGTAGTGAAATTGTAACCAGTTAGGATGTTGGAAATTAATTTATTTGTTTTCAAGATTGTTTGTTGCAGAATTAGCTAATTATTTAATTGCTGTGAAACAAAAGATGTCTACTTTGCTGTATCCGGCGGTCATTTAATCAACCTCCGGAGAATAGAAACCATGTATCCGGCCAGTCATTTTACTTGTGCAAATTTAATGCGGAAAAAATGTTGCAGGTGTTATAGGGACAAAGACCATAATACAAAGGATTGTAGGGAACTCAAAGAATTTCCCTGAGGACCCGGTGAAAAAAGCTAGAACCTGCAAAACGTGCATATTTATTACAATGAGTACACTTACCACAATTTCCTTTTACTACATTACTGGAAACAATGTTATCCCCAACTGCTATTTCCGACAACTATTTTCTATGAAAATCCACCCAAAAACATCTATTGAGTTTTGCCACATTGAAAAAAAATACTGATGGCTTCTGTCAAAATTTTTAACGGCCAATCGTCAAAAAGGGGTCTCTTCAATAGCCACCACTAGAAGGTAGTTCCAATGACTACTGTCCATTAGAATTTCTAACGGTTAGCCATAAAAGAAAAATCTAAAAAAATTCACTTTTCATAAGCAAATGTGCATGAAAATTGTGAGAAGAGGGGGGAAAAAATAAGAATATAGTGAGAAAGAGAGGGAAAAAAGAAGAAGAAGCAATGGTGAAGCCACCATATAACTTGGACCCCCCACCCCAATCTTGGTTAAATTACACTTTTTCTAATGTGGACATATGTCCATCATGGATGGGAAGTTTTATTCCATTATTGTCTTTCATTTCATTTTTTAATCCCGATCGTGTTTTGAGGCTAGGGGTGAAAAAAGACTGGGCTTTTTTCGGGTAGCTCGAGCTCAAGCTTGAATTGAGGCATTTCGAGCCGGGCTTATTCAAGCTCGAGCTCGAGCTCAAGCCGGAAATAGGCTCTAGTAATATTCGAGCTCGAGCTTGAGCCTGAAGAAACCCAGCCCTAAAGCTCGCTGGCCTCTAAGGCCTCATGTTTATCTTTCCCATCGCATCCCTAAATTTTCTCACACACTTACACGCCGGCTGGCCGCAGCCCGCTTCCCCCCTCTGCCTTACCTTGCTCGTTTACTGCCGCGCCATCGCTACCCACCTAGTCGGCCGCCTCCCACCCAGTCGGCCCCACCTTGGTCGATTAACAGCGCCACCCACCAAGGAGTGAAGCCGCGAGGACAAAGAAAGCCACTTCGACGAAACCCCTTTTTGTTTCTTGATCGTTCTTGACGTTGCCACTGTTATTGTTGTTGCTGTTGCTATTGCTACAATTGCTGTTGCAGCTCACTGAGATTCTGTTGCTATTGCTGTTGAGGCTGTTGCGAGCCTTCAAATCTTGTAACTCAATTTTCGGGGCTCGGATTTGCGGCTGCGATAGGTCCACCCATAGTCCAAGCTATGCATCAGATGCCGGAGATAGAAATCGACGCCGCAACTAGACGATGTCCGACCAGGAGATCCAATTCGACAACTCTAGACAGAAATCACCGTTTGGAGGAAGGTGATAGCTTATTTGTAATGTTTACAAAATTAGGGTAAACTAGCAAATTATTAGAAAGTCTAGGATAGATTTTGTCATTTTCTCTTGTGTAGTTATCTCTATAGAAAATTACAGATTTAGTCCCTAGATTTTATCTAAGCTGCAATTATTGTGCTAAAGTTTTGTATGTGCTATTCAAGCCCAACTAGCCTTCGGGCCGAGCTCGAGCCTAAAAAAATTGGGCCCGAGCAATTTGAGCTCGAGCTTGGGTAGTACCAAACGGCAAAAGGCCCCATTTTCACCCCTACTTGAGGCGTTAAAATATGCAAGAAGATACTCTGCAAGCTTCCGCTCGATGACTTCCTGATGTAAACCCAGCGATCGGCATCGGAGTCAGCATCTGAGTTCTTCAAATTATTTAGCCATGACATTGGCTTTGAAATGTGCACAACCGATGACATCTTCTTGTAATGTGCAAACTCGTACGATTCAACAACCTGCCCATTTATTATCAACCTAACTAGAATCAATTTAATCCCAGGCTGCCTCCATTGTAGAAATGCTTTAAGTTACTCTATAATTTACCCAATAGAGTTAGAGGAATAATAGTTCGCTGAGGAGTAGCTGCTCCTTAAATTACCAAATTGCAGCAAAAAAAAAGAAGAAAAAAAATACCTGATTATCCTCTAATCAATCAGTTTAATTAAAGTAATTAAAATAACTGAGCACCAAATTGCAACAAAGAAAAAGGAAAAATAAATAACATAGACTAATCGATGGTTATACTATTTCCATTAACATTTAATAAATACTACTTTGACACATCAATAGTTTTTAGAATATTCACATATTTTTTATCAATATTTTTTGAAATAGTGCATAAATATATGATACATGAAACTTAACAATCTATTGTATATCATTCAGGGCTATTTACTTGACTAATGTAAAAATTGTGAGATGTGTCAAGATAAAGTTTCTAATATGTCAATGAAAACAACAGCTATATGAAAATCAATATCTTGTTTTCTCATTCAAGACTATTTACCAGACTAATATGAAAATTATGAGACGTGTCAAGGAAAAAATTATAATATGTCAATAAAAATGCATCAAATTAGTAACTTGTTCTATCATTTAGGGCTATTTACCATATATATGTGGAAACTATGGGATGTGTAAAAAAAAAATGCATAATCTGTCAATGAAAATAAAAAAAAACATGAAAATTAATACCTTATTTTATCATTCAGATTTATTAAATGGGCATTGTGAAAAATGAGAGATATGCCAATGTAAAATTCAAAATATGTCAATGAAAATAATAACTACATGAAACTCAATAACGTATTCTGTCATTCAGAGCTATTTATGAGATATATATATATGAAGTGAAGCTATTTAACTAAAATATGAAGAAAGTGTGAGGCATGTCGATGAAAATGGGATAATGTGTTTGACAATAAGTGGATATGTATCAATAAAAACAAGATATGAAAATGCATGAGTTGTGTGAATACAATTTGAAGCAAGGCTATTTACCTAATATGTGTAGAAAATAGAAGATATGCCAATAAAAAGTGGATAATGTGTTTGGTGCAAAGTGGGTAATATGTCAATGAAAATATGATATGAAATTGAATGAGAAAATTTCTTTCAATATACAGGTATGACTATGAGTCGCATTCGACCTACAATTTTGTCTCTTCCTCCATCTTCAATGGACATCAATGAGGCATAGTGGTTTTTTTTTAATTATATTTGAATATTGTTAACCAGTGGCATGGACTATAATTTATAGAAATTTTAGTCTCATTGCGTGTGTGTGTGTATTTTAGGAAAATGAAAGATGTTGTCATATATTTTATTGGACATACGTTTATGATAGCAGTACTTGTCAAATTAGGATTTGAGGAATATTGAGGCTAAATGTTGGCATAGACCCTCAACTTTTATGCTATTTATATCTAGGTTCCTAAAGTTCAAAGATAACCTATATATATATATATATATATTCCCCAAAACTAATTCATTTAATATTTAATTAACAATATAAAGGAGAATTCCAAACATTTCTCAAGACTAAAACTAATTCCTTTTGGCATTTAATTCATAATATAAAGGAGAATTCCAACCATTTCTCAAGACTAAGGAAAAACTCACTCATTCCCCAAAACTAATTCCTTTAGCATTTGATTTATAATATAAAGGAGAATTCCAATCATTTCTCAAGACTAATTCTTTTAGCATTTACTTTATATTCAAAACTAATTCTTTTATCATTTACTTCATACTTCCTTTAGCATCTAATTCATAATATAAAGGAGAATTCCACTAATTTCTCAAGACTAATTCCTTTAGCATTTACTTTATATTCAAAACTAATTCTTTTATCATTTACTTCATACTTCCTTTAGCATTTAATTCATAATATAAAGGAGAATTCCACTCATTTCTCAAGACTAATTCCTTTAGCATTTACTTCATAATACACATTTGTAGCATTAATTTTGTAAATGAGAAACTCACTCATTCCCCAAAACTAATTCCTTTAGCATTTACTTCATAATATAAAGGAGAATTCCACTCATTTTGGAAGACTAATTCTTTTAGCATTTACTTTATAATACAAATTTGTAACATTAATTTAAGAGTTCATCTATTATAATTAATAGTTAGATCATTATATAGCTTTTACTCCAAAATTCTCCCATTCCACTACTTCTTTTACCATTAATTGCATAGTGTGCTTGTATTGTTTACTACCTTAGGCGCACATATAGTCATTAATAGTTAGGTCATTATATAGCCTTCACTCCAAAATTCACCTATTTATTTACTTCTATTACCATTAATTGCATAGTTTGTTTATATTGTTTAATACTTTAAGCCCCCATATAATCATAACTTCAAAATTTATGCCATAGTAAAAAGTCCTTAAAATCCTATTTTTTATACATTTTAGTGATTGAATTTGAATTCCTCTTTTTTTAGTATATTAAAACACCATTAGCATTTTTTTCCTTCTTAATGGGTCTTTAATATTATTGTCCCTTAATCAAATTTTTTAAATAAATTTCATATCTCTTAGTAATTTAGTAATTTTAATTTTTATTGTAGTGTTCTCATACAATTTTATTTGCTTTAAGGGTATTAATGTTGTCCATCCAACTTCCCCATCTCTCTTAGCAATTTAGTAGCCTTACTTTCTATTAGAGTGTTCTTATTACAAATTTATTTGCCTTAATTGTATTACTATTGTTCATCCAACTTCCCTCAAGATTCTAAGTTTTATACATTTTAGTGATTGTATTTAAATTCCTTTCCTCTTAGTATATTAAAACACAATTACCTTTTGTTTTCGTCTTAATAAGTCATTAATATTATTGTCCCTTATCAATTGTTTTAAATAAATTTCATATCTTTTAGAAATTTAGTAGCTTTACTTTTTATTAAAGTGTTCTCATTATAATTTTATTTGCTTTAATGGTATCAATATTGTCCATCCTACTTCTCCATCTCTTTTAGTAATTTAGTAGCTTTAAATTCCATTAGAGTGTTCTCATTACAATTTAATTTGCTTTAATAGTATTAATATTATCCATCCAACTTCTCCCAAGAATATTTTTTTCAGCATTAAACATTTGTAGCATTAATTTAAGAATTTATTTGCAATAATAAATACTTAAAGTCTCTATATAGCCCTTCCTCCAAAATTCACTCATTCACTCATTCCCTCCTATATATATATGTAGGTTCTAACACTTGCTTTCAACATACACTTAATACTATCAATCTTTCCTTTCATTTCTTTCAGTCTTCTCTTGCTACCTATCTTCATTTCTTCACTAATTTATGTTTTCAGATTTTCACCAATGCCAAAGATGGGGTTGTCACCTAAAAAGGATGATAGATTATCTTATTTTTAATTTCTTTATCTTTGAATCCCTACAATCGATGAATATGTTTTTTTATGAATATTTTCTTATTTTTATAGATTTCTTTATTTTTAGTAACTTTAATTTTTATTACAGTATTATCATACAATTTTATTTGCTTTAATGGCATTAATGTTGTCCATCCAACTTCCTCATCTCTTTTAGCAATTTAGTAACTTTAATTTCTACTAAAGTGTTCTCATTACAAATTTGTTTGCTTTAATGGTATTATTATTGTTCATCCAACTTCCCTTAAAATTCTAATTTTTATACATTTTAGTGATTATATTTAAATTCCTATCCTCTTAGTATATTAAAACACTATTAACTTTTGCTTCTGTCTTAATAGGTCATTAATATTATTGTCCTTCATCAATTGTTTTAAATAAATTCCATATCTTTTAGCAATTTAGTAGCTTTAATTTTTATTAGAGTGTTCTTATTACAATTTTATTTACTTTAATGGTATTAATATTGTCCATCCAACTTCCTCTCATCTCTCTTAGCAATTTGGTAGCTTTAATTTCTATTATAGTGTTCTCATTACAATTTAATTTGCTTTAATGGTATTAATATTGTCCATCCAACTTCCCCCAAGAATATTTTTTTCAACATTAAAAATTTGTAGAATTAATTTAATAATTCATTTGTAATAATAAATACTTAAAGTCTCTATATAGCCCTCCTTCCGAAATTCACTCATTCACTCATTCCCTCCTATATATATATATGTAGGTTCTAACATTTGCTTTCAACACACACTCAATATTATCAATCTTTCCTTTTATTTCTTTCTGTCTTCTCTTGCTACCTATCTTTATTTATTCACTAATTTATATTTTCTGATTTTTACCAATGCCAAAGATAAGGTAGTCACCTAAAAAGGCTGATAGGTTTTCTTATCTTTTAATTTCTTTATCTTTGAATCCTTACAATTGATGAATATGTTCTTTTATAAATCTTTTCTTATTTCTATAGCCTCGCGATAGAACATATTACATTGCAGAAACTATCTCCTGAAAGGACTGATTGAACTATTCAAGTAAGGGCATGTCATTTATGGGATATTTTTAATTCTAAAAAAGGTGACCAATTTACTAGTACCGATTTTGTCCTCGTGGATGAGAAGGTATTCTTTCTTTTTTTTTTTTCTCTATTCTACTGAATTTTACAATTTATTTTTTCCTCTCTACTATAAATATACATTCATGATCTATTATTGGCTATTATGTTTTTTGTTCGCATATAAAGGGCATGGCAATTCATGGGTCTATAAATTTTTTTTTGGCATACAAGTTTAAAGAGAAGCTTCATGAAGGAAGTATGTATATCTTCAAGAATTTTATAGTTCTTCCAAAGAAAAAGACTTATCGGATTATAGATACACACCCATTTATGATTCACATTACTCATACTATACAAATCTATGATGTGAACCATAAGCCTCGTAATTTTCTCATGCACAAATTCAAGTTTGTTGCTTTCGATCAACTTAGCACACGCGTTGACCAAGAAGAACTTTTTACAGGTTTCTCTAAAAGTTTTCCAAAATATAATCGGATGTTGCATGTATTATCTATACACCATAATTACCATTTTTTTTCCATACTAGATGTTGTGGGAGTTGTTATAGAAGTTGGTTCAATTGAGCAAAAAATTGTTAAGGGTGATTCAGTTGACACCCTAACCATTAAATTACAGGATTTGAGGTATTTTCTACACAGTGATATTTAATGTCTTCTTTTTGACCATTTGTGTATATTTTTCTACTAAATCCCATCTTTTTCAAACGGTAGGAATAAAATTCTGCTCACATCGTGGTTAGAGTTCTCTTAAATTTTTTTGATGAAGATGTGAGAAAATGAATCAACTTGTGTTGTAGGAGTTTTCACTTTTTTTGTCGTGAAAATTTTTCAAGGTTTTTAACATATTGTATCTTCTCTCATCCACATTTAGCTTTATTTCTCCTTTTAGATCAAGCAAAATTTACCTAAATCTTCAAATTTCTGAGGTTGACACTATGAGGGGTGATTTTATGTAGGTTTCTGATACCAATTTGTTAGTTTACAGTACATGTCTTACATTAATTGATAACTTACCACTCATGATTTTATATCATATATTCAAATGTAATGCAAAAAATCTATAGTTTGGAATACGAAGTTTGTTTATTGATAGGAAGAATATTAGCAATGAAAAAAAAAAGAAATAGAAAGCAAAACAATTTGTGAAATTTTTGTGCTAGGTGACTGCGCACATGATAAGGTAAATTTCTATATTCTATAGAATTATTTTACATTTAGCCTATTTTTTTTAATTCTTTTTTAAATAAATAAGCATTCTCTAACTTACTTTAGAAAGCTGTCTACTGCTTGATTAGAACCGTTTATAAAATAATCATGAGATCAAGCTGGTACTATTTATCATGTCGATTATCACAGCATCGATGGAAATTAATTCCCCTACGAACTAGATTAGTTTATGAGGAATGCAATGTGCCTATTAATTACCCAAAGCCAAGGTAAAAGATTATATTGTTATTCATTATCTTCTCTTCAAACTCAATTATGTACTAATATTTTGTCCTTAAAGATATCAAGTTGAAGTAGAAGTTGAAGATTCAACAGGCCATATTGGCTTCATCTTATTTGATGATGAAGCGGTCACCCTTATTAGGGTGAGTGCAGAAGCATTAGTTCGTAGATGAGAAAATGTAATTGACTAGATCTTTAGTGTTTTACCCCAAAAATAAGTCATTACTAAATTCAATAATTTTTTAAAAGTTTCTTCAAAACTTGATTCTTAAATGTGTTTAAACAATCCAAGACATAAAGTGACTTGCTAGCAGCAATTAACAACTTGATTTCCCTCAAATGTTTGTTCCAATTTCGAATGAAATTATTCGAGCAGCGATCTGGGAATCTTACTCTCAATGCCATGAAAGTATATCTACTGTTTGATGTAGAAACTACAGCTGAGGTATGTTTGCATACAATTTGGTCAAAATAATTGAAAATCTTTTATACATGCATACATATATACACCTATATATACATGTATATGTATATGTATATATATTCTACTAATGTTTCATGTATATATTGTAGGCTAACAAAGACCTTGCTGCCAATGTTCCTATGAAAATTTTAAATTCCACAACAAAGTGTGAAAATGCTCTTTCTAGAAAGCACTAATGTGATTCAAACAATGAAATGCAAGGAGGGAGCTCCAAGAAAAGGAAGACCATAGGAATCGAGTGACAAAATTGTAGCCTAAGCCAACAAAGTTTTCATGTTTCCTCCTGTTTTGTTTTTTTGCTTTCCTTACTCCCTTTCAGCTAGGCCTGCATTATGATATGCTGGAACAAAAATGAATTGCAACTCTACAGGAAACTTATTCATATTCAAAACCTTTTCCCCTAGCATAATTTGAGTATGCAAAATACAATAAACAAAAGCGATTCCATTACTTTTTAATTGAACATCAACAAACTATACAAGGAATCCAACAAAGTTTTCATGTTTTCTCCTGCTTTTCGTGTTCCTCTCACTCCCTTTCATCTACACTTGCATTATGACTATTCATATCAATTAATCAATAATTTTATTTCTTTCAAAATTTATCATAAAAATATAAGTTTTTATATGAAACTAAAACTTTAAAGTTTATAGTTTCTAAATGAAAATTTTTAAATATTTTTAATACACATTAATATGAAGTCAAACTTTTAGAGTTTGTATTTATTTGATTGTAAAGTTTATCTTGATAATTAATTACTATAAAAAGTCAGGAAATGAGGATAAAGTGAGGTGATTTTAGAGCAATATAAATTTTATGTTTTGAGTACACAGGTAATTGTTCTAAAAATTACTCTACAACCAGACAGTTTAAAACACATGAATAACAATTATGTTTTAATAGCCTCTATCTACTTCTTGTTGTTAATTTAGCTTCATTACTTATAAATCCCACATTGCCCTTAAGTTACCCATGTATGTCTTGTATGCATTAAGTTAGTAGAAGCAAAATTGTATAACTTGCACTTTAATGTATTAACCCAATTTCAATTCAAGGAATGATTCCGTGCATCGCAGGAGTTGCTCAACTTGTATTTAATATAGCAAAAAGCCAAAATAAAAAGTACATATACTAATGTATTTTTATTTTGAAAGTTTTCTTACTATCTCCATCTTGTTTTACCTTGTATTTATTCCATTTTTGAAAGTCTCAAATTACCAGCCTTTCTTCCCTTAAAAATTAAAAAATAAAATATTACTATTACTCATTTGTCTTTTCTGTAAACTTACCAAAAACATAACTTTCTTAAATTAAACTCCATGAAAGGTTAAACAGACCATCCCAGAGGAGTAGTAAATAGTCAAATAAATTTAAAGTTATTTAATGTAGGTCTATAAAAGTTACATAGAGATCTAATGTTCAAATGTCCATGGGCTTGAGTAAGCTTATTTTGACAAAATGGAAAATAATTTAACTAAAAAGCTAAAGTCATCTTTGAGAAACATTGTCTAATTTAAAGTGGGCATTTTAAAGTATGGGCTGATTAGTTTATTTAATTAATAAATAATTATACTTCATCTGTTTTGCAAAGTTTATTCTCTTTACTATTCACACTAATTAATTTATGATTTTATTTCTTTTAGAATTTCTTATAAAAATATAAATTTTGAATATGAGAATGGTACCTTAAAAGTTATAGTTTATAAATATAATTTTTAAGAATTTTTTATAATACAGATTGATATGAATATATTTAAGTTAAATTTTACTCAAGAAAAAGAAGGAGAAGGAGGAGGAGGAGGAGGAGGAGGAGGAGATAATAATAAGAAAGAAATGACGGAAGAAGAAGAAGAAAATTTAATTGGAAAAGGATGAAAAGAATTTAGTGAAAAAGAGAAAGAAGTTGAGAGAGAGAAAAGGTAAGGTTCTGGCAGGAGAGTGATGAATGGTTTTATATAATTGCGTGTGTAAATAAAAAATTTATATTTTTAGAGGGACAATGTAGAGGGAAATTTTTTAATTTTTGATAGATAGCCATTGGAAATTGATTGTAAAAAATATTGAATTAAAAAAATGTCCTTGGACTGTTCAGATAACTAACCGTTTGAAATTTTTGATGACTGTAAGCTATCAAATTACTATCTGTCAGGAATTGTCCTTCATTTTCCTAACATTGTTAATCAATAGTAGGAAAAAAATTTATTTTAGTTTATACAAACTATCTAGTACTAATTATGAAACAATTAATGTAGAGATTGAATTTAATTTACTAAACATATTACAAACCATAAGGCTGCATTTTTTACTCACTGCCAATGAAGAACGATGATCTAGTGAGCCAAAGAACTTAGTGACCTATGTTGGGAGATCAGAATTTTTTTTTGTCTTTTTGTTCTCCATTTGGAGAGATTGGAAAAGAGTTGCTGGATTGCTCGCTTTGTTCTTGGCGAAGAACTATGTTGCAGTACGTGAGCCAAATGGTGAAATTAATTGCCTGATTAATAAGACTTAACTCGTTGCCACATTCACCGTTATGAAAATAGAGGTAAGATTGGCCAATTGGGGATGTAGGTTAGTTTGTTAGATATGAAAGTTTGGGAGTCATAATTTATAGGCAAAAAAAGCCAGTGCAGAAGTTGATATTTACTTCATTTTCTAAGGCCCGGAATTGTATGGTGTTAAATAGGTGCAATTAACACATTTTTTCCCTTTGTCCCATCTAACACATTTCGACCAAATACTCCCGCCATTGAACTAGTTTAGTATTTACCATCGAACTAGTGAGCACTTCTGTTTACTTGTGCGTGCACAATAGCAATGTGGAGAATTGGTATTAAATATTTCTACCATTTAACTAGTTTATATTAAATGTTGTAATTGGTATGAATTGTGGATATTAAAAGAAGACTAACATGGGGCCAATCTAAGTCTAACCTTCCCTACCAACTCATCAAAAACACGAAAATAAGGTTGTGTAAATTCACGCCCAGCAGGTTAATGGATAGTCATAGAGATGGTATTTTAGGGGCATAAATTTCTAAAAATAAAAGGATAATTATAGATTAGGTTAAACCTTAGGAAGGTTTTGTATTTTTTCCTGAATTAAGATTCTTCATTACTACTTTTTCTCTATTTAATGCAAGATAGGCGCTTTCAAACAATTAACTATAATGGTTGGCTGACGTTATTGATGAAGAAAGGTAAAGTGAAATTTCTTAACTTAATGAAGATGTAATTTCGATCAAATCCCAAAGGGATAAATATGCATGACCCTTCATTTGGTGTCAGCGGTGATATATTAATATTACTGAGTTTAAAGTGTAGGTTTTCAAAATAAGATGACCAAGGGCTATATTTTCACCTGCACTTTGGGTACCTTTTTTGATAGGCCTAAATGCCCAGTATCTCCTGAGTCTAATTTGACTCAGACATTTTGTCCTAATACTATAAAATGACAAACTTCAATTCCTAAGCTATTAACATAGGACACTTTGCCCTTCCCACTCAATAACTTGGTCATGTGACGACACATGTGACCTAACTTTTATCCATTTAAAAAGAAAAAACAACAATAACAGCAGTTTAAGCTCCTAATTTTTATCTTTTGCACCCTGATCTTTTATCTCTACCATTTAGGCTTGAAGGAAATTTAGTCCACAACTAATGAGCACTTTAATTTTCATGATATAAAATAAATACAGAAATTAATGCGTACTTGGTTATCATTGAAAAATCGAGTAATGGCCTCCTTAATGAAAAATACCTCTTTGAAGATATTATGGAAGTCGTGGCTTGTTGTAAACACCCAAGATCAGATATTTAATTAACTTGAAAATACAAGTAACTAAATATGTTAGTTTACACCCAATACTTGACCATAATTCTCTTATGGTGATAGAGAAATGTGTATGGAGAAATAGAACAAGTAGAGCCTCTAGAAATTATGTTCACAACTTCACTTTGCACAATTCTATTGCTCTTTATTTATAAGGGATGAATTGGCACTTATGAAGGGGCATAACCCTTCATAAAAAAGGCACAACTCTTCATAAAATATTGTACTATCTCGCCAAGATGTGCTTTTATGCACCCATAACTTCTTCATTTAAAATAAGGTAATGACTACGTTTAGAAAGGATGTGTCGGTTCAGCCGTAGAGTCACAACTCTTCTAAGAGTTGTGTCTCTGTAAATCAAGGTCATAACAACCTTTTAAAAGTTGTTAAATTTGCCTAAAACATGACCCACTCACTAAAAGTCATATTATTTCACTAACTAGGGTAGTTATGGTGCATAACTACCTCCCCAAAGGTCATATATGTTGGGATAGACATATCCTTTCATTTAAAGGTCATACCGCTTCATAATATGAATAGTTATGGGATAGTTATTAAGTAGTTATCTCATGTGTCAAGGTGTACATGTACATCAACATATGATGTGGCTACATCAAACAATAGTAAAATAAGTATATCTTAGTGCGTCTATAGAATTTAGTAATCATTCTTGATACTAAATTCCAACAAGGCTACCATCTTTAACTTATCTTCATTAACTCTTTCAAGGTACATCATCTAACATCATGTTGCCATCCGTTGCTGATCCCATGATTGCATAACTTAACCGATGCAAACATTAGTCTGTCCCATCAATTTTGAGGAAAATCAAAGATCCGGCACTAATCCTCATCGTGCAATCACCATCTCCACAGTTATTGCTAAAACAAAAGCTCTTTACTTGTATGTTCAAGGTCATCTTGTTGCTATATAGACTTTGACCGCAACTCCCCAGAACTCTCAATCCCACCGCCGTTATTATCCGTCTCAGCTGATTCCAAGAAACCTAGACATGCCGCATTTCATTCTCGCTACTGCCAAATCATCACCTTTTGGGGTCATCAACTTGCCTTAGGATGCCCAAGCCTTATCCATGGACAATCATGAAGGAAGCTCGTTTGAGATTTGGGAGATGGAAATCAATGCTTAATTATATGGTGAGGCCTAAGGATGACAGTTGTGTGTTGAGTGCCAATGTCTTGGGTGCAAATGAATAAAATAAAAAATTAGATTACTATGTTTAATTGCAATTTAAGTATCAAAATTAGGTGTTTGTGCAATTAGAAGATAATTTTGTTGTAAAACTAATGGAAAACATGTCACATAACCAAGTTATTGGGTCAATGACCAAATTGTCCTGATGTTGAAAATTAAGGGGGCAAAGTGTCTTGGTGTTGATAGTTAGTAACTAAAGCATGTTATTTTATAGTTTGGGCGGCAAAAGTATCTAAGTCAAAACAGTAGGGGAATACCGGACATTTTGCCCTTTGTACGGTGCATTACCACATAGTTTTTTGAACCTGTTCTATCTTTTGACCAAATTAAATTTCACCCACATGCAAATCTTATGTTGGATTACAATCGTCATGAATGAAAAAGCTCATCATCGAGCTGCAATAATTAATGAAACAGTTGCCATCGTTCCACCTCCTACTTTAACTAATTTTTTTAAGAAATGCAACACGACTTATGATGGCCTATATAAATCCACACCACATATATTATATACATAATTTGTTGACTTAAGTGTAACTAAGAGGAGATGAATTGGTTGATTCTAAAAAATAACCGAAAATGAGTTTTAGTTATGTTAAAACAAAATGTGAAGGAAATTTAAGTGCACAACTAACAAACACTTTAATTCCTATGATATAAATAAATGTGAAATTAAAGCGTATTTGGTTATTACAGAAAAATCGATTGATAGTCTCCTTAGTAAAAAATACCTCTTTATGCATGTTATGGAAGGTGTAACTTATTGTGAACACCCAAAATCAAATATTTAATTAATTTGAAAATACAAGTAACTAAATATGCTGGTTCATACTCAATACTCGATTATAATTCTCTTTTTGGTGATAGAGAAATGTGTAGGAAAAAATAAAACAAGTAGAGCCTCCGGAAATTGTGTTTACAATTCTATATACACAATTCTATTGCCTTCTATTTGTAGGTAATGAATTGGCACTTATGGAAAGTTTTAACCCTTTATAAAAGAGTCACAACTTTTCATAAAAAGGTTGTACTACTTCGCTAAGATATACTTTTATCCACCCATAACTATTTTCCTTAAAATGAGACAGTAACTACCTTTAGAAGAGATGTGTTGATTCGGCCATAGAGTTACAACTCTTCTAAGAGTTGTATCTCCTCAAATCAAGGTCATAAGCACATTCTAAAGGTTATTAAATTTGCTTAAAACATGTCCCTTCACTAAAAATCATATTATTTCACTAACCGAGGTAGTTATGGTATATAACTACATTCCCAAGGGTCATATATATTGGGATAAACATATCTTTTCATCTAAAGGTCATATCCCTTCATAATGGGATGATTATTAAGTAATTATTTGATGTGTCAAGGTGTACATATATACATCACACAATTATCATATGCCAACTTCCTATTGGTTCCAATGGGATGACGTGTTATACATATGTGTCACATTATCCTAACTACTTAACTGCCTCTAATTAATGTTAGAAATGGCAATGTGAGTTAATGAGACAACACCAACATATGGTGTGACCACACCAAATAATTGTAAAACTCGTATATCTTCGCGCACCTATGGAATTTAGTAATCACTCTTGTGAACTAAATTCCAATAAAATGTAATTTAAAAAGCATAAATGAACCTATTCCAACTAGAGGAAGACTACCACAATGATTTTAAATTTTGTTTTGAAGGGATTTTGAAAGCATGCAACTTCAAGCAAAATAAAAACACAAGCCATCAAGTAATAATCAAGTAAGTAAAGAAAGAGAAACTTACACACAAAGATTTTTATAGAGGTTTGGTCTCTCTTCTCGAGAGCATAGTTCTCTCATCAAGTTCACCATTTGAGAGTTGTCCTCTCCATTATCATGTCAAGAGTACACAAGATCATATATTTCTTCAATGGTTCTCTCTACCACCAGCACTCACTAGTTTTTTTAAATGATACTATAAACATTTTTAACTCACTTTCCCTTATAAAGAAATAACTCAATCACTCAAGGGAAACTCAAAAAAATTTTGTTTAAAAAGTAATAGGAGCAATAAAAGCACTCAAGACTAGATGAGCAAGTGAAAGCACAAATTTTTCATAATTCTCAAATTTTGTGAGCATTTTTTATGATGGATTCTCTTTTCTAGATGCAAAGAGTTTTTCCCAATATAATCTTTGAAGTTTTTATATTTCATTGGGTGTAAAAGAGACGTTGAAATGCAACTAAGAAGGTCAAGCTTCCAAGAAATATAGTGACCGTTGTTGTCAAAATTGATAGCTTTTAGCTTCTATTTAGTATTTTTACCCAGTTGAAAATTTCCAACCTGTTAAAAATTAAGGCTCAGACAAAAAAAATCTCATTTCTTCTCTAACTAGTATGTTTCATTTATGACTGCTTTGATGCAAAATCTACATGGCAATCTAAGCTGTAACATTTTAATTTTGAATTTTTAAAGATTTTCGGGATGAGTTTTGATTTTTTCAGACCTCCAAACGTCTAGATGCAAACTTGTCAGGTAAAAACTTCATATTTACTTATAAAGGACAACAGTTTCTATTTGTTAGGTAAAAGTACGAAAAAGGTCGCCATAGTTATGTCGTTGTATCGATTGGGTCACAATTGTTGTGGGTGCTTCCAATGTCATTACAGAAGTCAAGGTCTGGTTCCAAATTGATGATTGCTTCTAAATGAGTACTGTTAGATTTGTTCCAAGAAAATATTTAATTTTGATGATGATAAGTGTATTGTTTTAGTATGCTTAATCTCATTTTATTGGGTCAAAATATATTTGTTAAAGTTGTGTTTGATTTCCAAGTATTTCAAGTGTTATTTCAAAAAAATATGTTTTAAGTTTGATGATGAAACTTGTTTTTGAAGAGATGCTAGTAGGTCATTAAAATATGTTAGTGTTTGAATCAAGTTTGATTTCCAAATGTCATGTTTAATTCATTAAAGAAACAGTTTAACATATCTTTTTATCACCTAAGTCTATCCAGCTCCCAAGGTATGTTTTAATGTGTTAAAATATTTTAATTCAAAGTCTGGAGCTGCTGGTTATTTTTTTAGATATTAGGTAACACGTTAAACTCTGAATTTAACCTGTTAATCGCAAGCATGAAGACTTTCGTCCAAATTTCTCAGCTGAGGCGATTTCAACCCACTTTTGAAATATGACTTGGATAAACTAGAAGACACCACCCGGGTCGACCTGCAAAGCATTTAATGACCTGTCTCTAGCTGTTTTTGACCATTGGAGGGCGAAATCGAGTTTAATGTGTTAAACCCAAAACTTAACACAAAATATGAAGCATTTTCTTGCACAAAAAGTATAACAACAGTCACCAGAATTTATGGAGCCTTTTCAAACTTATCCAGCTGCTTTTAATGGTCTCCTTACCCCCATATGAGTATAAAAACATGGAGAAATACTTTGGGAAGAACTTTTGGTAACTAGAAAAGAGATTTCATCTTCAAAGAGCTTGAGTTTGAGAAATGTCAAGAGATTTAGCCATCACTTGCTTATCTAGCTTTGAGTGTTTCTATTATTCTTACCACATTGTAACCTTATAAACACCATTTGATGAGATTGAGTTTGTGAGGTTTCTAGTTAGCCTCTAGGAAAATTAGTGGGGGAAAGACTATTGATCAGGTTTCTAATTAGCCTCTAGAAAAGCTAATGAATGGTTGTGGTAGAAAAAACTACCAAAGAAATGTATGCTCTTGTTTACTCTTGCGATTCTTAGTGGATAAGAAAATTTTCAAGCGGTGAACTTGAGGAGAAGAGTAGGCTCACAAGAGGAGAGACTGGACCTCTATAAAAATATTAGTGTTCAAGCTCTTCTTTTCTCTTATTCCATTTGTTGTCCACTTTGTATTTTTCCGCTTATTGATTATCAAAACTTTGTTGCCCTTTCTTTAGTTTGTTCAAAGTATATTTTCAAAACAAATTCTAAGACATTTGTGATAGAGCTTTTTTAGTAGTGCAAGTTTACATAAGCTCTTTTATTTGTTTTTAACTAAAGGCAACAAAGAATTGTTTTGGGAAATTTTTTGAAACCAACCAATTCACCCCTGGTTACACTAGGGCGAACAAGTACCAGTTTACATACCAATGTAAATAAAGGCTAGAATTTTTTTTATCAAATAGAAGAATATTCTGGTATGTAGGATGAGGCCCAACTTGGCCAACCCATGCCGTTTCATGTTGGTATCAGGATACACTGAATGTACTAATTAATATAACATTTAAATCTATGATGTGATTATTTAATTTATTAATAAGCAGGAATTGACTTTATAGATTAGTGTTGGAGTTGTCAGATTTGGTGGTTGCTCTTCATAACTTGGGAGCCAATGTTAAATTATTGGACTTGCTTAGAGATGGAGATAAATAGGCATGTGTGGGCAATGGCCTTCTTGGGCTAATAGACCTAAGGACCATAATGTGTTTTTGGATCCAAATTTAGGTATATATCACCAGAGCACATGATCGACTAGAAAGGTCAAGCTCTAAAGGGCTCTAGTGTTAACAAATTGAACAAACACAAAGGAATGATGTTCGTTTTCATTTGTTTACATATTACCAAATACAAACATGAACAAAAAATACTAAACAAATGTCATTTTTTGTTTGTATCGATTCATTTAAGCAGTGTTTGTGTTTGTTAGTGTTCACAAACAACATAAATGAATGTGTTCAGGAATAACAAATACACTAATAATATGAACTTTAAAATAATCAAACATAAACTAACAAAAAAATGAAAGAACCACTACAAGGATTAGGAGTATTTGCTACAACAATTTCCTACAAAAAAAAGCATAGGAAAATTATTCGCAGGAAAACCGTCGGACAAAATATTATGTCCAACGGTTTTCAGTCAATAAATTTCTGACACAAAAAAGCGTAGGACAAATGTCAGAGTAAGATGGCGGAAAATAATGGCGCGAATTCATCCGATGATTTTGATGTGAAATAATGGGTAGGGACCACATATGTAGGAAAAGCGTCGGACACATTATCTGACACTTTTCCTGCGTTTTTATTTTCTACGGTTTTGAGACAAAATAATATCCGACGCTTTTCCTGCATTTTTTTTCCTACAGTTTTGAGACAAAAAAAGAGTGGGTGTCTTAAAAATGTAGGAATTTTAATCCTTCAATTTTCCTACAGTTTCTTTTTCCTACATTTTTTTGACGGTAGTTACTACAAATTTCCTACACTATTCTTACAGTTTTACTTTTCATATATACCTACGATTTTGCTACATATTTTGCTTATAAATACCTCCCGCCCCCTCTTATCCAGCTCGCCCCAGCCACAATTTCAATATCAATTCTCACTTCGGCTTCAACATCTTCTTCAGCTCAATAGAGGTATTTAAAATTAATTTATAGATTAATGATTTAACTGTTAATTATTTATTTGTTATAAGATATACTATGTTATTTTAGGTAGCTGACTTTAGAGGTTAGTGATTTAAATGGTAATTATTTATTTTTTATAAGATATACTTATGTTGTTTTAGGTAGCTGACTTATCACAGCATGTAGTTGCATAATAAGTATTTATTGATTATACCTTAGATTCTCCATCCATGATTGTGTTGATGACAAATATAATATTGGTCCGATTCAGATTGTTGGCAAACAAAATGTATTGGATTAAGTTATATTTGTAATTAACATAATCATGGATTGTCCAAGTTGGACAGTTGAAACTTGTATAAGCAGTATTTCAGTTAATGTGTTCCTATCGTAGTAGCAGTTTGTGAAATTTGGTAGAGTATTTCCCAAATTGTTCCCGTCGTGTGTTTCTCAATAAGTTGATATTATTGAGAAACACTGTGAACGGGAACTGAAGGGAAATGCTGCCGAAATTTACATAAAATGCTACTAACATGGAACAGTTAAAATGGTTTACTGCTTATACAACTTTCAATGGAGTAGGGCCCTTACCTTAATGGAGTAGCTAGGTAGTTCAGCTATGGAAGGTTGACATGTATGCATGACATATATAAGTAATTCATTTATATTTTCATTATATTTATATTATATAAAATGTAATAAATATATTATGTATTTATGTTGAGGGTTTTTACTGTCTATTTTACAAGGGAACCAAAATGGCTACTAATAGACGTGAGTGGATGTACCAGAGGACAGATACAGATGGATATATGAATTCTACATTTATGGCTGGTGTTAATGAGTTTTTACAGTTTGCATTTAGTGGGAAGGAGTCAGAAATGATTAAATGCCCTTGTCGTAAATGTAATAACAGATTTTATAGAATAAAGCTGAAAGTGAGAGAGCATTTGTTTCGATATGGATTTACGCCAAACTATTACATATGGCACTGTCACAATGAACAATATGATAGCAATTTGCACAATTTCAATATGGCCCGTAGCTATTTTCCATCGCAGTTACATGGAGGGACAAGTGGAGAATTAAGTAGTGTAAATGCGTATGAACAGATGGTATGTGAATCAATAGGTCCGTTATCATCGAATGTAGGATCTGGAAATAGTGAAAGAATGTTGGTGGATGAAGAGTTTATCGATGCTGATGTCGAAGAAGCTGATAATGGCAGTGATAATAATGATAATGTGTTCGATGTGTCTGAAATGAGAGAGGGGTTACTTAATCTGACCGCACAACAGTTTTATAATTTGTTGGATGATGCAAATGCACCGTTGTGGGATGGGTGCACTAAACAAACACGATTGTCTGCAATGACCCAATTGTTAAGTTGCAAAAGTGAGTTTAATATGACAGATCGTTGTTTCGATAGAGTACTGGAGCTTATGAAAGAAATGTTGCCTGAAAGTAATAAACTCCCATCCACCCTATATGATGCGAAACAACTCACAAAAGGACTTGGGTTGCCATATATAAAAATTCATGCATGTGAGAATAACTGTATGCTATTCTATCGGGAAGATGAGAAATTAACACATTGTCGTGAATGTGGAAGCAGTAGATATAAAGAAAGAGTAACCTCCGGAAGAAAGACGTTGATTCCGAAAAAATTGTTACGGTATCTACCAATAACAAGCAGGTTGAAGCGCTTGTACATGTCATCAAAAACAGCGACTCACATGACTTGGCATGCTTATAATAAATCATGCAATGATGGAAGTATGGGTCATCCATGTCAGTCTGAAGCGTGGCGTCACGTAGATCGAACATTCCCATCATTCGCTGATGAAATTAGAAATGTTAGGCTCGGATTGTGTACCGATGGATTTAACCCGAATAATGTTGTTGGTGGAACATACACGATATGGCCAATCTTTATAGTTGTTTACAATCTTCCGCCAGAACTGTGTATGAAAGAACCCTTCATCTTTATGACTCTCCTAATTCCTGGTCCTAGAGCACCAGGACACAACATTGATGTATTTTTACGACCATTGATTGAAGAGCTCAAAACTTTATGGTCGGAAGGGGTTGTTACATGGGACAGTTATCGACAACAAAATTTTCTTATGAAGGCATGTTTATTATGGACAATTAATGATTTTCCTGCACTAGGAAACCTTTCAGGTTGGAGTACCTATGGTAAACTTGCGTGTCCATATTGCATGGATGAAATTTACACATTTATGTTGAAGAAATGCAGAAAGCCATGTTGGTTTGATTGTCACAGGGTTTTTTAACCGCATAATCACACATTCCATTCAAATGTAACATCGTTCATCCCAGGGAAGAAGGTTAGTGCTATCGCTAATCCATATAAGTCAGGTGAGGAAATACATGCTATGTTGGTCGGGTATTGTTTTCCTCAGTTTGGCTCTTCATATGATAAACACCGAGTTGCGGGGTTTGGAGAGTGGCATAATTGGTTAAAGCGGAGTATATTCTGGGAGTTACCGTACTGGAAGCATTTGCTTGTTCGCCATAATTTGGACGTCATGCATATCGAAAAAAATTGTTTCGAGAATATTTTTAATATTATTATGGATATACGTGGGAAAACAAAAGATAACTCCAATTCTCGCCTTTCACTTCAGGAGTTAAAGAATATGCAGCGTGAACTACATTTACGAAATATTAGAGGGAAATGTGTAAAACCAAAAGCATCTTATACGTTGAGTCGGGAACATATAAGAGATGTCACTCTGTGGCTGAAAACGATCAAGATGCTTGATGGGTATGCCTCAAACTTGGGCCGTACGGTTAACTTGAGTGACGGTACATTCTATAACTTCAAGAGTCATGATTGTCATGTGTTAATGCAGAGGTTGCTTCCTATTGCATTACGTGGGTATATGCCAGGTCCTATATGGGAGACGATTTCTGAGTTTTGCTCATTTTTCAGAACCTTATGCACAAGTAGGATTCGATTTGACGACATACAACAGTTGGAGCGGAATATAGTGGTTACCATATGTAAGCTAGAAAAGATATTCTCTCCTGCCTTTTTTGATTCGATGGAACATCTTGTTATCCACCTCCCTCATGAGGCAAAGTTGTGTGGTCCAGTTCAATTTCGATGGATGTATCCATTTGAAAGGTAATTTTTTAATATGCATTCATATTTCTGTCAATAATTTTCATATATTATATGTCAATAATTTTCGCATATTATATGTCATTAATTGTTATATTTTTTTAACTTGGCAGACTAATGCGGTCATTGAAGCGAAAGGCTAGAAATAAAGCTGCAATTGAAGGATCAATTGTGGAAGCGTACTTGGTCCAGGAAATGTCTACATTCTGTAGCCATTACTTTGAAGTAAATATTCCTACACGGTTAAACAGGGTCCCACGAAATGATGATATTGCTATTCCTGTGGCTGATGTCGAGGGTCAATTGTTATCTATCTTCAATACAAGATGTCGTAACATACCCAACTGCGGGCGACAACGCTTACTTGATCCCACTGAGAAACATCAAATGCATATCTACACTTTGCGCAACTGCAATGAGATTATACCGATTGTCAGGTGACATATATGTAAACAACTGTGAGGGTTTTTATATCAATCTGATTGCTTTAATTCATTATTGACTAGTTATCATTTCAGGCACTTTGACTCTTATATATCAACAAGATTTCCCCAATTAGGTGAAAGTGAATTACAAAGTTATCGAGATCAGCATTTGACCGAATGGTTCTCATCATACGTGAGTTTCATGGCGTGATAATTTTTATGTTCCTAATTGTGTTCTGTTTGAATATACTGTGCAATTATGTTATTATATTAACTTTATATTTTCAGGTTAACCGTTTCAAGGATAAATTAGATCCTCGTATTGTACAATTAGCCCGTGGTCCTATTCGAGTGGCCGTTTCATACAATGGATGTATTGTGAATGGTTTTCGTTTCCACACACAATCCTACGGCAAAGACAAAACGACACAGAATTATGGTGTTTGCGTGAAGGGTGAGACATGGGGATCCAGTGGGTATGATTTTTATGGCCTTATTGATGAGATTATACGTATTGAGTACCACGGGAGTGGGTATGAAGTCATGACGCTGTTCAAATGTACTTGGTTTGATCCGACACGTGGTGTTCGAAGTTGCGCACGTACTGGTGTTGTTGACGTTAAATGGAAGTCAAGATTATCACCACCTGAGCCGTTTATCTTTGCGACACAGGCTCAACAAGTTTACTACTGTGAGTACCCTAACAAGACTCTTCATCAGTGGTGGCCGGTGGTTAAGACGAAGCCACGAGCTTTCATCGATTGTTCATCAAATAATTTTAGTATTCGATCTGATGAGAATGAGGAAATGTCTGATGAGCAAACATGTCGGTTAGAAACCACAAATGAGCCGTTCCAAGAAGTGATTTCAAGTGAAGTACTAATGGTAACAACTGATGGCATTGCCCTTAATGAGATTAACATACTTGTCGATAGAATGTGTGTTCCTGAAATCGTGCAACACATGGATGAGAAGATCGAGGTCACACAAGCTGATGGGGATACATTAGATGATGAAGCATCGCTTGATAGTTTAGAGTCAGATGAAGGCGATGATGTTTGATTAAGTGTAATTGTTTAAAACATTTGCATGTTTTATTTGAAATCGTAATGTAACTTTGAATACATTTATGTTTTGGATTTTCAGAAAAAAAATTTATGAAATTTAATCATCACATATCTAATTACCTGTGTCATTGAAATGAAAATAATTAACTTTTTTCCAACAAAAAATTATTGCATGCTATGAAAAAAATAATAATAATGTTAATAAATGGGTAAAATCCACCGGGGGTCACCTAGCTTATTATTTTGTCCTAAACGGGTACCTTACCTTCAAATTGTCCTACCAAGGTACATTACCTCTTATCGCGTGTCCTGTTTAACAACTTTCCGTTAATTTCAGAGTTATATCTAACGGAAATTGCTTACGTGGCATAAAAATATTATGTATGAGGTTGATGAATAGAGAGACAATGCAATTTCTAGGTGATGGTCAGAGAGCAAAATGAGGTGGTAGTGAAGTGCAGCAGAGTCGAGAATGAGGAGAGGGATGAAAGAGATCATGACAAAAGTGTAGGGTTAGATTTATAATGTTAGGGTTTAGAATTGTTGATAGAAAAAAAAATTAAAGGACCATAAGTGTTATTTTATAATTTATTTTAAACTTTTTAATACAATGTAAGCAATTAGAGTTAGATATAACTCTGAAATTAACGGAAAGTAGTTAAACAGGACACGCGATAAGAGGTAAGGTACTTCGATAGGACAATTTGAAGGTAAGGTACCCGTTTAGGACAAAAACATAAGCTAGGTCACCCCCGGTGGATTTTACCCGTTAATAAATTTGGGAGATTCAATATGACCATATACATTAAATCTATATATTTAATTTCCAAAATATAAATATTTTCATTTATTCATCAACTAAAAAAAGTTAAATAATTAACTTCCAACCAATATATATAAATTAGTTCATATATAAACACATTATAGAATTATACATATATATATATATATATTTGATATTCCCTCTGTCCGACGGTTTTAAGTTAGTAATTAAAAATCGTAGGAAAGATGTAGGAAATATATCACCTAGGGCAATGTGATGTGCGACGGTTTTGAGTTAATATTTAAAGTATGTAGAAAAAGTGTAGGAAAAGACCGACGGTTTTGTAGTAATACATATTTAAAAAATCGTAGGAAATATGTAGGACCATAATCACCTAGGGTAGCGCGTTATCCGACGGTTTTGAGTCAATATTTCAGTTAAGTAGTAAAACTGTAGGAAAATTAGATGTCATAAAAGCGTAGGAAATAAAGTAGCAAAACCGTAGGAGAATTCGTAGGAAGGAAGGCGGGAAACCAATTACTGGCGGGAAATTCCATTTTTTAGTTTCCTACGCTTTTCATGCATTTCATATTTTTTGTAAGAAAACCGTAGGAAACTTTGCTACGGTTTTCCTACATTTTTAAAAATTGTAGGAAAATCGTAGGTCAAATTAATAGCTGAATTGCCAGACCTTCCCTTTAAATTCATGGGAGTTCTTTAGTTTTCACCACTCCATTCCTTCTATTTTGCGACGTCCTCTTCCAAACCCACTCCCTAAATCTCCTCCAAAGCTATTTAAACTAGGTATTTTTAATTTTTAAGTACTTTTTCATATATAATTAATGTTTGTTATTACATATAGTTGTTGTTTACATATATATATAATGCATGTATTGAATGTTAAGTTTTAAGAAGCTAGTTTTTATATTATATGTTTTAGGTAATTTTATATATGGTGTTAGTAATATGTATGTGGTTAGTTATAAAAAAAAATTTATGTGATAATGGTTACTTCTATTTGTACAACAGCATGTTACTATATATGTGGTTAATATAAAAAACGGTTAGTTCAATAATGTAAGAGTAATATTGTTATCACTTCAATAATGTTAATGTAAGCAGCGCAAGTTACAACAATAATGTTACTTCAGTAATGTAAGTATAATCTGCTAATGGTAGTTTAATAATTTAATTTTATAAATAAGTATATATCGAATAATTGGCCATTTTAAAAAGTGTTACTACACAAATGGTATTGAAATGATGGCAATTTCAAAATTAATGAGTTTACTAAAATAATGAAATTTAATATGTAAATGTTAGTGTAGTAATGGTCATTTATAAATAAAAGACTATGACGTAATGGTAATTTAGTATTACATATATATGTAATAAGCATGTTAAACTTTAATTTTAGGATGGTTCACCCCAGACAGTCTGGCTCGGGCAAAGGCCCGGCCAAGGACATACATGATCATCGGGGTCGACGACAGCCTGCTGTGACACCTACATAGGTGTCACAGACTGAGACTCAGACCCAGGTCCCAGATACCCAGGCTCAGACACCGGTGCCACAGACCCAGCCATAGACCCAGCTGCCATATACTCCGGTGCCACGACCTTATGTGCCCTATACGTTTGGTGCATCGAGCTCCGCATTTCAGCAATTTTGAGACACGCAGACTGATGCGTATTACCTGGATATGAGCGGAATATCCGGGTCATATAAGTACCAGCATGCAGGGATCGAGCAGCCCACATGGGATGTCGATCCTAATTCATTTCTTGATCCAGATGAGCTTGATATATCCACTCATCATCTACCTGGCCTACACCCGAGTCAGCATCAGCAGCAGCCGCCTCAGCAGGGCCCGACCACTCGCGGCCCAGCGGTTGCACCTGACGCGCAGCCAGCTCCTGGGGCCCCATTACCTAGAGGGCGAGGCCCACGGGTAGTTGACTTACCACCACCTCCACCTCCGCAGGACCGTCCGCTCATCGTCCTTCGAGAGTAAGTATTACTGACTCTTACAAAGTTAATTTTGATATAATTATACGTTGTTCTTAGTTACATCAGTTTATATATATATATATCTTACTATAATCATCATTTGTTACAGCTTACTCACTGATGACTCTATTCGTTCCACCGTAGCCTCTATTCATGTGAGGTTGTGGGATGAAAGTTCTATAGCTTGGTCACATGCATCTCGAGCTGCATGAGAGGAGCATATAACCACGTTAGAGGTAATTGATTGTAATACATTTTTAAACAAGACTTTGTATATGGACTAATTCATAATTTTGTTTCTTTTTTGTCAAATTGCAGAACTACTATAGATGGGACCCTAGAGACTTCGGCGCCATCCGCCGAATTGTCTTCGACTACTGTTCGTGGTCCGTGCGAAACCGCGTCTATCATTGGAGATCTGTCGCGATTCAGAAGATCCCCGACTTCTTCGACAGCCCTGACTACAATTTACTGCGGCCACATGTTCCACCCTGCTACAGTCAGCAGGTATGGAATCAGTTGTGTGACCAGTGGGAGTAGGAGCGATGGAAGAAGCTATCGGAGGTTGGTTCCCATGCCAAGCACATAGCGGATAGCTCAGGCCTTGTTCCGAAGCACACGATGGGCTCAATCCCAGGCGAGATGCACTGGGATCGTATGGTACCAACTTGGACCTTCCATACATTATAATTTTTTTATGATTTATTAATTACTTAAATTTTTAATGATATCTAAAATTGTGCAGACAAAAGCAAATGATGGAGTTGAGCCATCATTTGATGAGTGGTGGTCTCATACTCATAGACGGAAGAAGACCGGTCAGCCCATCGATCTGATTTCACAGCAGCTGCAGGTAATAAATGTTCATTTACCACTATAAACAATGTTTTAAAAATATAATATTTGTCTTACTAACTCTAATTTCTTTTTCTTGTAGGATGGATATGTCCAGCGGATTCAACAAAAATACCAGAATCCGGATGACCGCCCGCAGTTCGATGCAGAGGTATGGAGCGAGGTACGAGGCCCACCAAAAAAAGGCCGACTACCGGGTGTTCCGCGCCGACTCTCTGATCCCCAGACCTTTGGACCAAATCGGGTATTTTTCATTCGTATTTAACTTTATTAATTATTTTTATCACTTTTACATTGCTAATTGCTACTTACAAAATTTTTTAGGCTCCACGTGCTGATTCGGAGGAGATTGCTCAGCTGAGGGCTGAGAACACCCAGCTACGGAGTGATTTTACGCGGCTACAGGCAGACGTTCGCACTCAGGTTCAGCGAGAGACCGAGGCTGCAATGAGCACCATGCTTAACAGGTTGATCCAGCAGGGGATTATACCTGCATCGGCGCTCTCAGACGACCTACGGACCGGATCCTCCACTCAGCATCCTGACGACGATCGTAGCCAGCGAGATGACGATGATCAGCCCGGCACTGCATCTCATTGATTTTATATTAGATCTCCTTCAGTTCTTTGTAATTAACTTTTTCTTGTAAAATTTGATTACTTTTATGTATAGTAAATTTATTGACTACTTTGATCAATTGTTATATAATAATAATAATAATAATAATAATAATAATAATAATATGTGTTTTATTATTATTATTATTATATAATGCAATATAATATATTTTTAATTTGTGTATAAATTAATTTACTAAAATCTTTAAATTGTCACAAAATCGTAGGAACAATATTCATGACAGAAAACCGTAGGAGATAGTAAAGTCACAAAACCGTAGGAATTAATGTAGGACATCTCACAAAACCGTCGGATATAATAGGGACACACGGGCGTCATAAAAGTGTATGACAAAAAGGTCACAAAACCGTAGGAAATAGTTTTGTTAGAAAACTGTAAGAGTTAATGCATCTCAAAAGCGTCGGATATAATGGGGGCCACGGGCAGCATAAAAGCGTAGGACCATTTTACGTTTATCCGACGGTTTTTATTTCCGACACTACTTTTTCCTACGGTTTTGTCCGACGATTTTAATTGTAGGAAATAACCATTTCCTACGGTTTTCCTACATTTTTTCCCGACTCAAATGACTTGTTTTCTTGTAGTGAACAAATAAGCAAATACATAAAGAAATATATGTGGCCCGTTAATACACAGAGCACATGACAAACTTTTCATTCTCTTTTTGCTCGAAATCAGTAAAGAAATATATGTGGCCCGTTACGTACGCCTAACCAACCTGCAGGACATGACAAACTTTTCATTCTCGTGTGCTTGTGTTTTAGTCCAATATAGTAAAAATTTGGTCTAACTAGGATTAGATTTGCTTCTTAGATAGGTCCAAGGACATGGAGATGACCAAACTCCAGAACCCACATCCACAGGTGAGCTAGAAGTCTGCAGCCAAAAATATTGTCCTTAACTAGGGAAAGCTACGGGAACGTGTACCAGAATTATTAGAACCAATTAACGTACTGCAGACAAGCCACAAGCAGGCATGTGGGGTTGCCATGAATAACGAATACATTAATAATATGAACTTTGTCATTTCTTGGCACACTTTAGCCATGCTCAGTAACTGCTTTGCTCTCTATTTCAATGGCTTATCCAGACTCAATAGGTAATGATATTGATTGATTTTGTTTTTCTCTTTTTTCGTGTGTTTGTGCGCTTGCTTGCTTGTGTGTGCTTTCACCTTTCAGGTGCTATTCCAGGTGTTTTACAGCTACTATGCTTGTTTCTTCTTCCAGAATCTCCTAGATGGTTGGTAAGTCTATTACTCTGCTCTAAATCTGCTTAATGAGTATTTCCCTTGGTGGATTCTCTTGTTGCTGCCAAACTTAGGGAAACATTGTTTTGTTCAATGTTGAATTAATATTCCGATTGTTTTGCTAAATGCTTAACAAATTTCTAGCATATTTTCAGATGTGTATTGGTCGAGAAAAAGACTTTGAAGCATCTCTGCAGTGTCTTAGAGGCAAGGATACTAATGTTTCTGTAGAAGCAGCTGATATTAGGGTAGCTTTCCACCTGCTTTATATTTGCACTTGAAAAAGGGAGACAGAAAAAAAAGGTCTTCATAAAAGAAATAATACAAATTCCAATTGCCGTATAGGATTACATGCAAATCTTTCAACAACAACCACAAGCTAAAATCCTGGACTTGTTTGATAAAAGATACACCAGAGCACTGACAGTAAGCTCATGACTTTCAGCAACTATATACTTCATTAGCTACTGATTGTATTTTAGGACTTGCTAAACTCTTATTCTAATGAATGCTAAAACCGGTTTAGGTCGGAGTTGGGTTAATGGTACTTCAGCAATTCTGTGGAGGCAGTGCAATGGCATACTATGGTAGCAGCATATTCACAGACGCTGGTAAGAGTAGCACTTGTAACCCTTAAATATGGATTTTTCAGGGAAAAGGAGTGATCAAGTCTTGGTATGCAACAGGTTTTTCGAGCAGCATTGCGGTGCAAGTATTGGCTATCATACAGGTAGCTGAATGTTATGAACAAAATTTTCTCCGATCATTTTCTAAATTGACAGAGCCATACTTGTTTATGCATTATGCAGATTCCGGTTAATGTTCTAGGCCTATTGTTGATGGACAAGTTTGGCACGCGACCACTGCTTCTGGTGTCCTCTGCTGGAATTTGCTTTTCCTGCTTTATGGTAGGAATTTCATTCTGTCTTCAGGTAATACAAGTAAAAACTAAGAATTTCTCATCTCTTCTCATCATTTTCCGTTCTTTGTTTTGCCCTTCTTTTTCTTGCTATAGCCCAATTCCAAATTTTGTGATCAGGAAATACCCCAGCTGAAGAAGTTCACTCCCATTCTGGCACTTGCTGGCATATTGGTACTTTGGCTGGCCTGACAAAAGGCTTTCATGTGCTGTTTAAACTTCCTAGCAACAATACAACAAAACCATCTGATCGATGCTGCTAACAGGTTTATTCAACAGCTTTCTCAGTAGGCATGTCTGGAATACCATGGATTATAATGTCCGAGGTATATAGAAAAGTAACTTCAATGTTTGAAATTCGAAACATGAGCTCATCTTATAATGGAGGATCTTTGTCTTCAGATATTCCCTATGAACGTGAAGGCTGCGGCGGGAAGCCTAGTAACTCTAGTGAAGTGGTCTTGTGCTGGAATAACAACGTATGCCTTCAATTTTATGATGGAATGGAGCTTGCCAGGTGATACTTCTACTCCTGTCCCTTTATCTCATGCTCACATGCTAGCTCGTAACTGCATGTGCTCGCGCGTGCGCACAAATGCGCAATTTTTGTAACGCTTGCCTTGAGTTTGTGTACTTGGACAGGAACTTTTTTCATATTTTCTGGGGCTGGAGCTTCGGCTGTACTGTTTGTGGCCAAGGTGGTGCCAGAGACAAAGGGGAAGACATTGGAGGAAATACAATCACTTCTGATTCTGCAATGAAAAGAATGCTTAGTGAATTAGTCTACTACCTGATGGTTCTAGTCTTCTACAGATCTTTAGTTGCCATAATTTTGTGATCAGCAAGCAGCTGTAGAATATATTATGCAAGAATCACAATACGGTGACACTTCATAGATATGATGGTCCGATTTGGGCCATCCATTCTGTGGGTTTCACAGAAACGGACTGCCTGGATCGGGCCGTCGTGCCTGTGAGTGGTAGCAATAGGTTTTCCATTATGCATTTGGGTATTGGTGAAAATAGTCAAATCTTAAATCCCAGGCTGTACCTTAAACTTTTTCTATTGACTTCTTAAGCCCGCTTAGGTTGCATTTAGATTTTGGATATAAATCAATTTAGAAATCTCTTATACACACACACACACACACTTAAGATTATAATATCTATGAAAACACATTTCTAAATTGGTCAATCGGACTTGTTCATCCAAAATCTATGAGATGCATATCAAATATTATCTCCTACATTAGAAGTGATAAATTCCTTATTAAGTGACTATGTAGGAGTGATAAATTCCTTATTAAGTGACTATGTATATTTACATACTAATTATATGATCCAACATGACCAAGTATAATTCCCTATTGGACATCATTGATTCACATTTCAAAATCACATAACTTATACACAATATAACACATCATTCTCAAGTGCTTGTATCAATATAACATTTACTCTAATCTTGACAGTTTATGGTTTAAAAGTATAATTGGACATGTTTAGTGTTTGTCATCACAAACATTCACATTTTACTAAGAGTCTCTACTTTGGTGATTTGAGACCCTTCACCTACCTTATCACATATAATAGTATCCACGCGAAAATCTTTTGCAAATACATTGTCCTATTATATTCACAAATTGTGAACTAGGTTAATTACATAAAGATAGATTAAGTCTCACATTGATAATCATCATTATTAATTTAATCTGTGTCAAATATGATTCTTATGAAAAAATATGACAATATTAAAATAAGCATATGAAGAAGAAAACCACTTTATTTAATTAAATAAAATCAAAGTAACAAAAGTTCAATTGACTTGTAGTGCACACAAATCTTTCAATCTCGCAATTGCACTTAATCCAATTTTCCTTACAATGTTTCTCAAACACCTTCAACAGTAAACATTTTCTTAATAGGTCTACCACATTTCCCACTAACACTACTTTGGTAATACTGATATCACCTTTTGCCAATCTTTCTTACCATGTGATATTTCTTTTGTGTATGTTTTGTTCTTTGGCAGGCTCTTGGCTCTTTTACTTGTGCCATAACCCCACTATTTTCAAAATACAAAGTGATGGGAGATTCAACTGTAAGGGTCACTCCAGATTTAGTCACAAAACTTCTTAATTCATACTGTCTCCTGTGCTACTTCACAAGCTGTAGCATACTCTACTTTTGTGGTGGAGTTAGCTACAGTGCTTTGTTTAAAGCTCCTCCAACTAATCAAAAGGTCCACCATTCAAACCATAGATATATCTAGATGTAAACTTTCCATTATCTAGAATTGACTGGAAATCAGAATCAATGCATCTCTTAACTTCCATCTAATCATCACTACAAATTGAATAATAATGTTTAATCAGTCCTATTAGGATATTTTAAAATATGTTTAAGAGCAACCCAATGAGCAGAATGTCATCAATATACAAAAGAAAAAAAAAGTTATAGCATTCCCTTGTATTTTCTTTTAAAGACAAGCTACATCTGGATTTTGAGAAAAATCAAACTCTTTGATAGTTTCATCAAATTAGATGTTCTAGTTTCTCGAAGCTTGTTTTAATTCACAAATAGATTGATTTAGCTTACACTTTTAATGTTCTTTGCTTTTGGATGCAAATTTAACATACAAGTCCACATAAATATCTTTTTCAAGATATTCATTTAAGAAGCATGTCTTTATGTCCATCTGCCATATCTCAAAACCATAATAAACAACTATCGCTAAGAGGATTCTAATGGATCTTAGCATTGCAATTGAAGAAAAGGCTTAGTCATACTCAATTTCATCTTTTTTATTATGACCTTTTGCAACTAGTCTTACTTTGAAGGTTTTGACCTTCTAGTTAGGTTCTTTTTTCCTTTTATAGACCCATTTGCAACCAATTATCTAAATATTAAAGGGCGGTTCTACCAAACTCCAAACTAGATTACTATGTATGGAATCTATTTCAGATTTCATAGCATTGATCCATCTATCTCAATCAACATCAAACATATAGGCTTTTCATTATAGGGATCAACCTTGCTTTCTTTTGAAATCACAAAGACTATTTCATTTAAAAGAGTCAACTTTTGTGGAGGCTAAATAATCCTACAACTCTACGAATAGGGTTAGTCGGATTGACTGTAGGAATGCCATTCCCAACATGAATTGAAGATTCAGCTATTGATGGTGTTTTCAGTACTTCTCCAAGAACAATCTTATTATTCTTGTTGAACGTAATCACAAAATCATCTTGCAAAAGACTGCATTAATTTCTACTTATGAACACCTTTTGTTCATTCGGGTTGTAGAAACAATAACACTGTCTCTCTAGGATAGCCTATAAATAGACACTTATCTGTAATTGATTCCAACTTATTAACTTTTTGCTTCTTCACATGTAAGGACAAGCCTATATTTTCAAGTGTCTCACACTTGGCTTTTTTGGCAATGTGCAACTTATATGGAGTTTAACTTGCATGAAGCACTTGTTTTAGCTAATGAAGCACTTCTTGCCAAACCTGATCACTGGAATAACTATATATGCACAGATGTTTGCTGCTTCACATCTTTCATGTTTACAAAGGGAAATGAGAGTCTAGCAATCCATCATTATAATGGACTGATCTAGGCCTTTGAAAAGTAATCATGAAGCTCCAAAAATTGCAATACATATCATCATAATTGATAGCCAGATTAATACATCGAAACGATAAATTGTCCAAAGGCATCCTTCACTCTAGCAACTTTTCTCTTGTATAGAGGCCTTCGATTTTAGCCAACCAAGCAATGAAATTATAATTCCCTATGCCTGCTTGGTTTCATTTAGTTTTCTCTCATTCCATGTCTCCTCCTCCATTTTTGTTAAAGGAAAAATTACAAAACTTGATTGTAGTTTGATCTAACCTACACTTTTTAAAAAAAAAAAAAACATATACTTTACTTCCTACTTTCTTCACATTGTTTGACATAACTTTTAAAATCTTAATTTAAAATATTTCATGACTATGTTTGAGTAATATTAAATTTTTTAACATTTTTTTACAATTAATTGATATACATTTGTAAGGAGAAAAATACATTTACAGAGAAGAAAAAAATGATAATTTAAAATGTGTATTAGTTGTAAAAAATATTAAAGAGATTAAAATTATCAAAAGATTACTATTGTATAATTTAAATTAAAGTTTAAAAATTTAATGTCAGACAATGTAAATAAAGAAAGAGGCAAAGTATAATTTTTCAAAAATAAATGGTTAAGATATAGGTAAGCCATAAGGTTACTATAAGTTTTCCTTTGCTAAAAGATTTTCCTTTCCCCTGTAATAGCTTTAGCATCTTCCTCATGCGAACCTTCTTTAGAAGCCAATCTCTAGTCTTTAACAAGCGAAACCAAATTATCACATCTAATCAGGGCTGCTGTAGTAACGTTACTGTATCTCTATTTATATTTTTCATTAAAAAACAATTTTTAAATTAAATTTCAAGTAAAAGCTCAGTAAATTGAAAAAAAAAAAAACAGACCAAAGACATTTTCCTCAAAAAACTGAAAATAAAAGTAACAAGAAAAAGAAACAGAAAACCTTAGCATGATCCTTCAGTAAGCAAAAAACAATGTTGTAGAATTCTTCGCAACTTTAAAAGTTGCATTTTTTTAGTCACGTCGCGCCTAACTATTCTTGTTGGGGAATTTATAAAAATAGGATTTTATCTTCTTCTACCAAAACGAAAATGTTTTATCATTAAATAAAAAAAGGAAAGAGAGAAAAAGACATATTCTTGTTACCACCTTTCACTGGTTATTCCATTTTTCTAATCATATTTTCTTTCTATATGATGCTATAAGATATGATCAACATGGTTCGGCGCTTAATTATACTGTTCAAGGCATTGGCTAAAAACCTATAGAAGAACAATTTAAGAACTGATTTTCTCGGTCAAGAAGCTGTTTGAAGAACTTTCGGACCATGATGCTCAGAGGAGAATAATTGAATAAATACAGTAATAATTAGAAAAAATATCTTGCAAGACAATGCAACCGTTGCCATCACAATATTTCTATTAATTAGTTGGCCATCACTTTCAATAAGTGCCATTACTTAGTGGATGGTTGGTGTTTGGGGCCTCACTGTTGATGATTCTCTTTTATGTTGTTCTCTTCCTTGTGAAAAAAAGAAATTCAGAAAGGAAAATATATTAAAAGTACAAACTTTTGGTAGAACATGAATTCTTAAATCTATATGATAGAAGATCAAGAAATATGTACCCATAAGTTTGTAAATTTACTTTTGAGTAAAAAAGTTTGTACATCTAGTATTATCCTTTTAGAAATTTAATCAAACATAGAGAAATTGAATCCAATAAATCTGAAAACTTGGAGAGCTGGACATGACTATATATATCCTCCAGAAATTAAATCAAACTATTGCTTGGGTAGAATTAACATGGAGAAATATCTATGGACAATTAATGAACTTGTTCCTGATCGAATAAAATAAGTGGAGACTCATAATTCACAAATAGCTCCATTTACTTCAAAAAGGCAAAAATCGCAAGAAAACCACTCTTATTTGCAACTCGGCTCAAATTAGTCACTCTTGTTTTTTTTATTCAAATAAACTATTGATGTTTTAAAAGTGGGTTAAATCTCACATTGTCCATTAAATTAATCACCCAATTGTATCTACAAGAGTTTCTCCACTTACTCTAAGAGAATTTGCAATTGGGTCAATTCGTTGATAGAGAAGCTCAAAACATAAGCCATCATTCAGCGCATAAAGAATGAGCCTGTTTTGGTCACTCATTTTTCTTCACTTTGTGTTGGGTAAAGTGGAATTTGAGCAAATTTTCGCTCTAGTACCAGACAATAGAGGAGGAGATGGTAGTTCATGCAAGAGGAAGACTTAGAAGGCGACATGTGCAAAAAATTAGGATTTGGAGAGATAAACACAAACAAACTGACTTCAATGAGGTTTTGACAAATCTATACGAGAAGTGTTTTCAGTGTATGACACAGACGACAATAGTTTGATCTCAGGGAATGAGCTCCACAAGGGCTGAGGAGCCTTGTCGATAATTTTATTGGCGCAAAGTTGGAAGACGATTGGTGGCGTCAACAATATGAGGACGGGTTCGTCGATTTCAAGGAATTTAAGATAATGATGATGGCGAGGGCGAGAACTAATCATCCTCTTAATTCTTATGGATGATGGTGATGATGAATTGTGGATGAAATTGTGGATGATTATTAAATTATAATCAACTGTGAAATTGAATTGAGGGCTTATGTGTATCTCTAATTAGAATTCCTCTAATTGGTAATAGTAGTTGTTGATTAGTTTATATTTAAGTTTTGGCTTGATAATTGGAGAGAAAGATAGTCTGTTTACATTTTTTCAAACCAGTACATAGGCTTCTTTGACAAAATGAAATAGATATGGAAGACTTTTGTGGCTCTTTCAAGTTGAATGGCTAACGTTGTCCACTTTTGAAATATTAGTAGTTTATTTGAGTAAAAATTTGCTGTTTTGTATCGAATCACAAATAAAAATGATTTTTTTTCCTTATTGCAAATTTTTACCCTTAAAAAACAACTAAGAAAGGGAAAACATCTACATAAATCACATATGAGACTATTGATGTCTTGGTATACACAAATGTAAGTACCTATATGTTGATCACTTCCTGTGGGCAAAACGTTAGGCCAAAATACATTATTCCCATCCCATGACGCCTTCCTTATGGCGAAAGCGCTTATGTCATGTTACATTGTTACATGTCTCTATATAAATTAACACTAACTAGTAACAACCAATAAGTAGAGGTGTGACCTAGGCCAGGTCAACCCGGCCCAAACAGGGACCAGCCCAATAGTCAAATCCGTCCCGTTCCAATCAAACCTGCCCCACCTCGCTCTGGCAAAAACCCGCATAAATTTGGGCCGAATATAGGTCTGAGAGAAGAGGATTGCACAAAGCATATCACCCCCGGCCCAATTGTGGAACCGACCCGCCCCGTCCATAGCCCAGCCTAGGATCGACCAGTTCGGTCTGGGCCTGGGGCTCAACGGTCATAAACGGCAGGCAATAAAAAAAATTTTAAAAAATGGGTTAATTATAATATAGACCCTCCAACAATTTTCTGCTCTATGTTATACCCAAAATTTCATTTTCACCTCTACCAACAACTAAATTTTAAGGACTTTTTGATTCAAATAATTTTTTGCCCTCCCCTATAAATTTCAATGTCATTTTCACTCTATCCTCACACCACCACTCAATCTTTCTTCTTCCTCTACTACATTCTCTTAAGCATTTGAGTTTTTTTCTTAATTTCTTTCAAATTTCTTACTAATTTCCACCTAATATCTTCATAATCTCCTTTTAATTTTGCATTAATCACAACTATTAGTTTGTGACTCATGACTTCAAGAGGAAAGGGCAAGTCGATAGAGACTTCATTTTCCTGCACCACCGACATCTGAGGCTTGTTCCGTCGTCATTTTCAGCCCGCTGATAAAGCCATCTCAATTGAGGAGTTGCATGATGATGATGATATCGGAATTGATGTGACGAATTACAATTTGGGACTTGACGATCAATTATCAGATGATGAAGTTGAAGAGTTGGATGTGATGCCAGCCGGGGATCTGTCAACACTACCAACGCTGACAAGTCGTGCACCCGCTATGGAGGAAACCCAAGGAGAAGGTAAATCCTTGAGACTAATTGCTTGGGTTTGGGAGCATTATGAGCTCATATACAAAGGGGAGTCGAGGTACGGGAAATGCAAACATTGTGGGAAAAAATTGCTGCATAACAAGAATTCCGGCACCGGAACGTTGAAGCGATATATTGAAAATCAACATCCTAATGTCCTCCCCAGTGTCGGGATTAGTTCTGGAGGACAAACACAACTTGTGTCTACAGTCGGCATGGGCGAGCCAAGTATATTTCATTTTTAACCAACAATCTTGTAGAAAATGCATGATGAATTGGATGATGCTTATCGAAAAACCTTTTTCATAAGATGAAGATATGCGCCTAGAATCTTGGATAAAATCATAATTAAATCCTGCATTTAAAAAAGTGTCTAGGAAAACCGTTAGAAAAAAAAAACTTTAGATTATTTGAAGACGGAAAGTTAGATTTGCAAGCCTATTTTTTTGCTCTTAATCATTGTGTGACATTCACTTCTGATATGTGGATATCACCTATAGGTCAATCATTTTATTATGTTACTTGTTATTGGATTGATTTTGATTGGATTATGCAAAAACTGAGTTTGTCATTTAGGGTCATTGAAACGGATCATATTGTTTATCACATATTTAATTGTAGCTTAGAAACTTTATGTGATTATTTTTGTGCTGATAAAGTCCTGTGCATTTGATTTGATAATTCTTTAAACAATGATGTTGCCGCTCGCTTTTTGAGTTAAGCATTGAAATCACCTCTTAATGGTGCATTCTTTCAATTTAGATGCATGTGGCATATTTTGAACCTTTGTGTGCAAAAGAGTTTAAATATTATCCAAAATGAAATTCTGCCTATTCAGAATTCATTGACGTATTTGAAATCAAGATCTGCTGTGCTTCATGAAGTTAAAAAGTTTTGTTTTGAAAATCAAAAAGAATTTTCTTGGAAACGGTTTAAATTGGATTGTCCAACTCACTAGGACTCCACATATTTGATGCTGTAAGATGCATACCCCTATGCAAATTTGTTGACGCATTTCATGAACTTAAAAATGGGTTGTGAATTTGTTACAACTGAAGTTTAAGAAAAATATTCTAAAATCGGTGAATTGCTTAAGTATTTTTACGAGGTTACTAATTTTTTCTCTGGTGTTTGCTACCCAACTATTCATCAAGTTTTGCTTCATTTAGTGAACATTACATATGCTTTCATCAGTTTAAAGATGATGAGTTGTTAAACCAACTGTCGAAGCCATGTGGGCTAAGTGACTTCAGTATTTTGAAAATATTCCACCTATCTTTTTAGTTGTTTCTATGCTTAACCCATATGTCAAATTAACAGACACAACAATATTGCTTGAAGGAATTTTTCATTCTTATTTAGAAATGTCTCATATAAATATTTTGGCTATGTCTGCTATTATTTTCGAGTACTTGCATCAAGTTATATTGTGAGCGGTATTCAGATAAAGTAAGATCTGAAGCTCCTCAAACTGAACTTCCAAGGAGATTAATCTCATCAAGATTCAACCCGGTCCTTCAAATGCTCAAACGTCCCCGAGCGACGACATCGGGATTGGCTGAAGTTGATGATTATCTCAATACATCGTTCGAGCCAAGTGACGTCAACATATTGGAGTGATAGAAATAAAATAGATTAAGGTTTCCAATCTTTTTAATAATCGCACAGGAGATTCTTACCGTTCCAGTCTCAATTGTATCATTTGAGGCAGCGTTTAACGCAGGAAAACAGGTAATATCAGATAAACGATCAAGATTGACACTCGAGACGGTATAACTATACATGTGCCACCGAGATTAGGGTCTCGCAGCACTCCGTCAGCAAGACCAAAAGAGTTCAGATGATAACGTAATATCTGATACCGAGACTTAAAATTTTTTTTTTTTCAATCATACATATAATTTGTATTTGATCTGATTATGCTATTAAGCACAGATCATAGGTTTCTATTTTTCATCATTTTC